>VDFB02281492.1:300624755-300787103 GCA_007258455.2 Sequoia sempervirens
AAATTATGCTTGAATCTCACCAACTCCTCATTCAAGGACTCATGCAATTGAGATTAGATGGAGATAAAATCTTATTGAAGAAATTCTTTGATCTCCTTCCATCAAAGGCTCTTTTTCTTGCACAACCTGGAATAGGGACCTTGAGTTGGTAACATTGGAATCCTATTTTTCAATTGATAGCAAAGAATTTTTTTAGCAAGATCCTATCAATTAAATTTTTAAGCAAATATTAACTTCTTATATTAAAAATAATTTAAATATTTTAACACGTGCATTAGATGGACCTTTGGTTTTTGATGATTTAGAGATATTATGTATTGATAATTGTGTGATTGAAAGGTTTAACAAATATAAGTCATTTGGAAAAGCCTATGAAATGTAGGTTGAGCAAGTGATTATATATGGACTCTTTTGCATTGAAAGAGGTGTAATATTATATAAGGAAATTGAGGGGAAAAAAAGGAACTAAATAATGATCTCCAAATACTGAGAAAATAAGAATCTATCTAAATTTTAGTAATAATATATATATATATATATATATATATATATATATATATATATATATATATATATATATATATATATATATTAATCTAAAATACACAACTAAACAAAATTCTCATATTTATTTTAAATGAAACGATGTATTTATTCATTACATATTTTTTTAAATTTTGTATGCTTTTGGTGGAGTTACTATTGGAAGGAGAATATAATTGTAAACTATATATATTTTAAGTAAATCTATATCTTTTAGTATTTAAAATTACTTAAATAATTTCCTCATTGATATCTTGTTTACTTTAACATACACCATAATAGAAGTTCACATGCACATCAATCATAGAGGAAAAATATATATTCATGCCCTTTTTCATTACTATTTTTGGTAAACTTTGAATAGATTGCCCTTTGTTCAATAACAAGTCTACAAGTGGGATATTCTTGTGTGAATTAATCTCATGACATTACCCTACCTTGCATAAGATCTACTAGTGCAAACTTGATGTAGTAATTATCAACCCTACACATTTAAAATTTAAATTCAATTTAAATCTTGACAGCGCCCTCCCACTAATCATTGTGAGCTTACCTAATGCATGTTTATCTTGATTTGCATGTTGTATTTTACTTAAATAAAATCATTTAAGCATTTAAAATGATCAAATATTATTAGGACAATGAGGATTTATCAAAAGAACATTTTCATTGAGAGAAATGTAATAACATTTTCTCATAACATATGTCATCATGTCTCTAATCATTATTCCTATGTCATGGAATTGGTTTGGTTAGGGCTCTAATTGAGGAGAACATAATCCTCACAATTTAGCACATTCCCTAAAAATGTTACTAAACACTTTCTATCTATATTCCCTAAAAATGTTACTAAACACTTTCTATCTTTATTGAGGTTCAAATATTAGAAGATCAACACAACTAAATTCTAAACATCAATTATTTTCTAGTTGATTCTTATGGTATAGATTCATATTTTCACACTAGTTCGGTTTCTCAGACATGGATATGAACCAAAGCAATACTTTGAGACATTTATTCATGACCATCTAGGGATCTAAATGAAGATAACACAAGCCTCACAATTTAGTAGATTTTGTAATACTATGTATATTCACTCTTATTATATTAATATATAAATATATGGGCTTACCGCCTTTGCTTTAAAAAATGATGTTTGTAAGCATTGTCGATCCAATAAAGTGTAAATGTTAAAAGATAAAATCGATTTCAAAAATCAAATTTTTTACTAGTTGATTATTTAAGATTATAGATTGGAAGCTTGTAGACTAGTTTATTTGCACATATTTTAGACAAAGAAAAACACTTAGTATGTTAAAATCATTTATAAAATCAAATTCCCAAAACCTCTTTTAACTTACTTCAAAATAATCAGCATCTACATCTCAAAAAACATCACATTTTAATTCATTTTAATTTAAAATATCAATCATCTAATATGAAAATAATATTATTTTTAAATAAAACATAATAAGCATTTTTCATTAAAGTAAGCAATTAATATAATTAACATTAATAAATATTATAAATAAGATATAATCTTTTTAAAAAAATTATTATTAAAGTTATAAGAAAGATAAATATTTTCTATTTCCTAACAAAGAAAATGAGCTGATACTTCGTAATATAAAAGGAACACTCACCACAATTCATGTAATGAAATGAATGTGGAATTAAGACTATATCCTCCAATCCAATGACTGAGCAAATGTGTAAAGTGGAAATAGAAGCTTCTTGACTATGAAAGGAGAGCGAGGGAATGGGAATGGTAAGTGTAAATTACAGCGATGGAGTACTCTGAAAACATAGAATTAGAAAGTAGTTATAGTTAAAAAGAAATGCTCTGAGAAATGGGAAGGCGGTTGGGTTCAAAGAGATTTACATGGTGTCCCAGGACATCTAGAGATTAATACTTATACGATTAATGTGAGACAAGCTGACCCATATATAATACCTTGCATTATGGAGCTCAATTCTCGTCACATTACTACTTATCAAATCCTTTGTAAATAATTGTAAACTTACGACTCCATTTAGGGAATTTAATTGGATTTTCTTGGATAGAAAAAAGCTTATAGACACACAATTGAACAGTTCAAAGAATGACAACTTCATTAACATTTCATTCAAAATTCCTCAAATCCATGGGAAAATATGTGAGGTATAGACGTTTATTCATGCTTATAAGTCATGCTCTGAGATACAATTTAAGATAATTTGCATATATTCATCCAAAACTCAAAACAGCTATCTATTCTATTCAGATCCCACTTGGGGTTTTAATAGCCAGTGGCACCACAAATATCACTTTCTCATCAAAGGACCAAATATCTTCTGCCATACATTCAGCTCAAAGAAACCCTGGCTAGAGCTTTCATTTAGTTCTCTCCCTACAAAATGGGCAGCAAGATTCCCTTTTATATGACAAAAGGGCAACAAGAAGCTTAGGTTCAAATGTAATTTCACCACAAATTCTCATTTGAAAAAAATCTCCATTGCATTTGAATTTCATTTCAAAACTTCCCACACGTTGAATCTGCAAAACATTTATAGTGCATGGACTGGGGTAGCGTAAAAGAATAGGGGAACACAAAATGTCATCAAAATCCCCTCGTCGCAATCCACACAAAAAAACTAGGCAACCAAATTGCCACGAAGGCACCACAACAACTTCTTATTTACCCACCACCTTGCCCTTACCAACACTCAAACCCTGGTATACACGCCCACTTCTAGTTGTTTCCCAATATGGTAAAATCTCAGCCTCGTCTTATTTCTTGTCCTTGCCCAATATGGTTCGAGTCGGTCTGCTTGGGGTTTTAATTTGAACAAAATCTCCATTGCATTTGAATTTCATTTCAAAACTTCCCACATGTTGAATCTGCTAAACATAGTGGCACACAAACTAAGGAAAGCTAAAAGAAAAGGGAACACAAATTGTCATCAAAATCCTAAGACATGAACTAGGGAAAGCTAAAAGAAAAGGGAACACAAATTGTCATCAAAATCCCCTTATCGCTATCCACACAAAAATGCTAGGAAACCAAATTGCCACGAAGGCACCACAACAACTTCTTATTTACCCACCACCATTCCCTTATCAACACTTTGACCCTGGTATACACGCCTGCTTCTAGTTGTTGCCCAATATGGTAGATTCTCAGCCTCATCTTCTTTATTGTCCTTGCCCAATATGGTTCGAGTCGGTCCGCTTAGGGTTTTAAACACCAATGGCACCACAACTATCTCTTCATCATCAGAGAATAGACCATGATTGAAGAGAGGTAAATACTGACAATAGTCCGAGTCGGTCTTAGTTACAACATCAGAAGTGTTGCTCGTAAGGTCAATGGGCAAGTGTTGGCATCCAGAGAAGCCATGCCGCCCATACCTTATTTTCTACCAACACTAGTAATGGAGCACACTACCGACTGCTTGCCTTTGTCATCTACCAGTTGAACAACAACGTCCTAGAATTGCAACCTTCTATTGCATCTAGTGGGCACAAGCTTGGGCTTGTCAACCAAAGTACCTTCCTGAATAACAGGACCGAGCTTTTGTGAGCTCAAACGAATAGACCTCCTTATTGAATTACTCACTTTCTCTTCTTAGACAAGCACTCAAACTTGATTAGACTCAACCCACAAAGTGGTCTAACTGCTACAAGAATGACACTATTAGTAGTAAATTCCTCTTCTGTTTATTGTGCAAGTTAATGGCAACCTTCATCAATGCTTAGTAAACATGCATGTGAAAACATGGCAATTTGGCGGCGTATGTACTATCACCGTTTAACTAGAGCTACATGAGAATCCAAAGATCACCCTTCATGATTTCCAAAAACAACATCTTCACACAGATTGAGATCGACGTGACTACACAAGTAAGGAATAATTCATTAATGCTTCACCATCTTCCTCCTGCGAGCTAGCAGGGAATAATAGAGATTTACATTAGCTTTTGATCTTCATTGTCAATCTAAAACCATGGGTTATGAGCTCAATAGTGGATATTGGGCCCCACATTCCATATAGGACACACATCTTCCTTTTGTTGACCTCGCGCCAAATAACAAGGTGACACCTTAGGTCTGCGAGTCGGCAGGGTATGATCGAGATCTTCTCCCATATCTTTGAATCTAGAAAACCTACACATTGCACAGTTAGTATTTAATGAAAGGATTTGGCTAAGCCGTCAGTGACATGACCACTGGAGTTAATGGCTTAGGCTTATGTCACCGGATTAAAATTAAAACCCAACTTTGATTTTAATGCTTTATTTCCTCTACAGGGTTTTATTTCCTAAGTCTCAGTTGGACCCATTAAATTCTTATCCCAACCCTAACAAGAACAATTGATTAACCCTAAGGATTGTATTTATTGTTATAACTTTAGTTCTAGAGAATTCTTAATTACCAATTCTTATTTATGCATTTGTATATGAATCCAATTGAATGCCTTTCCATATCATTATGGAAAATTTTATTATTACAACCCTAACTCTAACACTAGTGAAGCCTTGAACCTAGCACAGTTGAACTCATGTATAGCCTAACTCTAACACTAATTGAACTATGTCCATAAACCTAATTGTATCAAAACCTAGAGAACTCTAGTTGAGACCCTAGCTGCAATCCTAGCCCTAATTTAAGACTAACCTTAACCCTGACCTTAATTAAACCTTTATTGAATTATAACCCTAATTGATCCCTAACCCAAATTGAATACTAATTGAACCTTAACCCTAAGTGAATAGCAACCTTAATTAAACTCCAACCACAATCCTATTTGAATTTTGACCCTAATCATAACCATAATTCAACCCTAACCTTAATTGAACCCTAACACTAAACATGAGTTCAATTAAGTTTAAGGTTCAAATAGGGTTAGACTTTAATTAAAATTAGGTATAGGATTCAATTAGGATTAGGGTTGGGGTTGGGGGTAAAGATTAAGGTTCTATGATAGAGCTTGGGTTAGTGTTAGGGTTCAATTAGAGACAGGAATTAAATATTAAGGTTAGGGTTATGGTTTACAATTAAGGGTTTCATTAATATTGATTTTAGAATCCATAGTTATGTTTAGGGTTGGATATAAGAGTGAGTATTAGTTTTAAGGTTAGAGATGCTCAGTTAGACTTATAATTAATGTTAGTATTGGGATTAGATTTTATCACTTTAATAAAATAATCTTCTATAAATTCATTCAATTTTGTTTGAAATTATATAATTTAATATATTTTCAAATTTACCTATGTTGATATATGAGGAGATATAGCAAATCTAAACTCTATACAATTTATAGTTAACTTGACGTGTGTATAAAAAGGTTTAAGTTATGAGATGTTATAATATAACAAGGCTCGGTGAATTTCATATAAGGTTTTAGAATAGTTTTGTTTGTATTTGTTGTGTATTGCAAAAGGTCGGGATCAAACATCAGAAATCTCAATTGAACCCATATGCTCTTTTTTTTTATCATAGAGTAGTGAACAAAAACATTGCAATATTCATTAGACCAAGACCACAAGGTAGAGGATTAATTGATGAAGTTATTCTTGAATCCTCTTCATAGGAAACATGACCAACTAATTGGTATTCTCTTTTAGCACTAGGATCATACAAAAGTAGAAGCAATAGTTTTAATTTGCTATATATATATTTTTATTCAAGGGGTAAACGCTTTTGACCAGAGATATGAACTGGATACAACCATTCAACAATACCACCCCAACGGGGTTTGAACCTTTGTGGAAAGAACAACAATGCCACCTATAAACCAACATACCATGCCAATACTGGCTTAATTTGCTATATATTAACCATCTTTTACTTACAAACTTTTTTTGAAAAAGGTAGTTAGAAGGTGTCATACCTCTACTGCATTTAAGCCAAGATCAATTAGTATTGCACCAAGTTTAAACCAATCACCATGAACCAAATTTGGCTCGCCTACTATCTAGAAGCACAACTACGTACTACAAACTCATCACTGTGTGAACTGATGTTTATCTAGGGTATTAATTGTTTAACTTAGGCATTGATGTGTATACCCTTAGCTTCCAAATCTTCTTGTCTCATTTAATTTTTTTGTCGACATCACTATCTCTGGATAAGTCATAACCAAATTCTAAGGTCATCTCTAGATGGGCATGCTCTCTGCCAAATATGATGAACTAGGGCATGAATGAACTAAATGTGTTACATATCCATCAACGTTAAATTATTTGGATGATCATAAAAAACTTCAAGAAATTGTAGACATAAAGAGAAAGATTAAATAAAAACTAAATGAGATACACTCTTGACAATCTTTGTTTGGGATTTTCACTGCTATTTGCTTCTATGTTATATTATTTTCAAAATTAGAAGTTTTTTTATTATGATCAATTAGAATGGACTCTACAAGAAATGCATAAATATATTGTCTTGTGTAAGAAGCCCACGAATAGAAATAATAATTTGTTGATAAATCACAAGAGATAACTCTTTGTAGTCAAACACAAATCTCTAGATTTTTCACACTGATCCAATAATTATCGCCAATGAATCAGAACAGTAGTATCAATCTTAGTTCAATGATATATGTCAATGTCAGATTCATAATTAACAATAAATTTTAGATAATCCACACTAGACACTGAAACAAATTGAAAAGTTGTCTTTATTTGCATCTCCTCTAGAAACTCATCTATCTTGTAAGTAAGGTAACATCTACAAACACTATGTACTGGCTTGTGTTGCTAGAATTGGAAGTCATGTAAATTTTTGTAACATACTAGCTAGTATAAGTTCTACACTAAGGGACTCTACCATTTTGATGGAAAAAAAACATGATAATGGGTCTCTTTAACTTAATCCCCTAATTTATGAAGAAGGCCCTATGGGTGATGATTAATCGAATTGAAAAATAAGACAATTCATTATGCAATTAGTACTCCCCTGGTTGAAGTTGACAAGAGGTATATGCAGTATAGAAGTTGCCAAGTCAACTTATTAAAGGCTTTGGACATATCCAATTTGATAATCATTCGAATATGATGAAATTTTGAGAGATTGATAAGTTAGTCACAGTGTAGGTGGATTTGCAAGGTGTACTTTACTCTGAAGCATTCTCACGAGGTCAAACACAATGATAATAAATATGAACAATATCTAAGGTATATAGAAATAAATGTCTTATGGGCTTCAACAGGGTCTTTTAAACCAGGTGGCATCTAGCATGGTCTTGACTTAAAAGAATTAGCAATATTATACCCTTATTGTACCCTGCCCTTTATTGAACCCTAATTTAAGCCTAACCCTACCACTTACCATAGCCCTAACCTTAGCTCCAATTTTTATTCTAGATTAATAATTTAATCCTAACTTAACATTAACCCTAACCCTATTTAAACAATAATCATAACCCTAATTAAATCCTAATTGAACCCTACTTGAACCTTAATCTAAATGAACCTTAACCTTAACCCTAATTGAACCATAAACCTAACTCTAATTAAACCTTAATTGTAAACTAAACTAAAATAAGCCTAATTGAACCCTAACTGTAACTTGAACTTGATTCTAATCATAACACTAATTGAATGCCAACCCTAACCCTAATTGAACTCGAACCCTAACTCTAATTGAACCTTGTTGTAGGGGTTAAATTAGGGTTCAATTAACATTCTAGTTAAACCCCAATTGTAAGATTAACCAAAATAAGCCTAAATAAACCCTAACTATAACTTGAACTTGACCCTAATCATAACACTAATTCAAACCATAGAAGTATGACATACCATAAAAATTCAAGTTTAACCAACACTCTTTCAACATCCAGTTTGCTTTTAGTCATCAACATTAAGATAAAACTTCTGACACCATTAAGAGAGATAAATGTTCCGACCAAATTTGTATTACATCGAATACAATAGTGGTGTACCATGTGAAAACTCTAGGTGTTAATAATAGTAATATCTAACCCCTTTTATAGATTATGCCATTCACCTGACAATATTTTTAGATTATGACATTCTCAATAGAGATTAGGCAATCTATTGATAGACGTAATCAAGGATACTTATAAGCATGATATAATGATTTTACTCCAAATGAGAACAATGGCATGGGTACATTAGTTCACATCATCATTTGCGACATGCTCATCTAGGACTACATCGAAAACAAATTCATGCTTCTCTACATATGCTATCAAGTCCATCTAAAGGAAAAAAATTGTTTTAGTCATAATACAACATTGTGGTCTCTAAGCTCAATGCTACTATAATTGCTTTCAAAATCTAGGGAAAACTAAGTTGCTCAAATTCACTATGTTATCCAATAGATATAAATTTTTGAAACTATTTAAGGATGATCATGCTTGAGTTGTCAAAAGATAATATTTTGATAAGATTATAATATTACATGATGTTATAGATTAAGAAACGTAATTGTACTTGTTGTGTAGCCAAATTTTTTTTAGGATGAGGTAGTTTATTTTTTATAGTTTAGAATGAACACATGTGGATGAAAGGAATTGAGAGGAATAGAAAGAGTTTGTTCAGGTAAACATAGTTATAAACAATCTGCACAGTTTGTCAGGTTTTCCTAATTGATAAGTAGGTATCTACTTGAATATTAACTTATAAGGTTGAAAGGAATTGAGATGAATATGCATAGCTAGTTATGCTTTCCTACTTAACAAGTAGAGGAATCAATTAAAAAAATATATAAAACAAATATTTCTTAAAAATCTATATTTGACTCAAATATTAAAATGCATATATTTAATTTTTATGTTCTTTGAAAATTAAAATTTGTTTTGAAGATAGTTTTTTTCTAAAATAATTTTATGTGGCTCAAACCCATATTCTTATGAAAAGATCTTGAAGGAAATTATGTTTTTCTTATAAAAAAAATAATCTAATAATTAAAATAATTTTTCTTTATATTATTTCCTCTAAATTATTTTACTCAATCAATTTATTTACAATTTTTAAAATCATATACATTTCATTACTTCAATAAATTAAAGTTTAATATTTTATGATAATTTTTTTATTCAAATATTAATATAAAAAAGGGAATCATGTCAATTTTAATTTATATAGTTATAAAAATATATATTACTAATTAATACATATATAAATATAATAATTATATATATATTTATTTTAATTCAATATAAATATTTAAAATATATATTTACAGCATGCATAAATCCATGGTGAGGCTAATGGCCTTGTTACTTTAAAAAAATTAATAAAATTTTAATTTTATTATTAATTAATATATTTTAAAAAAAATAATAATAATATAATATAAAATATTTAATATGAACATTTAAATTGGATACGAAAATTTAAACTTGGCTAAAACTAAACATTTTTTTAATTTAAATGAGAAGAAAAAAATCTTTAAATTTAGACTATTTATTTAATTAATATAATAAAGTTATTTATTTCCTTATTAATTATTAATTAGTTAACATTTTTTATTTCACAAACTAACATATAGTAATTAATATAAGTTGTAAATAGAAGGTGAATTATTTCTAAAACAAATATGATAGAATTTGTGATTGATTTAAATGATTAATTTATTAATATTAATTTAAATTTGATTTAAAAGTAATTACTACTAATTTTAAAGCTGATTTTTAAAAATAATAAATATTATATTAAAGTAATTAGTATTTTTTCTAAATAATTTTTGTAGTCTTAATTCATTTATTTTGTAAAAAATATCTTAGTAATTAGAGTTAGTTCAAATTTCAAAGCAATTGAAAATTTGTTAGTTTAAATATATGTTTAATAAGTGTTGTTTTAGAATTAATTTATTTAAATTATAATATAAAAATAATTTACAAGGTATTCATTTATTTTTAAATAATAATTAATTAATTTATAGAAAAAGTAAATTTTTTGAGTAATTGGTATTAATATTTTGAAAGAATTAGCTCAGTTAAATTTATGCTACAAATCAATTTAGTATTAAAGGTAATTAAAAATAGTTGAATTTTGATGTTATATTGATTAATTAGTTAGCATTTGTTATTCAAAGTTTAAATTTTATTAATTATTATTATTATTTTAATAATGCAAAGGAAAATAGTAAATAAATGTTATGTACCCAATGTGAGGGGTAATTAGTAAGTAATTTAATAAAAAATAATTTATTTTTATAGTGTAATTTAATAAAAAATAATTTATCGTTATAGTGTAATTTAATTTTCAAAATAGTTAGTATGGTTTACCTCATTGAATTATTGGAAATAAACAATCTAAGTTTAAAAAAACTCGTAAAAATTAGTTAAGATTCTGAAATGGAAGTAATGGAAGCGCATTAATTGCTTATATTAGGTGAAATTTGTCTACCAATTAGATTGAAGAGAATTGAATTTTGAAATATGTTTTGTTATATAATTGGCATGTATACATTGATAATAGATAAAAACAAATCAAATAGAAAAAATGCTTCAGCTCTCATTGGTTAAAAAGAGAATTATTAATAACTAGTTAAGATTTGGTGGTGCCTATAGTTCCTGGCAGGAACTAAAAAGATTCAAAATAACGAAATAGATTGAAAAAAATAAAAAATTTGATTATGGTTTTGTGGCAAAAAAACCTTGAAAAGTTGCGATAAAAAGTTTATGCTTCCTGAAAATCTGCCCTTATCGCTCAAAGTTTTGTAGCCAATAAAATTGAGGAAAATTAATTTTTTAAATTTGAAAAGTTAAAAATCTTGCATATTTACTTTAACTATATACAAATATTTGTCAAACAGAAAAAAAAGTTGAGTTCTCATTTGTTAAAATCAAAGTTATTAACTTGTTAAGGAAAAGGGGTCGCCTATAATTCCCTTGGCAGGAACTAAAAAATAAATATGTTTTCATGTTTGTTGTGGTTTAAAAGATGTGCCAATAATGTTGCAATCACTAATGATTAATTTTCTTGATGGTTAAAATAGATTGGTAAGTAAATTTATCAATGTGTAAAATTTATAATTGATTTTTCTTGATAAGTAAATCAATATTTCATAAATTTATCTATAATTCTTATTTAATTTTTCTTGGTATATGAAATTATATAAATATAATTTTTAGTTTAGAGACTATAGGCACCACCAGAATTTAACTAGTTATTAATAACTCTCACTTTAACCAATGAGAACTTGAATAATTTTTCTATTTGAATTTTTTCAATCTATTATCAATGTATAGATGCGAATTATATAACAAAATATATTTCAAAAATATTTTCTCTTGAATCTAATTGGTACACAATTTTCACTCGATATAAGTGATTTTGGCGCTTCCATTACTTCCATTAACGATTATTATGGAATGATGGGTAATCCTCATAGTAACAAATCATACTTGGTATTTATCTATTAATCTTATCACTTGTATAATCCTACATTGTAACAAATCATACTTAGTAGTCATCTATTAATCTTATATATATTGTAACAAATCATACTTCATATTAATTTAAAATATTTTTAAATTAAAATAGTTAAATTATATTGATATTAATATTTTTAATTTTTAAGAAGAATTATAGTTTAATCAACAAATTTATATTTAAATTTTAGTCTTTTTTTAATAACTTCTTTAATTTTTAGATGTTATGGCTAATCTTATCATTCAACCTATTCATTAAATTTATACTTATATTTTATATTTTGAAATATTTATTTTATATATAATTTAGATTTTTTTTTACATTCTTTTAGATTAGTGTTATAAATTGACTATTCTTTTCATTGTTTTAATTAAAAAGAGTTAAATTTTTAATAAATAATATTTTTTTAAAATAATAATTTCTACATTCTTAATACATAAAAAATGTGCTAATATAATAATTAGGTTTTTCAATTTTACCAAGTAAAGGTATATATTTTTAGTTTCTATAAGATGCAGTTTGACTGAATGACTTTCCAATTTTACAAAGTAAGACTTTTTATCTCTTTTTTCATTATTTTAGGTTAGTTGTATACCGTGGTAATTATTTTTATTCTTTTAATTATATTTTGATATTTTTAAATTAATTAGAATTTGAGCTATTATGCTATACTATAATATTTATTTATTTTATTAGGAATTTTAATATCACGATTTAATAAGTGAAACAAATGTGTTGCTATAAGTAGGATGTTTTCCAATTTTTAAGTGTGAATAACTCATGTGATCTTTACCTTTCTTTTAATATAAACAAACTCATCATTATAATAATTAGGTTTTCCAATTTTACAAAGTAAGACTTTTTATTTATTTATTTATTTGCATAGCATTTGACTACTAATATAATTTAATTTTAAATGGTTTTGTTTAGAAAAAGCATAGACACCTCAACCCACAAAACAACTAAACAACTAAAAGGAGAAACACAAGCATAAACAAAGAGAGTGAAAGACGGATGGGTAACAACCTAGCACAAACAAAACACAGAAGAACAATACAAACCACAACAAAATTGTTAGCCTTACCATTCAACCTATAATTTATAAATTTTTAGCCCCCAAAAAATTGTTGCTATAGATAGTATATATTTTTATTTGTTAAATATTTTTATCTCTTAGTTTTCGTTTTCCCTACATACTATTTGACTAGCAATATAAATGCTTTAACTTAGTGTACACATCATTTTATTGAAATATATTTTATTAAAATTTTATGTTGGTTTCATTCTTAGTTTTGATATTTCCAAAAGAATAATTGTTTAAGACATCCACTATAATAATTAAGTTTAAAAATTCTCAACTCTTTAATTTTTTTACTATCTTATATTTTAATTATTAATATAAATAATTTTAATTTTAATAATAATTTTTTCTTGAATTAATCTTTTATTATGATTTTTAATTTATTCAATCTTTAATACTTACCTTTTTTGATTAATCAAAATAAAAAAAATATTATCTCTCCTATATTTTTTTGTATCAATGAATTATGGTTAATGTAAGCATGCAAGATCAAAATAATAAAAATAGGGAAAATAGAAATCTAAGTCTAAACTCTAAAAAATAAATTACCACATTTTAATTAGATTTTTATATTTTAAAATAAATTAAAATTTATGTTATATATTTTAATATTTATGTTTTTATTTGAAATTTAAATAGTAACTTCATGAAAAAATAGTGCTATAACTAGCATATTGTTTTATTTTTTATAATTTTGAATAACATATTTTCTCTTAATCTTTGTCTCCTATGTTACCAATATAAATTATTTAACTTAGCTTGTCTATTTTTATATTTTCCATTCTATTAAATTCAAATATATAAAATAATCTAATAACAAATTCAAATAAATAATATATTTTTAATATATTATATTATATTAATTTAACAACATATTATAATATATATACAATATATATGTAACATATATACCATCTAAAATATAATTTAATATATTAGAACTAAAGTTATAACAACAAATACAATCCTTAACTTAATCATTTGTTCTTCTTACACAAGAGTCCTACCTCATCAATAATTTCATTTCTAACTTCTTGAAACATAACTATTTAATAACTTTTTGGCGGGAACTTCGCTGCCCTGTAGCTCTTGTTTTATTTGTCGTCCGCCTAGTAATGCCTACTCCTTTTAATGAATGTTTTATTTTGCAAGGGTTGATTTAGTGTTGTCATTGATCTATTTCCTACAGATATCAACGATGCCTGCCATCTCGTGATCGGGAATTCAAAGATCACAAAATCGCGGGTGGGCTTTACGTGTCCTATTCAGGGGAGTTCAAGGGTTGATTTAGTGTTGCCATTGATCTATTTCCTGCAGATATCAACAGTGCCCGCCATCCTGTGATCAGGAATTCAAGGATCAAAAAATCATGGGTGGGTGCCACGTGTCCTATCCAGGGGAGCTCAAGGGTTGATTTAGTGCTGCCATTGATCTATTTCCTATAGATATCAGCGGTGCTCGCCATCCCGTGATCAGGAATTCAAGGATCGTGAAATCATGGATGGGTGTCACGTGTCCTATCTGGGGGATCAAATTTGAGCTATCGCTGACCAACTACCATTTGATCTGAACCATTCCCCACCATCCTACGATGGTGCTTGGGTTGATTGCGAAATCACGAGCAGGCACCACGTGTCTCATCCAATGAAGCCTAAAGAGTAAAGGAAACACTAGCCAGCTTTAAATGTATTAAGGGGCAGATTACTAAAGTGTTCTTGAGACACACATGTTCTAAATCCACGGATATGTTATAATCTCGCTGGAAAAGCTAATCAAAGGTTAACGACATGGCTGGCAACTGTGTTAAAGGAACGAGATCAATGGCGCCCGCTATCCCGCAATCAGCGATTACAAGGATCGTGATATCACAGGTGGGTGCCACGTGCCCTTCATAAAGGATGAAATCTACGTGACCATTGATGAGCTATCTCTTCAAGATTGACGGTGCCCGCCATCCCGCAATTAGGAATTTTGGGATCGTGATGTCGCGAGTGCCTGCCACGTGTCTCATCCAATGAAGCCCAAGGAGTGAAAAAAGTGTTCACCAATTTTAAATGTATTATGGGGAAAATTACTAATGCACTTGTAAGATGCACATGTTTTATTTCAACGCAGATGTTATGATTTTAAGGGAAAAGTTGCTCGATAGTTAAAGGAAAGGACGGTGACCATTTTTGAAGGAGCGGACTTTATGGTAAAAAGATCGACGGTGCCCGCCATCCCGCGATGATAAATCAAAGGATTGCAATATCATGGGCAACTGCCATGTGGCATTCCTTCGTGGGGTATGATATAGTGGGCCCCTTTATTGCCGTGTTGGGGATTATGTCAGCCTGTTTTGAAGATGGCCATCAATGATTTGATCAAACTGAAGGATCAATGGCTCAAATTTAAATATGTATAAAATTATGGTTGGAGCCATTCGTGCAGCCCACGAGTGAGCTTTAATGGCAGATGAGACATCCACTGGCAGAATTTGATTGACATAAAATCAATTTACTCATCTCATTTGTATCATAAAGCATCCAAGTATTTCATGAAAATAGTTTCAGAGCCAAAGGTGAAATTGTGAGTAGTTGCTGCCAGAAATTGGAGTTTGTGTGAAAAAAGTTGAGTTAATTTTCTCTATTTCCTAGTCATTCTGTACCTAAATTTGGGAAAGGGGGGTCTGCTATTCTTGTCATTGAGTTCATTAAAATCTTTTGTTAGGGCTATTGTTTAATCATAAATTGTGAAGAATTGCAGTATTTTTACTCTGTAATTTCCTATCTCTGCTTAGTCATAGCCACTTCAAGTGTAACATTGTAGTGAGGCCCTAGTTTGTCTAAAATGGTGCCAACCAAGTAGCACTCTGGCCACATTAAGTATTTGAAAAGAAACTTGTATGATGATTTCCTAGATCAATTTCCATTATCAACAAATGACAGAAGGAAAGGTTTGGTGTTGATGCGAGGGAAAATCCTAGGGGAGGGGTTGGTGTGTAATAATTCCAACATTGCTGATGCTAGGGTTCCACTCACAGGCTTAGAAATGTTCAGATTATGGTATGGACAGAGGAATTTTCCTCATCCTTTTTCAAATGGATGGAGGTACGACATGGGAAAGTTGGTTGTTCCAAATGTGTTCCCTGATGTGGACTTACTTAGAGCAGTGGCCAAAAGATATGACCCTATCACATGGGTAATCAAAGATAATGATGGAGGGGTTCTATTGTAAATTAATAGAGATGTTATCCAACAGAATTTTAATTTGAGTGAGCCAAGTGATGACTTGGTTCCTATTAATCTTGAAGAAATGAAGGAGGAGTATACAAAATTGAAATCTCTTTTTAGGGTTAAGTTGCTTCCACCTCATCTGGTTAAGGCAGGGGGTTCACAATTTCACATCAACCCTAGTGACCAGGAACCCTTCAGATTGAATTATTTTGGAAAGCCTTTCCTCGCTACTTTCTATTCACTATGTTAGATTTTGGGTTTTAGCCCTAGTGCAATAATGCCGATTGCATACATATTCATGGGGGTGCAAATACAACACCCTAACTTCGCTTCTTTTTTCATGGAGAGGATACATGAAGGATTGTCGAAGCTGCAAAATGGTGATACTGGTACTTAATTCTTTTGGTATTCCATGTTGATGCATATGTTCTTGTTTAGGAATGTTGATTTCTTTGCTAAGAATATGAACTTAAGACAATTAGTTAATGGAGAAAGATTGTCAGTACAGATATGGGCTGTACATTTGTCCTATAATAAGGAAAGCACCAATTATGTGCAATTTGATAATTGTTTTGCTGTAATATTGAGGGCTAGATTGATGGTAAATGTACCTAGGATCCTTCAAGAACTGCATGATTTCCTTAGGCCGAAGGAGAGGAAACCAGAATTGAGGGTTTTACATAACTGAGGTGACATTATCCCATATCTAGTTAGCACTGTCTTGAGAATATATGGATTTCAAGGAACCCCTCACATACTGCCATACAATGTGCCACCAAGACTAGGGTTTGCAGAAGTTATGTGGTATATGGGGTGTATTCATGAAGATAACCTAACTGGAAAGGGGAAAGGAACATTATTCCCTGATTATACAGTAGTGTCTGACTTTACATTTTCAAAGGGAGGTTGGACATATTTTGACAAATTCTTTGTTGATTACCATTTGAGATTTGGTCCAAGGCGACAACATGATTCTGAAGGTTTCTTTGCTCTTTTCAGACAAAGAATAAAAGGTGGAAAATTTGCACATGAGTTCAATTTCTCTGAGGACCTGATCAGGAATGAATTTGATTTAAATAGATAGGAATTGAACAAGGAAAAGTGGATAGCTTATAGTAAGCTATTGGATATTGTGCATGAAATAGATCCGACGTATGATCCATTGATGGAATTCACTCCATACCAAAAGAGAATTGACTTTTTAATGAAGAATTTCAAGGAGATAATGGACACCTTGACAACCAGAAAGATAAATTTAAGGCTAAGTCTGGATATGCAAGGAAAAAGTGATATGCCAATTGAAACAAGGCCAGTATGTCAGCCTATAGAAAGGTGGCCCATCTATAGGAGGAAAACGGATACTGGCAGTGATGAGGAAGTAGACAGAAAAGGGAAGAAAATAATGAAGGTGCCTTCACGACCAAGCCCAAAATTCAAAGTAACTGGGGCTATCAAAATCATTGAATTAAAATCTTCACCACAGTGTAGTCCCCCATCACCACCACCTGAGCCAAGCCCTAAGAGGCAAAAAACTGATCACGTACCTGAGGATCTCACAGATGAAATTATTGTTACTAATCAAAACATGCAGGTTGGTATGTCATACCCTCCTAGGTCAGCTAAATTGGTTCTATCTGATTTAGATATGAAGGGTAAGAGTGTGCAGGATGCAAGAATAGAGGCTTGCAAGGAGTTCTTAGATGACAATGCATTTGTAAAGACTCCTATATTCTTGCAATTGGAATGGAGGATGAAATTTGAGGAATATCAAAATAAATGCAAAGAGAGAAGAGAACTAAGGCCTGATAGGTCAGATCAGGAGAATGATGAAGAAGTGAAAGCTGAACTAATGGAAGAGTTCAAAAACATCACTCCTAAAGAAGGAAGACAACTAGTGAATCAGGTTGGTGTTTTGATTTTTCCTGAATGGGACATCGTAGATGTAGTGGCTTTCAGTGACATTATGAAGTCCAAGAATCCTTTTCAGGATTCTGAAGAAGAAGTTAAGGTAGCATTACAAAACTCTGCCTTCAGTGAAGAATATGAGACCTTGGCAATTTGGGCATTGGCTCCACAAGGAAGAAAACTAGACATTGCTGATATTAATCCAAATTTCAAAGGAGGATTACTAATAAAGAGGGATTCAGAGACTACAACAACCGAAGCCACTAGTTTAACTATGAATGTGGCCAAGTTGGTCCAAAAGACTGCTGAAAGGGAGGAGGCTGAAAGAAAAAGCCTAATGGAGAAGTATAACATTTTAATTGAAGAATATAGTAAAATGCAATAGAGGAATGTTGAGCTGCAAACTGATGTAAAAAGGTTCAAGTATAGACATATTGGGGAAACATCCAATGCTCCATGAACCATCACATCACCTCCTATAGCAGGGTCAATGCCTTCTGGTTCTCCAAATTTTTCTACACCAGGGTCTCCCATTCAAAATCCTGCTCTTACCCCTCCTCTAGAACAAGTCGATGAACAAACAGAGTGCTTTGTTGATCCAATAAAGAGGCAGCTCATGCAGGAAATTGATCAATTATAGACATCACTAAAGGTAAAAGAGGAGGGTTTTCTTTCAAAAGAAAAAGAAATTGTTACTCTTGTTTTGGAGCATTTAAATGAAAAGGTGGATAATAAACTGCCCTCTATACATTCTTTGTATTCTTTGCTATCTGAAGCAATAAATAATATTGATAGGGATCAGGGGATAGTGATTCCAATAATTCAAAATTGGATCCCTAGAGAAAATAATCTAGATGTTATGACTAAAGCCTCAAGGTTTGATGCAAATAACAGGCCCCAATCATTGAAGCATACTTATATATTAGTTAAATCATTGCAAATTTTTCAGACCTTACCAGATGATCTAAGTAGGAAGATTAGGGAGTTGGTAAAGAACTTCAATGATTGGGGTAACACACTGTTACCTGATATAACTGATGAGTGGGGAGAAATCAGAACACTCCAAAAATGGTAGGATCAAGCAAGTAAAGTCATCAATAATCAAATTAAAAAAAATTGTGATGACTCAGATTATGATTTGTTGGTAAATTGTATGTATAAGATTATTGGTACCGGCTCATTTTTGGAATCTTTTGAAAGAGATGCTAATCAGGTAGTGGTAAAGTATTTGCCTTATAGTACAAAGGTAAAAGAGTTGATTGATTTTGACTGGCCAACTGACGAAGAATACTAGAGGTGGGTGGCTAAGTATTTGAATGATGATGAGTAAAAAGAGTGGGCTACCGACAGGTGGCAAATCAGATGTTGCAGTTACAATGTTTCCAGTTTTGTATGGATGACTTTCTTGGCGTGGGTTTGGCGTGGTTTTTTGTTATTGCATCAACCTTCCTCCACCGACATGATGAATGAGAATATGCTTCAGGATGATTGTTGTTGTAACAATTTTTGAACAAGAATATTTTTCAAGGTGGTGGCTATTGTAACAAATTTTGGAATATCACCAGGTGCTCCAATTGAGTGGTGATAGGTGTACTTTCTGGCCTGGTGCTTGTTTCCTCCTTCATTTTCTATAAGAAGGATTTCAAGGCTAGAAGTATGGGTTAGCAAGCTAGATAACTTTTTTTGAGTCTAGGTGAAGTTGTAGAGCGAATTGTAAAGTCTGATGGTTTTAGAGAAATGCAATTTAGATTTTGAGTCATTATGTAATAGGTTTTGAGTTCATAGAGATTTAATGTTGTATAATAGTACTAGCATTTGAGTTAAAATAAAAATTTGAGCTCATGTCTCTCCATTGTACATGCATATCTGAACTTTGAATGAAATAACTAAGGGTTGTTTTATCCATCTCACTGTTGTGGTGTGTATGATTTTATTTTAGCTTTAATTCAAGGAATTAATCAAAATGCTTGAATGGGATTATAGGCAGATATGTGCTGTATAAGGATTTGATAAGTAGTCCTAGGTTAGAATGCACACTGATAAAATTGTAATGCAATATTGTCAGGGATCTTATATGTGATGTATTAAATCTATTATAAACCTCTAGATGCTTATCAATTTGACTCCTGCAATGGATATATGGCATTGATCTAAGTTGTAATTATTCGTGTAGTTCAATATTTGTTTGTCTTTGCCTAGATCTTGCTACAACAAATCATTGACTATCTTATACAATGGATTGTGTTTAGTTACCTCATGCTCCAAATAGTTGATATTGTCTATGAATAGCCAATTCTAGTTGATATTATATTATCGTGTTGAGCTATTAAGTGAGATCATCTACTATTGTTAATGTTATTTATAATAATGGTGTAGAGGTTGTAAACACATTAAGGGATCACCCTCCTAGATCTTGTAGAGCCTGAAGTGTACGAGGCATTTAAAGTCCTCGTTAGTTGGTCCAGGTCCTTTGAGCTGCCTTCGATTGGAATTAGCAATTGCATAGGTATATTAGAAGACAAACCTGGTTACATTGTAAAAAGAACCAACATACATGTCAACCACTGAACAACCACCTCTACAACTGACTTTTTAATCTTATATGATCACATGAAACATAAAACACACTAATTTAAAGGTTGTTAACATCACTATTGAAATGTTTTAATTTTTTGACCTTTCAAACATTAAAAAGTACATCATTAAATTAATCATGTAATGGCATAAAAATTAAAAACATCATGAATTAATTATGTAACCACATAAGTCAAATATAATTCTATCAAGAAATTAGTATCAAATAGATAATATAATGAAGTAACTTATACATTTCAATGTCATTGATCTTCTTCTTCATCCAACTCTTTGTCTGTATCATCCGATCCATATTCAACATTGTAAGGATTGGTCATATCATCATCATCATCATCAATATCAATTTTGATAATGTCATCATCCACACAGATGTTATATTCATGAACATTAACTCCTACATCATCATCATCTAGTTCCTCCTCTTCGACATCTTCATCAGGTACATCATCAACTAACCGTTGATCCTGATCATCATCTACATCATCTTCTAGTTCTTCGGTATCTTCTTCTTCCACCACATTATACTTTACCGGCCTTCCTCTTGGATCATGTCAAATAATAAATGACCAACCCGGTTTACCTGGAACCTCTGAGTAAAATACCTGCTCACATTAGCTTGGAAGAACATAGGGCTCATTTCTAGTTCGCTCAATCAACCTTGTAATAACCATGGTAAATCCATTATCATGTTCAATAGCAGTTCTCTCAGGATCATTTTCATTCAATTGTAGCCTATACCATAGAACGACGAACAAAATTAATATGAAGGACTTAAATTCACACTCATGTATATCATCCAAAATCCCATAGTATCGATTTTCTGAGACTTCTAGATGTATGTTGCTTCTAGATGAAACATTAGTCACCTGAAAGACTGCAGTTATACCAGAATCACAAGTTTTCTTCATGTCATCCAACATTTTGATTCAAAATTTACAACCATTGCACCACATAGCCTTGTGGTGTTTCACCTGCAATATGTCAAACATGTAAAATTATTGCAATATCGTCAATTGATAAACATATTTATTCTTGGCCAATGTATGCAAAAAAAAAATCTCAAGATATATATACATCAATATACTTGAAAATAATTAAATAATATGGGTGATTAATATATTTATTACTGTTTATCTCTTAAACCATATGCTAAATCAATTTCCCTTTGTGTAACATTGGAATCTCCATTACGATGAGCTTCTTTAACCAATGAAGTCACACCTTCCCATGTTAATGTGCGACCAGATTGTTGACATCGTTCAATCCATACCATCATCCAATCAAGATTGTTGTGATGTACAAATGTAGTGCATCCCACTCTCGACCAACTATACCAAAATAAATTGAAATTCACAAACGACGTATAATTAGTTAAATACCACAGTACGACCTTAATTTATAATTGATGTATATTGAAGATTAAAAATTAAATAAGTACAATATAAATAAAAACCATATGTAAAATGCATTCTAATTAATCTCCATGACCATCTTATAATTACCTCTCACTTTCCTCAATCTACCTTTCCCCAACAGGTACTCCCCTTCGAATTTGTTAATGGAGTTGGGATCCCAAATGCAATCTAAATGGATATTTTCTACAAACTTAGGAAGATATTCACTAATGTACACCATGGAACCCTCAGGATGTGCTCTTTGTCTAACCAAAGCCTTCAAAAATTTCAAGTGCCTCTCAACCATCCACATTGACCTTGTGTGTATAGGTCCACACAATTCAATCTCCTCAACTTGGTGTATGAGGTAGTGTTCTTGTGCATTGAAAAATGTTGAAGGTAGACACTTTTGCATTTCACACATTAGGCGAGGAATTTTTCTCTTCCAATAATTTATATCTTCTTTATGGATTTCTTTAGATGATAGCCATCTACAAGTGATTCAAAGGTGCAAATATATTAACGATATTTAACAAAATATACAATATATTACATAACAAATAAAACAAATGAAATTATAAGATGTATAAAAATTGAACAAATCTCGCTACTTACCTCATGTATTTTCCAAGATCATATATAACTTGCTTGACATTGTTGTCAAAGTTGTCCGGGAGAGATAGAGGTAGAACGTACTGCAACAATTATAAAATGATCTTTTCATTATTTTTCCAAAAGTAGTAAACACAATACACTAAAAAGTACATGCATTATACAAGTGTATATAATATACCAGAATAATTACCTTAATGAAGGTATACCAATCATGTGTTTTCATCCCTAACCCAAATTCACCTTTCTTTGTTATTATATTGTTTATGTTCGCACAAATCCTGTGGGAAATCGAATTTTTTGTATGACTTCTTTTATAGCATTGCTTTGCTGCTCTATTAATAACCAAGGAAGGGCACTTATATTAATTTGGTCTCCATCACTATTCAATTCAATGACATTTTTCATTGCATGATTAGCTTCCTAAATGTCACTACAAATTTTGACAATTTTTTCTTTGTCATGTCTTCCATCCAATATTTTCTATAACATTTCTGTTATATTCTTTTCGATATGCATTGTATCAAACAAATGGATAATTTGTAGCTGCTCATAGTAGGGAAACCTACTAAATTGTCTGGGATAACTTTTCAGTCCCTATGGAAGCTGGCCATTAATGCCTTGATGACCTTCATGAAGCATATAAGGTAAATAAATTAACAACGACAATCATTGTCAATTACAACATGAGTAAACACAACACAATATAAAAATATAAATTCAAAACATATCATATATAATAGATAGACAATTTGATACGTTGTATAGCCTTGACAATTAATTCTATTATATTCCAACTTCCATAGGTGAGGTGACATTCTTCATGGTTTTGATGTAGTCTCCTCTTTCCTATTGAAAAGATGTTTTTCAGTAGTTCGATACTTATGATTTCTATGGAGGAAGTGCCTATACTCATCAAACACCTGCTTTTTTAAACTTGTTGAATGACGAGATTTCATCTTTGGACCACAAATTGGACATGCAAATTTTCCCTTTGTTTGAAGACCTGCAAGATGATATATAATTGGATTAAATATGTCAATTTTTATAATTATATATAATGACTAGATTATTTTAAAAACATGCATGATATCTACTTCATCAAATTAAATATTGTTAAAGTGTATTTAAATGTTATAACATACCACAAAAATGTGTTAGCCCTGGGGCATCATGAATTGTCCATACAAGCATTGCATGGAATTAAAATTGTCTTTGTCCTATTAGTCTAGAGATGTCATACATAGTGACGCCATTCCATAACTTTAGTAACTTCGTTAATAAGAGTTGATATATACATTCATAGCTTTCACATGCAATTGCCACCTAGTTGAACATAAACATTATAATTATTATAACCATTTCTTGCCAATATATATAGAATTAATGTACACTTGACTATTGAATGAAAAAATATAAGTCATTATGCAACAAATGAATAAATGAGATGCTCGTTAAACAAATTGATGTAAACAAATGCCTAGAACAATCATTGACAACATTATGCTCCCTCTTTATTGACACCCATGGATGAATGTTATTTGTTGATAACAAAAATAAGCCACCGAGTAAATGGATCTACGACTCCAAATGGATTGACACTATCAGCTCCAATGAACCTAAATTTATGAGGGTTCTTCTTTAAAATGTGGCCATTTTTCCTCCATGTCCTAAATCACGAGAACCATCTACAGGCATTCGAAGAATGTCATCTCCACTTCTATTCCGTGCATGGTAATCCATCAATTGCGCTAAGCTTTAGCACCTAAATAATCGTTGCATACGTGGAATAATGGGAATATAACGAAGAACCTTGCGAGGCACCTTTTTTGTTACTTGATCTGTTCGATATCTACTGATATGACATTCTGGGCATTCTGTTGCAAATTCCTGTTGTTTATGATATATAATATGATCATTGGGACATGCATCTATTGCTTGATACTCCATTTCGATATCTTTCATAATGGCACATAAATCTCGGTATGAGCGAGGTAAAATATTTGATGGTGGTAACAAAAATTCACCAATCAATCTACAACAAAAAATAATTTGTTCATATAAAGAATATTAATGGTACATATTTCATCCTTTATTTACTAGTGATGAACTAACAACAATTAAAATAGATGAAAAAAGATGACATTTATGACATACCTTAACATCTGTGAGATTGCTATGTTTGATAAAACATTCATAGCCTTAAAGTTCAACAACAACAACAATATAGCAGAGAGAAGAGTTGTTTCAGAGCCTTCATAAAGGGACTCGTATGCCTTGTCAAGTACAGGTAAATCATGAACAACATCAAAGTCATCTTGATCATCATGATTAGCTCTACCACTAAATGTGGCATGGATCAATGTATTTGTACCATCATCTTCAACTGTGTTTTCTGGCACATGATCATCTTCTTCCATAGGATCATTAACTTCATCTTTGATATTCACAGGTCCATGTTCACCTGCTTGCAAAACCACATTCTCTGGGCTGTGACAATCCTTATCATCTGCCCTAGGGTGCCCCATCTTTATAATAATGATAGACACAAATAAACCATGATCATGATCAAGTGATTATATATATATATAATGTTAAAACAATATAAACATTTACAAATTCAATCAATATAAACACATATAATGAACAACTTATCGATGGATGATAATCATGCCCCCCTTCAACGTGACCATGCTGCCTACAATGTTTCTTAGCTGTTGTGATTAAAAGTTGTCTCGTCTTTAAGCCCTTGCAATTATTGCAAGGACAATAACATTTCCCATCACCCTTTCTTTTCAATCTAGCCCACAATCTATCAAGTGTCTCTTCATTTTGTTTTGAACTAATATTATCTGACATGATTTTTCTTTACCAAGCTTGACTATTTAGATCTTCAAAAAATATCAAACTCACACTCCAATAATTTTTATTCATGAGCGACTAACATAGTCTAATAATTATGATATTTTACACCAAAAAATTTGGCGTACCCTTGCAAAGAGAAGATAGTCACGAAGTTAATGACCCCAAAAAACTTTACAATGCTAATTCCAAAACTTATTAAATTCTAATTTTACTATGATTTCCAACTGTTAAGACTCCTAAAATCATAATATTGAACTTGATCACAAAATTCCTACAACAATGGAGGTAGCGAGCTAGTAAGAGCAAGTGACCCATTCCTAAGGAGCAATGAGTCAGAATCATCATGGCTAATGTCAATACAGATTTATCCTTTTAGTTAAAGATGCAATGTGTCACTTCTTATGACGAGCTTATCCCTAGGGCCCTCAACATTGAGAGAGACCTAATAAAAAACAACAGAAACATTGGTAAGAGCATGATTAGGGTACAAACCCTAGGCCTCTATAGAAACATAAACAATAACTATAGCGGATTAGTGAGGTTGCAATACCAGAAAGATTGAGACATTGTAGGTAATAACAAAATCTTGCAATCTAAAGATTGTAGCCAATAACAAGCACACTATGTAGCTTACTAACATTTGTAAATGCAATCTATGGTAAGAAGAATGACAGTCACTTGAGATGTGACAGTCAAAAACAGGCTAAGTAGTGACAAGATAATAAAGCTCAAACCTTGCATAGTAAAGTGGAGATTTTAATAGTGAGTTTTCTTGCCCCCTTGCTGACCTTAAAGGTTTTTCAAATGATTTTGGTAGTTTTAGACAAGGCAAATGCAATCAGGGAATGACTGTCCAAATGAAGTAACAGTGGTAATCATAGGTTCAATGTTTCTTCTTAGCCATTAATATTGTATAATAGAGGTAGTGGATTGCATGTTTGAGCAATGTTTTGAGACTCACTAAAGATGGGAAAATAGTGAATAATACCTTGTGGACTGTGAAGTAGTGTCAATAAGGTTGAAGGATCTTAAGAACTACAATACCATAAAACAATGAGTCCCCTGTAGTAAGTAGGTAGTCTATAAGGCATAGTTTGATTTTATAGAAGGATGCTCATGAAAGGAATCTTCAAGTGATAGTGAGTGAGATGTTTGAGATTGCAGCTGAGGGTGCAATACCCAGTCTTAAAGGAAGTTAGAAAAGCAGTAAATGTGCAAGAAAATCGAATCATACACAACAAACAATTCAAAATGTTATCTTCCATAATGCCTTGAGTTTGAAGACAAAAATCTCATTATATCTTCATGATGAAAGTGGTGAGCTTAATGGTCAATCACTGGCAACCATGATTTTAAAACATGCTATTGTGCTTATGGAGGCAACATTTTAAGCAAGGCTGAGTGGTGGTTTGGGAACAATGGCGTGTATGAAGGACTTGCTTTATATGCATACTCATGGAGTCTAGCTTAAGACAATGTTTCTTAGAAGAGATTGAAGGTGGATTATGGAACTCAAGGGTTACCATGAAAAGGATTAAAGCAAAGGCCGAGATCTATTTAAAAGCCACGGTCATGAAGATATTAAAGATGTCACATGCAAAAACCTAGTAGCTGGAGTAATGAATACAGTGCCAAAGAGGATAGTGTGTTGGGGCAGATTTAGGAGATCTCCACATTATCTAATTATAGGGAAATACATCATTTATTTATTTTTTTAATTAAAGAAATCATTCTAAACCCTATATAGGATACATTGATACTTCAAAAGCCTCTGAAGGAATTTTAGATTATGCAAATATATGTCAAGTAACATTCATAAGGTTTAGAAAATCTTGATCACTCTCTAGAATAGCCCATTAAACATGGGTTGTGCTTGAATGCACTACATAATTGATATAACACAACCACTTTGCATATCAACCAGAGTTATCGGCTCTTTATTACAGCAAGAGGTAATCACTCTTCGATCTTGCTATAATACATCCTATCTTGTTAAACTTGAGACAACCTAAATGCACCCAATGATGATTGCCACCTACATTATACAACCTGAATTAACTACATTATATGAGTGCCTCCGTTTCTATCACAACATAGCCACATTAAACTTGGGTCACACATGAATGCATCTTGTATTTTTTATAGCACAACTATGCCACATGACCAATGCAGTTATGGATCACATAATTACAGTCACAAGAATTTGTTCTTCTGTTGTGATCTTATGGTGATTGCACACAACAAAATCTGGACATGAAATTCTTAAAACCCTTAACCTCTAAAAATGAAATCTGATGAGATGTTGCTTTAAAATATGATTTTCAAACCTGGAACTACAAATTTGACTTCACAACTGAATTCTGCAAAAAGACAATGACTACCCTCAACCTGGTGATATCTTCTTCAATTTTTTTTATTTTTCCCAAGAAAATTGTCCTTAGTTCTCCACAAACTGCCTCAAGTAGAGCAAAACACTGTCGCAATAAATCAGGCGCGAACTCACTTTTCTTTATGTTGGCCACAATTTGATTTTTTTTAATTTTTCATGTTTGTCAAACATTCGATGAAAATAATAGCCAACATTTCGACAAACCCCAGGTTTGTCGAAATTTCGATGAACATCAGGGATAAAATTTCAAAAATTGGAAATTACACATCAAATTTTACAAGCACTCGATGAACATCGAATTTTACATATTTCGTCAGACAGTTTCATCGTATTTTGTAGTCAAATGTATTAGTGACAAGTTCATCCACTTGAAAAACAGACAGTCACAGACAAGGAATGTCCTAACTCATACTAAGGGCGAAGTTACCTCAGTCTTTTTGTCAAGACAATTCAAAGACAACATGCAAAGAAAAAAAAAGGCTAGGAGACGTCATCGCACCTCTAAATCCTTCATGGGACATCCTCGAGGTAGCTAGTAACATGACCACAAAGAAAAGACAATAAAAAGATAAAGACAAAATAGCCAAGATAGTCAAAAGATAAGACAAGATAGACCAAAAAGATTAACAGCCATTTTATTTTGTTTGCCAATGTTTGTTTGCCAAAGATTAAATTCTTGCCAGTTTGACAGTTTTGATAGTTTAAGAGTTTTGCCAATTTGATGGTGTTGACAGTTTGACAGGGCCTATTGTTAGGAAGGACACATACTAAAAAAGGAAAAGGACATTTTGACGAGGTCTAACTCCAAGAAGGACACATCTTGAAGAGGACCAAAGAGTGACGAGATTGAAAAATTGTTTTGACTAATATGTTTTGGCAAGTTGACTGATGTTGAATGTATGATTAATTGGATTGTGTTGTCTAATTTTGACCAATTTTGACATTGATGTTTCAAATGACTTTCTTGTGTCTGAGTTTGACTATGTCTGACTTATTTGAGCGATGTGATGATTGTGACAAATGCCATGATTTTATTTGGACAAACCTAAAAGGACTGACCTAATGTCTCAGGGACTCATTGACTGATGGCCTTGCCTACGTAGCAAATGCGCAAAGACAACGTAGTTCGACTATCACATGAACTGACTGACATGACTAACTTTGAGTCCATGTGAGTGACTTTGACATTGATTTGGATGTTTTTTTGTGTTTTTCTTTAGGACGTTTTATGATTTTTAGGTCTTTCTTCAGGACATTTTATGATGTTTTTGATCTTTCTTCAAGACATTTTATGCTGTGTTTGTTTTTTTCAGGACATTTTATGATGTTTTGTCTTTTTTTAGGATGTTTTATGATTTTTAGGTCTTTTTTCAAGACTTTTTAATGTTTTTGTTTTTTTTTCAAGACATTTTATGATGTTTTTCTCTTTTTTCAGGACACTTTATGATGTTTTTGTCTTTTTGTCGTTTTATGATTTTTTTGGATTTTGACATTTAAGAGGATCATGGCAAATGCATATGACTGATGCCTACACATGAGAATCCAAGGAAAAACATGATTGTGCCCCTAGTCAAGTTGAATACCAATTGAAAGGTGATGATAACATTGTTTGACGTGGGAAGGATGCATCCTGAAAGAACGTGAGGACGATGACAATAATGTGACAAAAGTATGGAGGTCTACAGCCAAGCCAAGAACGTAGTCAAGTAAAATTTTGGATAATGTGCTTGTATGGATTAGACTCATTGCATTTGGAATGACTTGGTTAGGACTAGATGGGATGATGATTATCCTTAGACTGTTTGACATGGGAAAGCCAAGATAGGTGACAGACATGAAAGGATAGGGGGTGGCCTTGGTAAAAGATGGGAGACATGAGACTAATGGAATTGTCATATGATTTTCAAGGATTATGTCGTATAAGGACAATAAGACTATGACAGTCAATGTCATGATGTTTCGTGAATCGTGTATGACCGAAGGATAGACATGTCAAGAGTTTTCCCAAAGCATGATTTATGTGTGCCAGTTTTATGTCAAGACCGAGCTAAGTGGGAAAAATTCGTGGAAATGATAGGGCTTAGATGGATGTCAATGTCATGAGGAAGGCATGGGAAAATGAGATGACTTGCCCCCAAGTATAAAATTCCAGATAGATGATTTATTTTACACATGACACCTGTTTGCCAGGTTTTCATCATGGTACTTATCTAGGGCGTCTGTTTTCCAGGTTTTCACCGTAGGACGAAATTTTTATCTTTACTATTTTCTTGACTTTTTGATTTTTTGGTGTCACCAAGACGCCTGTTTGCCAGGTTTTCATCAGGGTGATGATTTTTATCATTTTTCAAATTTTTATTTTTTTGTATTTCTGATTTTGTGGATAGCCTAGATGCTTTAGATGACCACTGCCTATTCTGAATTCATTGATGATGCTGATATAGAGACTGGTGCCATGATATGCCAATAATGTCTTGTCTGAAGTAGTTTTCTTGTTAGGATCATAGCACTTGTATACAACTAATCGATGTCATTGTGGTCCTTTTTGATACTAGAGTTGGCCTTATCAAAATACACACATCGCAATAGAGTGCTATGAGAGTCCTTATGGTCAAGAGTTGCTGCCATGATGTGACAGATTTGTGACGTGGGATTTTTGGACTTTAGGCGAGATGTAGGATTACGATAGATGATGGTAAATGTGGAAAGGTTGTTTGGATGTTTGGATGAATCACCTTTTATTCTCCAAACTTGGTATGTTGTATGACAAATTTTGGAGGGATGGTGTTTGGAACCAACACTCTTAGATGCCTTGTTTGATGACCATTTTGAAGGAGGTGGACATGTGTTATATGTGGGAGTCTTCTTGCCTTGTGGCTCCACATTGTGATTGACTTTTTTATTTGACTTGGTGTCTTTGTTTGATCCATCTTTCTTTGGGATCCATTTTAATTTCATTTGTCCACTTGTCCTTTTGTTTGATTCAATGGCCTTTGAAATTTGATTTTGATCTTTTGACTTGTAAGACTTTTGTTTTTGTTGGTTTGAGGTTTATTTATGATGGAATGATGGTTCGTGGTGTGGGTGGAGGGGGTGTTGGCAACAATCTTATGACAAGGATTTCTCATGGAATCCATTTTGATGTTTGTATCTGACAAAGTTACCCCCAGTATTGAGGAGGTAGCACTGACATCGTTTGATTTGTTGTCTGAGGAATAGCCAAGACCTTGATGTCTGTAATTTGCTTGAAGTTGTATTGGTTCTAGAATGCCTTGCTCATGTATGCCTAGTCCTTTGCCTTGATATTGCATGCTTTGAAATATTCTGTTTGCGATGGGGTATTTATTATTTTGAAAGCAAGATGCTAACCCATCATGATGTCTATGGACACTGTCACTTGTAATATTTTTGTCTTCAAGAAATCCTGCTCTAACAAAGATAGATGACCCTAGTTGATAAAGTGCCTTAGCTTCATTTTCATGTTGGACATATTCCCGACTGATATCGTTGGTCTGATTGTGTGACATGTCAAGTTCAGATGATTCTGTTGGTGCTTTCAAGGCAATGTTGAAGCCATCATTACGTTTAGTGTCATAGAGTCCAACGATTTTTGCTATAACTTGATCATATACAAGCATGTCCTTAGTGGAATATTATTGTTCTGGAGGAATATCATCTATGTGTCCCATGAAGGCAAGTGTCTCATCGTGGGAAGTGTCAATAGTCGAGGCTTGTATAGGTTCAGCAAGTGTTTGATCATGAATGGTGTAAAGGTCAAGGAGTGGATCGTTTCAGACTTCTTGGTCAACAATAGGGTCTTGGTCAAAGATGGGGTTGTCATAGATGATATAATCGGAAATGGAATTTTTGTTAAGGATAGGTGTGTTTTGGATGTCATGATTATTTTGAAGGACATCTTGAATGGACTTTGAGATAGGGTCATGGGATGGACTACCTTGTTCTTGACATGAGGGTGACATTATAAGGTCATGCTTTGGGCTTTCATTTTGACATGTATCCTCAAGTTTATTAAATGGGATTTGACTTTGAGTAATGACATAATTTTCATGACTAGAAGTGGCTTGTGAGGGGATGACTTGAAAAGGATTAATGAATGACAGACTAGGATAGAACGTGGGGACTTAGACTAGACTAGTATATGAAGGACTAGGATAGGACATGGGGACTTGGACTGGACTAGTATGTGAAGGACCAGGATATGACATGGGGACTTGGACTGGATATGTCATGGATTCTTGGACTAGATTAATTATTGAAGGACAAGGATATGACATGGAGACTTCAACTAGATTGGTGTAAGGTTGATTGAAATAGGACATGGAGACTTGGACCAGATTGGTATGGTATGATGTGGGGACTTGACATGAGTTGGTAGATGGTTGATAAGGGATGCAAACTTGGACAAGATTAATAGGTGATGGACTATCATATGATGTGGAGACATGGAATGGACTAGCGGACAATTGACTTCCCTTGTCAAAGTTAGGATAAGGCTGATTAATGATGTTTGTTGTGGACTAATGTCATGGATGGTGTTAAGTGACCTTTGGTAGTGAGGGTAGATGGATGGAGGTGGCAAAGTATTTATGTCAAAGCCTTGTGGTAACTTAGCCCCTTGGTCCAAAAGCATGGCTAGATACCTTTGAGGGTCGCGTAAGATTGAGTTTTCTACAAAGGAGGCTATATCAGGGTTTTGCACTGCAGCTTCTAAGTCTTTGACATATACTCATCCATTTTGGTCTCTTTTTATGAATGGATCAAAAATGTTTTGTGATGAAGATGGCATGTTCATGGAAGATTGCATGTTCATGTTGTGAAATGGGTCGGAAAAGGTCCAATGTTGGTTCATGTCATAAGTGTTATTGTTGATGTTGGGATTGGAATCTTGTCCAAAGTTTTCCATTTGCCGTTGTTGTCTTTGAAGCCTAGTCTCAACCATAAAAGGGATTTGCTCAAATGAGGATGATGAGAATGACAAGTAAATGCAAGTGATGACTAAGGAAATGATTGATGAAGAGGTTGTCAAAGCCAATATGAGGAATAAGATGATTAATGCAAAGTCCAGGTTTAAAATGAGGACTAAGGATGGACAAATTTGGAGAAAGGTTTGTCTAACCACTCTAAGCTAGACCTATGTCTCAATTTTGGTTATCAAAGGACTTACTAAGGGGACTAAACGATGAGGTCAAAATAATGAGTGAGCCTACCGAACTAGACTGTTGAGTTGGAGGTTCTCACAAAAAGACAATGACTAAAAAGAGTAGTAATGACTAAGTCCCAAGATAGGCTAGTTTTGAAAACAAGGGTTTTGCAAGGTGTGGAGGTTTGGCTTAATCCAAATTTTGCTAAGATGAAACCTAAGGACGATTATGCCACCTAGGGAATGCACCTAAAATTTGGAAATGAATGCAAATGATGGGCATTTTGAGCAATTGCAATTCTGGTTTCTAACAGAGACTGTTTGAAAAAGATGTTTGACAGCAGGCAACAATGTGTGGACTTAGATTCTGGTCTGAGATAATGTTTAAATTTTAGTTAAGAAAATGCGTCGTTTCAAGTGGGAAAATGTGTTGCAGTGTGCAGATGCATTGCAGACATAATGTATAGACCAGTTTTGACCGAATTCTTAAAGTTTGACTTGGTTGTTTCTAGATGTTTGACCATTGTTTGGTTTGTTTCAGTATCCAGAAAACACTTGCAAACACGATATTTTAACTGTAAGCAAGCACACATGAGACAAGTACAATCCTATGGTTAGGCTAGGAATATATTTGCTAGATTCCACGTGGGTTTCCCCAACTGCATATCTGTAGCATGTGAATTTAGAAGCTTGGCTACACGGGCTCCCCCTTATAGTGCACTCTCTTCTCAGGGCAACCAAGCTTCCAACCCCCATGAAACTCCCATGGTAGATTGATCACCTCTACTACAAACTGTGAAAGTGTGGATGCCTTCACACTGACCGGTGTTGCGCTAGCAAATAGAAGGTTTTTGGATTACTACACAAAGGTGTTTAATTCGGGACCCCCGTTCAAGTGGCCATACATGGGGCAAGAGATTAATCACCAATAAGGTGGCACTCCAGCTTAAAGAGGTTAAGCTCAATAGGGTTTAAGGGAGTACAACTCTGTCTATATGACACATCCGCACTCACAATCTTAGGTTTTCCCTTAAGATTTATATTTATATACCGGTCGGGGGTAGCTTGGCTTTAGCTCCATTGCCGGTTTGAGTCGCATTAGGGTGATGAAATCCCCAGGCAGGCCCAATTTCTAGAGTTAGTAACCGTTTCTCTTACATCCAAGATCCCTGAAAGTGCAAGGAGAGAGGATACTCCGATATACTAAGTCTTGGGGTTAAATAGATAAAAACAGGTCTGGTTTTTTGATCACCAAGTTTTCACAAGGTGAGAGCATACTCACCTACCATTTTGCAAACACATGTTCATTTTAATTGCACCAAAATAAAATGTGTTTTATACTAAAAAGGACAAGCACATTGTTTTGATGTTTAGTCTTTGAAGTTCGAACCTACAAGACCACACATTAGTAGTTTGAATGTTTTTCTTTGACTATCGATCTATTTTCTGCACATGCACAAAACCAACAACAAACCCTAACAAGATAATCGATCACTACTATTAGAGGGTTAGCTAGTTGAGACAAATCTGATTTTTAGAAAAAAAAATTGACAATAAAATGAAAAATAAAGAGAGTAAAGCATGTCTAAAATCTCAAGAGGTTTCCAAAAAATTAAATAAATCAAAAAAATTTGCTGTTTTGCACCTGAAATTAATTTTTTATGAAAAATCATAAAAAAATTATAAAAAATACAAAGCAGCTCTTAAAATTCTTATTTTTTTACTAGAGTCGTCTGATATCATTCCAAATCTGCAAAACAAAATTTGTGATTAGATCTATAACTGTGAGTGAGATATAAGAAAATATTTTTTAAACCCAAATTTTAAAAGATCTATTTTTTAACTAATAATTGCGCATCCAAATTTAAAATATAAAGAACAGATCCATGTTAAAATTTAAAGAGATTTCTAGAAATGTAAACATATTTGAAAAATTCGATTATTTACTCTTGAAATTATTTTTTTATGAAAAATAGAAAAAAAATTATAAAAAATGAAAACCAGATCCAAAAAATATGATTTTTGGAGTGAAAGTGTGCGATGTTGTCCCCAAGCTACAAAAATAATTTCGTGAGAAAATACATAGTCGTTTGAAAGTTATTGTCATGTCTTTGGAAACTAGGGCTTTATCCACAATGATGCCAAACCTGCAGCAAAAAGAAACCAACTCCAAAAATGGTTTTTTATTTGTCCAAATATGTCAGGTTCACTAATGTAACTAAGGGTAAATTTTGGATTAGATTAGATCAATCAAGCATATAAAATAAACCCAAAGCAATTACAAAACACAATGGAAGTTAAAACAAAGAACGATTATACCTGTAAACCGCCGAGTCTTCCATGATTCACTTTTGTAACACCTTTTAGCTTGTTGGTTGACATGTTTCCCTCAGATTTGTCGAGTGAACAATCTGCAAATAAATGTCTAAGTCCTACACCAAGCTTTGAAGGATTTGATCAAAGTCTAAATGCTTAATGCCTAAATGCCTATGACAATATAATTGAAATGTCTATGCCTAAATATGCCAAGACTAAATGAAGTAAGATGACAATTGCTATAATGTCTGTAGAATCTCTATGCATCTAATGTCTAAAATATTGTCTAATGTGTAATCCAAAAATGAGAGGAAAATGACATTTTATAGAAAATGCTATTTTGAATGGATGGGTGAGATTGCATTCTGACCAAAACCTAAAATGAAAGGTCTAGATTAAATCTGAGAATCCCTAATTAGGGTTAGGAAAAATTCATTAATTGAATGGTCAAGATAATATCTTAGATAATAAAATCGGCGGTGGAGAATAAATGAGATAAACTAATTAGAAAACAAGGATTTTCGAAAATCAAGAAGATAAAGACTGCCTGATTTGTGAGATTCGAAAAATCAAGAAGATAAGAGTTGGACTGAAGATCAAATTTGGAAAATCAAGAATCTGCCCGATTACTTGATTTTTGGAAGATTAGTTACTATTTTGAATTGAATTAATTCAAAATAATTATTTTGTGAGATAATAAATAATTGATTTTCCAATTATTTACCAAAGTGGACTGACAGTTAAGATTGTGATGACATTTTAAATAATAATGATTTTATTTATTTAAAATGAGAGGAATATTAATTTTGACAATTAAATAATTAAAGATAATTATTTAATTTAGCAGATAAGATTAATTAATTAAATAAATTAATCAATTGATTTAATTATGATAGTTAGTGACATATTAAATAAATAAATAAAACTTATTTATTTAATAATCGGGAAGAAATATATGACGAAGGGCAATTAAATAAGTTAAGAAATTTATTTAATTAAGGGAAGACTTAGACAATTAATGACGATTTAATAAATAAATAAAATTTATTTATTTAATAATCATGAAGAATAAAAGGACATTAATTAAAACAATTATAAATTATTTAATTAATAGTGAATGGACCAAGGACATAATTAAATGTCATAATTATGCTAGGGCGAAAGTGGTAAAAATGAAGCTTGCATGCGTAGGTCATTTTTAGGTGTCTATAAGAACAAATTCCTTCAGCAACAAATAATGTCTCCATTTTTTTAATGCTTGAACTATTGCATAAAATTCCTGATCATATACATAGTACTTTCTCTTGGCATCATTTAACTTTTCAATGAAATAGGCAATGGGCTTACCTTCTTGGCTCAACATCACCCAATGGCACAACCACTAGCATCACAATCCACTAAACACCTATTGAAACTGAGGGCTACACAGTTGTTCTATCACCTCCTCGGCTTCAATTCAAAACTTTTTTCCTCCTAGTGCTCCACTTGAATTCTTTCTATCCCCTCTCATTGTTTCAGTGGGTCCACAAATACTACTAAAAGTTTCTAATGAACTTCTTATAAAAAAAACTAGCCAAACCATGGAAAGATCTCACCTCGTAGTAGTTCTTGGGGTAGGCCATTCCAGAATAGCCTTCACCTTCTCCTCGGGTCCATCTTGAGACCTTCTGCTGAGACAACAAACCCTAAGTACACTAACTCCCTTCTTCACAAAACTGCACTTCTTCAATTAATCAATAGTTTCTCTTCTCTTAACTTCTCAAAGGCTCTCCAAATATGCATCGATGCTCATCCAACATCTTACCAAAAATCAAAATATCATCTAAATACACAATAACAAAACTTCCCAGAAATTCTTTTAGTACCTTTGTTCATGAGCCGCATGAATGTGCTTGGTGCATTGGTTAGCCCAAAGGCATGACTAACCACTCGTACAGGCCCTCTTTGGTCTTGAAGGAGTCTTCTATTCGTCTCCCTTTTGAATCTAGATCTAGTGATATCCACTCTTCAGATCAATCTTTGTGAAGTACTAGGCCCACTCAAACACCCATCGTAATCCATCCTTCATGTGGAAATCTATAATTAATTATTATCTTGTTTATGGCTGTGAATTTGTACACATCCTCCACTCCCCATCCTTCTTTGGTGCTAGTAGTGCAGGTACTGCACATGGATTCAAACTCTCCCGTATCAAACCCTTTCTCAACAACTCTTGAACTTATTTGTTCAACTCCTCATTTTCTACCTGTCATTCTATGAGCTACCTTATTTGGCAACTGCTCCGTAATCAAGTCAATCTGGATGACCGATCTTCCTTATTGGTGGTAAAGCCTCGTACATTATTAGAAACAATATCCCTGAAACTCATCCAACATCCCAGAAACTTCTTCTGGAACCTTCTCACTATCCTCCTTACTCACTCTAGGAATCAATGCATAACACACATGCTCATGCTTCATACCTTATAAAAAATTTCTTCCATCTACATAACAAATTCTAGCACTACTGCATACCTTTTCTTCGGTCTCCTTCAAGGGTTTCAACTTGTGACGAACCCCATCCTTTGTCAAGGAATAAGTGTTCGCATGGCCATCATGTATAGCTCGCCTATCGAACTACCACAACCTCCCCAACAACATGTGACATGCATCCATGGGGATGATATCATAGAGTACTTCATCATGGTAGCTCCCGATCTTGAACTTTACTAGGCACTGCTCATTGACCAAAACTTTGTGGTCTTTCTACAACCAGGCAATCTGATATGGATGCAGGTGCTTCTCCCTCTTTAGCTTCAACTTTGTCACCATCTCCTCTACACCAGATTATCGCTGCTCCCACCATTAATAATGACATCACAACATTTTCCTTCACACTTGCACCTTGTGCAAATAGATTTTTCCTTTGTTCGGTTCCTTTTCCTTAGTCACCGGGCTCTCCTAATCACTAGGGCTTCTCCCCTTTCAAAGATCATCAGAATGTTTAGATTGGCCTCCTCATTTGCATGCGCAACCCTTCCATGACCTTCTGCCTTTTGTCTACCCCCTTCCTTGGTGTTGTGGACATTCATAGGCTCGATTCCCTTCTTCACCACACTAGAAACATGTTCCTCCTGAACCACCTCTTTTAGATCCATGTCCATATCTCCCTCATCCTCTACCTCTTTGATCACCACTATTTTGATCACGAGGGTAGTAGAAGTTGTCATTTCTTTGGCTTCAGCTAGTACCCACATCTTCACTTTTCTTTTCATCATCATTTCAGTTTCTTGAAGGTTCTTCCATTGCGCCTTCTGCTTTGACCTCCTCTTCCTTTTTGCTTTCCATCAAATATTTTGTTCAGCTTCTCTTCCACCTTCAAAGCAAACTGATACACATCCTCAATGGTGGTCATTCTGACTAGGCTTAACTCCTCTTGAATGCTCGATCATAACCCATTACGATATCGGGCTACCTTCTCCTTATTGACCTCTGTGTGACCCGCTCTGATGATTATTTTGTGAAAATCTTCAGTATATTTTTCATAGATCTGCTTCCTTGCTTCAACCCTTGTAATTTCTTCAATAGATCTAACTCGTAGTCCACTGTATGAACTGCTTCTTTAGTTTCTCTACCATGTGATCCCATCTGGTGATCTTGCCTTTTCCTCTTCGATTTTTTCCAAGTGGAGCTCTTTCCCACCAACACTGCATGGCCCTTCAGCTTCATTTCGCAAACTTAACCTTATATGGGTCCTCTATTTCCTCATACTCAAAATATTCTTCTAGCTCGTTGATCCAGTTGATCAACTCTTCCGGGTTCAGACTTCCAGAAGAACTGGGGACTTCTGCTCTGGGTCTTTTCCCAATCTTCGAAATAGCCCTTATTAGCCACATTTGGTCTTGAACAATTGCTTCTTCTTCCTCTTCTACATTTGAACCGTCTTCTTTTCCTTCATCCTCACTTTCCTCCCTTGGGTTTAACCTCTTTCTCAACTGCTCTTGTAACGTGTCAATCTGTCTCTGGAGGGCTACCAGTGCATCTCTTCCACCAGCATTTCTGCCACCTCAACCACCTCTGGCACCACCATGCCTACTAGGCATCACTCTTGGAGGCATCTTTTCTTGACCTCAACCCACAACCATGGTCCTGGTGCAAACTACCTCATGATTGGCGATCTGTCCACACGCAAGAAAACCTTGCTCTATACCACTTGATGAGGGCACAACCCAAGACACAGAAAATAACCCACAAATAAGAGAATAATTTTATTATTCAGAAAATGGATCTTCTTACATGTAGAGGATCTCAATCCCCAAGTTCTACAACACATGCAAGTTACAAAAAGCTACAGAATACCCTTTCGCAATATGTGAGCTTGTCCCCAAAAAGTTACCCAAAAATTAGAAACCCGCCCATAAATAGAGCTCCTCATTAGTTTGGAGCCAAAACAACATTCAAATTTGAGTTTATGTGGTTTGGCACCGAAAATTACAACATGAAGTTCAAATTTCAAAAGAGCATTTGCAATTGTATCTTCTAGAAAGTGCGCCAACTTTCCGAGGCCATAACTTTTGATCCTGGACTCCGATTCGTGAACCGTTTGAACTGTTGGAAAGGTCTCAAAGTCAATAATGTGCTTGAAATCTACTACGCCAATTTTGGCAAGTTTTAGGGCCATTCTGCGAAATCTAAGTGCCTCAAATCTAACTCAGAAGATTTTTAGGTGCAAATCTAGGAAACTAAAAGTGCAATATCTTTCAACCAATGAACATAAAATAAAAACCATAAATTGGGAATTTCATTATGATGAAAAGGGTATCCAAAAATGTAAAAACATCTAAAAACTAAGAAACTTGAAATTTAACTATTTTTGGGTGATGCAAGATTGCCCTTACACCACTGGATGCTCCTGCATTAGGACTAATAATAAAAATATGATTACTTAGCATGCAATAAACTTCCAAAAATAGTCCCTCTTAACAATAATACATGCGATCATTTCTAAATTTATCCAATTTGTTTTAGGTTCAAGTCTTCTAAATAAAGGGTATTTTCACATAACCATGGTACAATATATACACCTATACATATATATACATATAAATAAATTTTTATCTATTTAAATATAAATACATATATATTAATGTATATATTTCAAAAATTAGACATTTAAAAATAACAGTTGAGAATTTTTATTTTTATTTTTTAAAATTTTAGAAATTCCAAATAAAATATAGCCATGCCAAAGACTAGCATACATATACATATACATACATACATGCATACATATATATATATATATATATATATATATATATATATATATATATATATATATATATATATATATATATATATATATATATATATATATAATAAGTTTAAATTTAAAGTTCAAAACTACTGCAGCCTCCCTAAAGGAGGTCGTGGCCTCTATGAGTTGTGCACATCAACCATGTGACTATTGTGCATAGCAGTCACATGGACTATTGTGTGCAGTCCTCATATGACTGCTACACAGTCAACAACAATGTAAGGGGGATCGTGGGAACTATGAGGGGAAGGAAATGACCAAGCCGTCCCTCCCTTATCCCATTCCAAAACAAAAATACATATGATATTCGCCGAAAGAAATATAATTTTCTCTATAAGAAATGCAATTTCCTCCAAAAGAAATAGAGCATACGAATAGTTTTCTCCAACACTGAAAGCATAAAAAGTAAATTTGTTTAGGGAGAATTAAATCGGTTTCATTATCAATCAGAACATTGGAAAGGAAAACTACGACTAAAGAATGGACAAAGAAGAGCAAATACCAAACCGAAGATTCTCTTCCTCACTTAGCTTGTTTTAAATGCAAAAATAGAGATCATAGACTCATTTCTGGGGATTGAATATAAAGATTTAAACTCAGTCATGGTGACATAAATAATACATTCCAATGAAGTTTTTAAAACCCTCCAATATTACAACATCCATTTCTCAAGAAAACATAAACTATTATAACTATGGATTCCATTTCGAGTACAAAGCTAAATAAGAAATTTCAAGTAGCCATAGAAGAATGGTGAATAATGAACCTAAAGTCCTACGCTCTAAAATCATAATGACGAGCACGACAATCTCCTCTTCACCCTTTGAAATACCCCTTCACCAATTTCTCCTTCTTCCACAGCAATATGTACCAAACTTTTCTTGAAGCTAATTTCTATAAAAAGAAAAATTATAGAAAAAAAGAAAAGAGAGAGCAAAATTTTGCAAAGAGATTTTTTATTTTAAAACCCCCAAAAAAATACCAACTCCAAAATCCTCCTCTTCATATTCCTTAGCTGGACTAGCTACACATCTCAAGTGAGAACGGAGGGGCACTACAGAGTCCTACATGTATTTCACTCCTACTTTCTCACTTCCTTATCCTTGTCTTTATATGCAAGGATATTTTTTATATTTTACAAGTTGCCTGTTACATATGATAGTTGTTTTCATCTTGTATATTATTTTTCTATGCAAGTGTTGTTTGATTTTGCAAGAGACCTTTTCTACTTAAATAGAATCTCAAAGCCTCCTTGCAAATTACTTCTTAAATTGGTTGGAATTTGAAAAGATAATCCAACCTTCACATGAGGCTGATAGGGAAGTTCACATAGAATAACCTACCTATGGTAGTACCATAGATTCCTTAAAGGAATTTTAAAGAAAGGCATCATTACACATCTTTTTATACTAGATATCATAATTTGAACTAGGATGTAGATGTTTGTTATCTACCACATAAAATTTGCACCTCAAAGGATAAATTTTTTCCTAGTAAAGATTGACCTCAATACACTAGAGGTAGATATTCCAATACAATGAACATATTAACAATGTTATTTTCTAAACTTTAGCTAGTTTATTCTATGCATTTTAAGCATTTATATTCTAACATCAAATTATGAGATAATCACAAATTGTCTTCTATATTTAAATGCATGCTCTAGTCTCATTTTTCTCATTTTTAGAAACAATCACACTGTAGTTGAATCAAGTGAGCTACTACGACCCTTCATTTATAGAAAAATGACCCTTCCTTTAATTTTCTTTGATTAACTTGATTTAGTGTTTAGAATCATTACTATTACACTATTTTAAATATAAGCCCAAATACCTAATTCATATTCTTCTAAGAATATTGAGTGATACTTTTAATTAGGTTTTATCTTGTATAATCTACAATGATAAAAGAGAAACAAAAACAATTATCATCCATTGTTCCTTGTTATGTTTAACAACTCTAGTTTCTAAGATTAAAACCTATGTAATAAGGTTAGGTTTGAGTTTGTGTTCGCATGTTCAACAATAATTAAATTTAGATGAAATTTGGCAAGGAGAATTTAGAAAAAGAAAAATGTGAATAGATCTGTCTTATATAAAATTTAATTTTAAAAAAATAAAGTAATAAATCCTTAAAAATAAAATATTGCATTATAATGATTTGAAAAACATTATGATATAATTATGTTTGAAATTGAATCTAAATATTAATAATATATAAATAATAAATATATTATAATTAAAATCTGACGTAAATATTTTGAAATATTTAAATTTAATACATTGAGAAAAATCAAAATTAAAAAAATAAATGAATATTGTTTAAAATACAAAATATGCAATAAATCGCTCAATTAACTATTTTATATAGATTTTAAATATATATATATATATATATATATATATATATATATATATATAAATTAGTTATATTTTTAATTCTAACCCTAACCTTAAGTTAGAACTAGGATTATAATTATAATTATAATTAAGATTAAAAAAATATATAAAATAACATATTACAATCTCAAAATTAATGTTTCAATTAAAAAATAAATATATTAAATTAATATAATTTATCTTAAAAATAATATATAATAATTTTAGAATTTAAAATTTATTTAATATTTAATTTTAAAATTTATATAATATTTAAATTTAAAATAAAAACATTATTTCATAAACTTATATTTTTATATTTTTAAATAAATATAAAATAAAAATAAAAATAAACATAAACTATAAATAAAAAAAATAAAAATAATTTATTACAATTTATAGAAATAAAATTTTACCTTCAAATATATCTTCTCTACTACATACAATTTTTACCTTTTCATATAAAAAAATATTATGAAAACTTAATAGACTAGGTAACACTTCTTTGTTATGCCTGAACATATGGGCCAATGCAAGAGGTAGGTGTCAAAAAGAAAAAAGGAACAATGGATAAAAAGTTAGTTTTAAAAAGAAAGTTTGATGTGATAGAACTTATAAATGTTGTAACAGAAGGAGGCTTGGACGAGCCGATGATGAAATGGAAAAATAAAAACTTTTGACCGAGTCAGACCTTAGAGTGTGACACTTAAGCCCAATAGTTGCATCATTTTTAAGAACATTTCATGTTATGAAAATAGCATAATTTTAAGTTTTGATTTGTTTAGGAATTACATTAACATTGTAGATGTCTTACAACTCTTCCATCTTGTCTATTGGCCATGCCTGCAAATGTTTGCCGACACAACACCTTGGTCCTCACGTACATTTGACCTACTCTATGCCTTAAACAATATGCTATTGTAGGTCCTCTATAGTTGCCCCATTATTGCACATGCCTCCTCCTTCATATTATAAGCTTTCCAATCTCCTACCCAGATCGCGGGCCTCATTCGTGTTGGTCTCTCTTTTCGGTAGACTGGCACTTATGGATTGTACGTATACAAAGCGACTTCTACGCATCTACACAAGCCACTGTTTTTGTCCCAATCTTGTGTCTCTTCCATCCTTTGGATTGCGCTTGAAACTTCTCATTCCACCACCATTAATTGATTTGTTTGCCTTAAAGGCCTCTTAAACGTGCCATGTCATTGCAACTTGATGAATTGCAGCCTCGTTTGCATTTCAAGTAGGACTCTGATCATCCCAGGCTGTCTCCTATCACTGTATTGAGCTGGCATTAAAATATTGTTACTTATCTTCCATGCCATACATATTTCACGTTTATGTGGGCCTTTAACTTAGGCGTGCCATTCTCTCATTTGCTTGTGCCAATCTCTTTATAAATATGCTAGCTTTTATTTATCCAATCTTGGCATACAATCATCCTTCATCAATACAGTCATACGCCATACATATTACCTAACCATTGAACCCATCTCTGGTCTTATTTATAACCAGCTACTTCTGTAAATCACTATACTTTGAGAGCATCTTCCTAACACCTTCTCTCTTCAAAGTAGATACCATGAAGGCATGTGGGATGAGTGTGGGCCACATGAAACTAACAACAAGCAATTGCATCTTGGTGTGCAATGGGTATCCCGAAAAGGTGTGGAAGGCTAATTTGGAAAAAAATGGTTTTTTTAGGTACATTTGTGCAATCAAGATCTCAATGGAGAAGTGATATGCATCTATTTAGAAGGATCTAAACATGATTGAAACAAAACCTTTGAATCGGGAAAATAATAAAGCTTCTTTATCATAAATATCTCCATGGATGGGTCCATTTTGTTTGGCATTGCTATTTTTTCATTATAACTTTCTCTTGTTAGGTCTTTCATTATTGGTACATAGTATAAATGTTGACAACTTTGATTGATTTAACTTAGTTAAATAATATGCATATAAACTATTGTTACACAAACTCGGTCAAATGATATTTTATTCACACAAAAAACTGGCATTTATATCAAATACTTCGTTCCTAGTTACTTAAACAGATGATACCTATTCACTTCTCCATTAGTGCACATGCTCTGTATTAAAAAGAAGAATGTAATTTATTATGTGCAATATATTTCAGTCAAAGAATAACAAGAAAAAAGGATACAAATAAACTCCAAAAAAGTGAAAAAGAAATTATAATATGTATGCAAAAATAAAACAATTTATTTAAATTAAAAACTCAAAAAAATCGTAAAAGCAATAAAATATTAAAAAAATATTCTTTAAATTAAGAAATAATCTTTATAAATTCCAACTTAAAAAAAAACATAGATTGATAATAAAGAGATTTATCTCTAATTAAGAAAGTCAGAATGGTAATATTATATACTCATCTCTTTGTAGTTTGAAGATGATATTGTTAAACATTGCACTTGTAAATTTCTTAATACTAATCGGTCTACAAGAGTAAGACTACCCATAGAGTCTAATAAAGGTTGTACCCGAAACACCTTTCATTTCAGCCTATCTCCATGACTCTCAACTTGTTGAATTGACCAATGTTAATTGGGAGCTCCCTTAATTAACACTTTAAATAGAGCTCACTCAAGGAAGCTTATTTTTGATGTAACACGGTAGTAACTCTACCCCTCAAAATTCAAATACTTGAGTTTTGTCATGTTTTCAAGGCTATCTGGTTGTAAGGTGAGCTCCCTACACCTCTGTAAATCAAGATATTGCAAGAGTATGAGCTACTTACAAGGAAAAGGCAACATCCTCAATGCATCAAAACCATTCATATCTAGATGGTGTAGGTCTCTCTAATGACAAAAACAAGTAGACAATATTGATTTGGAGGGGAAATTTCTTTTTTAGTTTTACAATCAAAAGAAAAGATGGTTGAATATCTTCGGGAGATGGATTTCACAAAAGGCATGTTGTTGTTGGGTAAGACTAAAACATTATTTTGGATCCTTTGCATTAAGTGAACAAGTAATCAGTTTTGGAGCTCTTATTTATTTTGTACTGGGAAAAGGAGGCATTGTTCATGGTGGCAACTCCCACCTAATCTCACTCACGATTCATAATCAACTCTGCCAACTCTATTGTGTGGATTTGTTTATATGCACTCATAGGTGTTGATAAAGACTTCAAATTTGTTGTTTAAAGTCAAGACTATCTTGTACGTGGAGGAATTTGATGTCCATCTCAACAAAAATCTCATTATTTTATCTTTGGGTCCTCTTGCTGCAACAACCTTACTGTTTCAATTGATTTGTTTAGTTTTTCTTGCTTCAACAACTTTATTTTTCTCTTTGTGAGTAGCTAGAGTAAACAGCGTGAAGGCACCAATAAAGAATCAATTTAAAGTTTTCCATTTTTAATGAGTGAACAATGGAAATAGATTATTTTTTAATTATATTATATTTTAAAATAATATATTTTAAAAAATACTAAAACAATCATTGTATTCTATTAAAAAAACATTATAGAAAATTCTTCCTAACAATCATTGTGTTTTGTTTAAAAAAATCACTTTAAAATAAGATATATTTATTAAAAAAAAATAAAATAGATATTTATTTAAAAAACATTTGATATGTTGAGTCAGTCATCAAATTTAAGCTTTAAGATTGACACATTCACAATATAATAATACTTATGTTATGTCACTTTTTAACTCTTTTGCTTATCATTAAATAAAAAGAGAGATGAAGAAGTAAATAAGACAACTTTATGAAAAAACATAGATAGTAAATTTTTATTTGTGATGGATTACATTTTTAAATGGATTTATTTAAGATAAAGAAAAATAAAATTATCTCCCTATATCTCTCTATCTTTATCTCTCATTGTACCTCTCTCTATCTCCCCCTCTACCTCTATTTCTCTATCTATTCATCTCCCTCCTCTCTCCCCCTCTATCTGTAGACATGTTTCGCAGGCTCTCTACCCATCCATCTCTCTCACTCTCTCTCCCTCTCCCTCTTCCTGGACATCTAAATTTGTATCTCTTTTCCTCTCTATTTCTAACTCTCCATATTTCTTCTTTCATCTCTCCCTCTATCTCTATCTTCTTATCACTCCATCTCTTTCTCTTTTTCCCTATATCTCTTCCTCTCTCTACCTATCTTTATATATCAGTTCCTATCTCTATCTTTACCTTTTTATCTATCCCTCTCTCATTCTCTACCTCTATATATTTACCTCTTTCATCTCTTTCTATCCCTCTCCCCTCTCTCTTTATCTCTCTATCTCCATCTCCAACCCCATCTCCATCTCTATCTTCCTCTCTAGAATCTCCTTACCCTCTCTCCCTATTACAAACATAACATGAGCCTATTGATAATGGAGTTTGATCATCTTCCTGATTTAATGGCTTCATTTCAGTTTTGATTAGATCTTTGTAAGTGGATGCATAGATTATTTTAAGCTCTATCACTTCTCCATTAAGACCTATATTGAACAGATAACATCATTTGCTAAATGTCCTACAAATTGATCTCATGTATTACAAAAATGTAAGCAAAAAAAATGCCATTTTTTTTCCTAATTGACCTTCCACACCACTTTGGCGTACCCATTGCACACCAAGGTGAAATTGCTAGTAGTTATTCTCAAATTCACTACAAGAATGTACAAGTGATCTCATTAGCTATGAGAAAAAACCATGAAGAAAAATTAAGATTGATAATTCTCCAACTTAAGTCTAGTGGTGATCAACAATTTCTAATCTCCTAGAAATGACTAACTTTGGTCCTTTTATAGACACGAGGAATTGAAAGTTAGTTTACAATAGTCAATGGCTAAGATTGAATCAAGAAGAATCAATAATGGAAAATTCATAAGTAGAACATGGGTGATGTCATCACCATCATGGTTGGTAGCAACTAGTACCTAAAACACTCTAGAAACTTCCACATTTTGTTAACCTTCCAAAATATCCATATGATAAAAAAACAATTTCATTATGTTGGAAAACACGTCCATGTTGAGATGGCCTTAGTAGTAATCCTTCAATAGGCTTCCCTACTCTAATCAAGATAACTTGTAATCCATTTAACATCTTTGAAACATAATTATTAGACCTTGGTGACTTAGGCATACTTATACAAAATGAGTGATAATTAGAATTCAATTTTGATCCATTATCTTCCTCTAGTATAACCTTCTTTCCTAAGGCCTCTTATCTTTGCACATATTCACCAAAATCCATGAAAACCTTCTTAATTCCTTCTCTGCTTAAATCCTGCAAGATACAGTGCAATTAAACCTATACTTAGCATATATTTTTGATACATGAATTATACCTACATTTCTAGTTCGAGGTATCTTATTATAATATTTGATCTACATTTTCTTCTTCATTGTATCATTATGTGGACACGGAAAAAGTAACCCTTCTACTTTTTCTTGTGTTTTCCCTCCTTGTGCTTAATTGGCTTGATTTTACCTTGATTTAATGTTGCAATGTGGCTCACACATCCACATTAGGTCTTGAATCTTCATGAATCATTAAGACTCTATGATGTCTTGTAAAAGTGTTGTGAAGTGTTGTAACACATTTTCACACTTTTCCAGAATCTTCTTACTATAATTCACGTACATACCCCATTTTTATCACTTACCAAGTCTTATTTTAAAGTCTTGTAAAAAACTTTCACACTTTTCTAGGCTTGTCATCAATAAATACACCTATGCTTTATTTGGCCCCTTTATGCACGTATAGGCCTTAATTAAGTGTATTTTTAAATATAACCCTGACAAACATCATTTAAGACAACTTAATTCTTGACACCCATTCACTTGCCTTGAGTGGGACACATTCGTCATTAGGGGTGAATGAGTCCCTCTTGGCACAAAAATCAAAATAAATTCAAATTACTAGAAGGTTTTCATTTCTTAAGACCTAAGGTCGGCCTATGATGTTTTATTTTCAGGAAATTAGGGCATAATTGTGTATAAATATATAATTTTCTATTCAGTTTAAAGCCCCATTCATTCAAGTATTCATTCATGCACTTAATCCATCATAGCATTCTAGCATCCTTAATCATTCAATCAAGCATTCAAGCATCTTGGAGTAGCATATCTTCAGACTTCAACATCAAGGGTTTGGTGAGTTTATGACATTGCATGTTATTTGTTCATCATTCTCTCTTTATTTTATTTCATTTTTAAGGGTTTGATTACCAAACCGGGGTTTGACCAAGGCAAACCCCTATACTCTAACCCTTAACACTTTTTCTACTCTTTGCATGTGTGTTTTGCAGTTCTTGTGTGTAGATTTTTCAAAGAGATAGGTCTTAAAAGTGTCATCAAATTGTCGAAGATCATTCAAAGTCAACAAAACCCTATTTGAAGATTGGAGAACACTTTCCCGTCAGATTTTCCAGATTCAGATCCGACAACTTGTCAGGTAGAAAAGTGCAGATCAGGATCCACAGAGTTGACCCTATCCTAGCCGGTTTTTACCCTATCCCTTTCCTTTTAGGTGAAAGACCCTAGAAGTGAAAGAGAACATTAGGGTACCAAAACTCATGTTTACATTTTGGTGAACCCATATTTAGAACATATTTACTTCTTATTTCAAGTGCATTTACATCCTAGGGACAGCTTGCATCAATATTGCATTAGGTTTTGCATTGTTTTGCATCCTAGGATTTTCAAAATTGCATTAGTGAAAAGATCATGTAGATTTCATTATTGCATTTAAAAACATTAAAATTCTGCATCTGCATCATAGTTTTGCATCAGGCAATTTGACAAGCATAAAATTCATCTTAAATTTTTTGAAAATTTTCAAAAAAATTCATCCCTAGACTCATTCACCACCCTAGGTGAATTAGTCTAGTTGCATATATTTTGCACTGTAATTTCTGTCACTTTTAGAGTATTTTCTGCATTTCTGTGACAGTTTCCAGAATTTTTGTTATTATTATTTTATTGCTCCTAGTTTGCATTACATTTTCATTCACCCCGCCTTTAGTAGCCTTTGTATGAGTGTTTGGTGCCTTATTGATAATACTTTAGTGAGAAGTTCACAACTCATGGAATCCTGCAATAGCACATTCTTTGTGGACCTTGGGTTATCCCAAGCTACTACTCCTAGTATTGATAATAGTGCATTAGGCATGGATAATACCTTTAGTAACTCCTTGCATTTAGGAAGCATTCATGTTAACACACAAACTTATTATATACAGCATGACAAAATAGTTAACATTCATGAGGACTTAACACATCTCCAACATCACGTAAGTCTTGAAAAAAATTCAGCCACTGCCATTCCCACTATAGAAAACATCCATTGCATGCTTGAAAGTGATGAAGGCCTAAACGTTGTGAAACAAATTGTTGAGATATATCAAAAACATGTTCCTTCCACCTCTAGTGAATCTCAACTAGAAAACATTGTGGTTAGCCACGAAGGACCTCACATTCCTCCCCCTTCAACTATAGCATCCATATCTACCTACACCACTCCCCAAGTTGCAACAGTCATGCAATCTATTAGTAATGTGACTCCTTCCTTTGGTATTCCTACTATTACTCCTATTTCCTTTGTGGAATCGAATGTTCTCTCCTCTACCACCTTGCCATCTATCAGTGTTCCCTTCACTTTTCCTACTACTACATACACTCCATCACCACTCTCTCTTCCACCTCCTACCACCTATCCTAATCCTCTCATCACAAAACTCTTCCACATTGTTTCTTCTATGCAACAACAAATATCCACCATACACCAAAGTCAAAATGCACTGGACCCACCTATTATGTGCATAGTAGCCCATTACCTTTGGAAATATTAAGAACACTGATGCCACAAGGAATTGAGATACATAGATTTGAGAAGTACGAAGGGAAGGGCGATCCTACTAACCATGTCAATTCCTATACCACCTTATGTAGTGATTTTATCCTTGACAATAAATTGTTAGCTAAACTGTTTCCTAGGACTTTAAAGGACACTTCCTCGGAATGGTTTTCCTCTTTACCAAACAATTCAATTCATTCATTTAATGAACTTGTTGATGCATTCATAAATAATTTCCAAGTGCACATGACTCCCAAAAAGACATTGGTTGATTTAATGAGATGTAAACAAAATGTGGATGAAAAGGTAACCAATTTCATCTCACGCTATTAGTCACTTTATGCCCAAATCAATGTCAAGGCTCCTGATCCACATCTCCAAAAGATCTTCATTGAAAATTTAAAAAGTCTAATTCAAGATAAAATTAACCATGATGAAATTTCCCTCTTTCATGCATCTATGTACAACCCTTTGTGACTATCACAATTCGATTAGTAATCGCGATGCTAAGTCCACTTCTAGCCGAGTTGAGAAATCTGAACATGTCAACCCAAAAAATTCACAACCCTTTAGAAAACAAAAAAAGGGATTCTTACAATTCAACCCCCGTCCTTAGCAACCAACTCCACCCGTTAATAACCAAGTTGCTATTGTTAAAACAACGGTGTCCTTTAATTATGGGGATCCGAAGAGAGAGTTTACACATTTTCCTGATACCCTTCATAACATGATGACTCAAATTTAACAACAATATATGATCACCTTGCCTACTGTTAAATCACTTGATCCTAATAAACCCTTAACCCAACATTTAAACCAAATGCTTATTGTTATTTTCATCGCCAAAATGGACATGACATAGAACAGTGTAAGCGTCGTAAGCACCTAGTGCAAGACCTCATTGATTCTAGTCGTCTATCCATTGCGGGTGTCAATGATCAAGGAAATAAGTCCATTGCCCCTCCCAACTGAAATTTGCAAATTTTTACCAACCCAATTCCTAAACACAATATTTCATTTGTCAAAGCTAGTGAACCTTCAAACAATGTTGTGATGAATGTTGATACAAATGATGAACATCATGATCTTACTCCTCATGTTACCCATGCTAATCCTATGGATGAAATGGTGGGTACGATAGATGTTATCCCTCGTAAGGGCCAAACTAAGAAATCTCTTAATATTACTTTTTCTTCTCAAGACATACTCAAAAATTTTCCTAATGGTCCTCTTTACATGGCCAACCACATCTATGATAAGCCCACTAATGGGATATTAATAGATCTCGCTTGTGGCGAGAACGTGATCACAGAAGAGTTTTTAGTATTACATGATCTTTATGAATATGATTATGACAAACCAACATCATGGTTCAAGACACATAATGGGTTTGCATGCCCTACAATAGGATCGATCATCATTGCATTACAAATAGGACCTAAAACATTGGATGTAACATTCTCTATCATTCCATAGTTAGATCAATTTCTTCTGTGGCTAGGCCATCCATGGCTGATGAGAGTTATCCCTTAAGTCATTCACAAATGTTTGAAGTTTACACTTGACAGTGACATATTTACTGTCTACCATAGTGGCTTTAACCCATTGTCTTCTAAAGGAAACTTTTCCTTAGAAGCCTTTTGGCCTGAACCCATGGAACCCATAACACCTTGCAAAGACTGAAATTTTTCATTGCCTATCAAAAATTCAAAGCCAAACAAATAGCAGAATTGTATCTTTGTAACATGTCCCCATCCACTTCTGACACTCCCATCCTAAATGACACAATGCTTCAACCTGAACCTAAACTAGCATATCAAGATCAGCCAACAATAAACACTTCACCTTCATCGTCCAAATGCCCAAGAGATAATGAAACCAACCCTATCATGCCCCCTCGCATAAAACAAGTTTATAAAGAAAAAGAGAAAGTGATTGACCCACCTCCTATAGTTCCTTTTGTTCCTCCCCTTAGGGAGGAAAAGGAGCCTATGGTGGATCAACCCACTCTTATACCCACACAACTTTAAAAAAGAATCAAAAGAAACTGAGGTGCTAGGGAGCATAGGCATCGACGTCATCTCCTTGCTTTCCAGTTACATGAAGAAGAAAACAAAGAAAATCATAATCCCCACTTGACATAAGCAATCCATCAACACCCTCCTCCTGACCCACCACAAAGTAATCCAATACAAAAATCACAAGAGACAAAATCTCCTTTAGGTATAATCATAAGTCCTGTTGTGATTAACCTGGATGACAATGAGGAAACAACAAAAATCGACGAAGAAATACATAATGAATTAAACACAAATGTTGTTTTCCTCATGTATGAGCTTAACCAAGATATCTCCTATATAGAGTGATGATCCTGGCACTTCACCTAGTTCAACCCTTGCTCTTGTCCCTCTCACCATTTTTTCACCTTCTAAACATGATTGGGAGGCAGATGACTTGTTAGATGGTTGACTTGCATTCGCCTTACTAGCCTTTTAAATTTTTCTTTTCTTTTCTTTGGTGTGATTGCATGTGCGTAATGTGATCCCTTGTGACATGTTGTTTGATGTTATCTCTCTCTTTGTGCAATTCCTCTATTTTTCCCTTCATTCTTCTATATGTCATTCATTGCTTTCGATTTTCTTTTTCACTTTTGTTTTGTGTTTTCCTTTTGGGGATGACGTAAAGCATTGAGATTCCCTATGTCTCTTCCATGTTGACCCAAAAGGTCTTTCTATTTTCTTTTTTTCTTTTGTTTTTTGTTTTCCTTTTGGGAATGATGCAAGGAATTGAGATTTAAATGTCTCCTTTATCTTGACCCACAAGGCTTTCTTTTTCATTTCGTCTCTTTCTTTTCTCTTTTCACCTTTTGTTTTGTGTTTTCCTTTTGGGGACGACGCAAAACATTGAGACATCATTTGTCTCTTCCATGTTGACCCAAAACAAATTATTTTTCTTTTCTTTTTGCACTCTTTGTGTCATTCTTCTAGTTCTATGTGTATTTGGGGAATGATGACATTTTCAAGCTCTTTAATCAAAACATTGCAGCAATGAACATACTGACCCCAAATCCATAGATCCCTTATGTGTTTGGTGTTTTTATTTTGAGGGCAACCCCTTCCTTTTCTTTTTCCCTTTTCTCTTGCATGATGCAACATTACTTGAAAACATATGACTTGGTATAGGGCTTTCTAAATTGGCTCTCATGTCTTATTTTTTTTTGTATTTTTCATTGGCTACTTTAAAGTAATTTCTCACAGAATAGTATGTAGCAATTCCTTTAAAGTGGTGGCATACATTGGCATTATTCATTTGCATTTTTTTTCCTTTTTCTTGGTTCTTTGTGCAACCTTGTTACTTCATACGATGCATTTTATCACTTTGTGGATGACATTGGGTGTAGTGTCCTTCATGAGCATGATCTATCTTATCATATTACATTCCTCTTGGTGGCCTGATGCGATGCACTACATCCCCTAAGTTGCGAATTTTCTATTCTTTGAATAGTCCTCTTTTGGAGACATTAGACACAATGTTCCCTAAGTTATAGACCTCGCATGAACTAGAAGCAAGATTCCTTTAAACATTCTTTGCATGTTACATTTTGCATTTATATGGCCACCTTGCATAAAAAAAACTTTCATACCTCTGGTTCCATCGTGTTTCTTCATGAGTTCTAAGCATACGAAGCTTTGCTTGTCTCATGAAGCATGAAACGACATTTTTCTTTGTGGCGCCTTATTAAAGTTACCAAGATGTATAATTTTGGTGTGGTTGAGTGGGAAGCCCATTTTGAGGCATGAATTTTCCCATAGCCACTTGTGTGTTTGTGAGTGCATACCAGCCATGAGTGTATGTGTGTCGCCAATTTTTGTAAGTAGGCACTCTCTTGCACTTCTGGGTTTTGCACCTAAAAGGAGAAAGGTGACCCACACAAACTTGGTGATACACTCAATACTAATGCTGGTATGAGTAAAATATGTCTAAATTCAATGTCCTAAATGAAAAGAACTGATAAAATATAATGATCATGAATGCAAAACCTAAGATATGCAAGTTGTTTGAAAACACATTGAGATATGCTAAAACACATAGAAATGAAGGTAAATTGTAACAAAAACTAATGAAACTAAAGGTGTGCATCTAGAGGCTGAAAAAGGATGCAATGTAGATCTATAATCCTAAAAAACTTGATGCAGAAGTGAACCATAGATTTTTGGCACATTAGGATCTCTCTCGCTCTTCTAGGGTTTTTCACCTGAAAGGAGAGAGGTGGGCCAAAAATTCTAACGAGGTTCATTCAAATTATGTTATGTATGATGTTTATTAAGCTAAATGAAATGACCTAAGTGCAATTAAGTGATCTACATTATTGATTATGAATGCAAAGACTAAGATTTATGCTATGTTTGAAAACACACTGTGATACGCAAACAATGAATTAGAAGATGAATAAATGCAAAACATAGCACCTGGAGGTATGATGAAGATTCTAGAATCTTTGGAATTTTTTCTTTGGAATTTTGTCTAGAATTACTAAAAATCACCACTGGGACTCATTCGCCCAGGGTGACAAATTAGTCCTGCTTCTGGTAAAAACTGGTGGAAACGGGTTTCTAATTATCGGGATCTGGAATCTCACAAAATCACTTTTCAGGCTTACAAGTGGGACTCATTCACCATGAGTGGTGAATCAGTCCACCTATAGAAATCAACAAATTATTCTGGAGTTGATTCTGTGGGGCTAGATCTACACTTCTACTTCTAAAGACTTTCCAGTTTTGAATCTACAATATCTGATTTGTAGATCTTCTTCAAGCTTGAAATAGGGTTTTAGACACCTTTTCTCAACTTTCCATTTGATAAATCTACATACACAAACACATGCAATGGGGAAAAAGTGTTAAGGGTTAGGATATAGGGGTTTTCCCTTGTCAAACCCTAGTTTGGTAATAAAACCCTTGAAATAGAAATGAAACTGAAAGAGAATGATGAATAAAAAACATGCAAATGTAAATACTCACCAAACCCTTGTTGAAGAAATTTGAAGATATGCTACTCCAAAGTGGTTGAATGCCTCTTGTGATGAATGTCTAGAATACTTGATTTGATGCATACTTGAGAAGATTGCTTGAGTGAATTAGAGAATGGGAGAATTGGAGAATTAGAAGTGTTGAAATGAGGGTAAAATGATGTATTTATACATACTTGTGCCTTAGTAACCCAATGATACCTCATCACAGGCCAACATAAGGTAACTTTGAATAAAAACCTAAAAGAAAATTTGAAATATTTTGAATTTTGATCCAAGAGGGACTCATTCGCCACCTATGGCGAATGGGTCCCACCTAGGACCTGAAAATGGGTGTCGGGAATTAAGTCACATTTAATGTTGTTTGTCGGGTTTACATTCAAAAATACACTTAATTAAAAATTATAAGGTTATAAAGGGGTCAAATAAAGCCTAAGAAAGGTGTAAATAGTGAAATTATGCTTAGAAAAGTGTGAAATCTTGTTACAAGACTTTACAACACTTCAAAATAGGACTTGATAAGTGATGAAAAGGTAATTTTTAGGTGAGTTGTAATGAATAGAGTCTAGAAAAGTATAGAAATGTCTTACAACACTTCACAAAACCTCTACAAGATGCCATAATTTGAATTTTAAGGACATAAATGTGTATGTTTATGCCACATTACAACATTAAATCAGAGCAAAATAAACCAAGCATCATGAAGAAAGGCCTAAAATACCATGAAAATGTCAAGGGACCATTTTTCTACAATGCATTTAGCCCCCACTTTAGTGAGAGGATGAACTTGGTTCAAACTCACACTAAAGTAGCCATTCAATGCAACTTAAGAGAGATTCAATTATTCTATTGCAGATGACAAAGATCAAGAAGGAATTCAAGCCCCCAGGATCTAAGGTGTATGATGAAGATGTCAAAGATGTTCTCACTCTGTGGCCACAAAACATCAAGTCATCTGCGGGGTGAGATATCCCAAAGAAATAAAAGGTGGATCAAGCTTCAACCATTTGTCCAACTAGTTGTGGATTAGATCTAGGCTGTTTATCTAGAAAATGTTTTTCAATGTCATGTAAAAATTTTGTTAAAGGGGGTTTTTCTTTTTTCATGTAAGGTCTTCTTCTTGGGGAGCATCATGCCTAATGTCTCCAAGAGAGGACAGGTTGGGAGGTTAGATCGTTATCCATGGGGTGCCTCATTCGCATCAGGCCACTTCAGTTGATCATTATCCCTAGTGTCAGATCATTATCCATGGGATGCTTCATTCGCATCATGCCACTTCAGTTGATCATACACTCTTGAAAGGCATCAAACCCATTGACACCACCAAGAAGAGGACACCTCACAAAAAAAAGTAGATCACACCATGAAGATTTTGTGAAAAGATGTGGTATATGTATGCCCCCACTTTAAAGAAATTGCTACACACCTTACTGTGAGAAATTTCTTTAAAGTAGAAGAGGAGAACATGAGAGCTTATTCAAAAAGCCCTATGTCAAGTCATATGTTTTCAATAAGCTACATCATGAAGAAAGGGATTATGTCACATGCGAGTCAATCTTAAGACATGTCATCCACATCCCAAGCTTGATCTTATATGTTCATGTGAAAGGTTAATGATTAGTCAAAAGAGACAATGACAAGTGACATATAGGGATAAGGCTTTCTAACAATTTTCCCCCACTTAGTGTAGGACAAGGGTGACCCTAGAATAGATGATAGTATGCTGCCCCTTGCAAGGGATGTGAAACATGTAATAGTGAGAATGCTATGATCCTACAACTATTACATGGCAAGGAGCAACAACTAATTTTATTTAGGTATCAATTTAGGATGTACCAAGGTTAAAGGTTTCTTGGCAGAATGGTTGGTTATAGTATGGATGTTGAGTGAAGGTTTGTTGGATGGGTTGATTTTGATGAGAGGACAATCAAAAATACCATTATTTGGAAGAATGAGGTACGGTGTATTGTGAGCTTGTTTCTTGACACGCATAGGGGGATGATTAAGGGTTGTATTTTTTTGAATATCAATAGTGGTGATAAGAGAAGAATGCCTTATTTGGTTGTCTTCTTTCTCTAAGGTGTCATTCTTAAGTGCCATAATATCAACCCTAGGAGGAGAGCTAATATGTTCATCACATGTAATAATTGGATTTGGTAAGATAACTTCATCACTCATAGGAGAGGCATCAAGAGAAGGATAACTCAGAGTTTCATGGTTACCAATGATTGGACATTTTTGTGCAAATAAATCTTCCAAAATGGTGGGGGCATCAAGGAAGGGATGAATAAGTTTGTCATCAGTTTCATTAATGATATCTTCTAACTCTAAACTATCTTCATTATGTGTAGAGAAGATATTAGGAGAAGAAGAGGGTGGATTGTCATGATAATATATACATACATCCTCATGTCTTAGAATCTCTTTTTCAGTAGGAAAGGTAGGATTTTCATAGCTCTCAATCATATCCTCCACACAAATGTGTTTGTCATGATCGTTTAAAGGATTGTACCCTTATTCACTAGAGGATTTTCACAATTAGGGGAGATGTTGGGAGTAGTGACCATGATTTCATTTGTGTCTTTCCAAGGGGGAAGAGGAAGAAGACAAGAAACAATTTCATGATCTTCAATGATTGTGTCTTCTTTCATCAAGATACCTTCATCACCAATGGGAGAGATATCAGGTGAAGAACAATTATGATTATGATGATTATCGATGCATGCATTTTTTTGTGTCAAATCCTTGGTGGATGATCTTAGTGAGAGGAAGACCTCAAGGGCTTCGTCTAACATGTCTAAATAATCACTACTAAGGGGATTGGATGTTATAGTTTTTCAAAATTGAATCATTTTTTGAATTGGATCATTTGATGTTTTTCATTTTTTGTTTTCATTTGCTAAGGAATCTGATCTAAGTGAACTAGGAACTAATGTTGAAAATGAAAATTGAAAAAGTCTAAGTGTCATGAATGTAAACAATGTTTATTACTAATGAGTGAAATGTAATAGAAGCTATGCAAACTTAAAATTTAATGTAAGGATATAGGATGAAATTGTAACTTTTCAGATTTCAAAAAAAGTAATTTACTGATGACACTGTTCAATAATCTGAAAGATGAAAGATTGGAAATGAAAATGTGAATTTTAACAATGCATGAAATGAGCTAATGTAAGCTAAATCTAACGAAATGCATAATATAGAAACTCAACCAACTGATATAGATAATGAATGGCAACAAACCAAAGCATAAAAACAGGGTTTTCAACTCTGTAAAAGGCAGTTTCAGTGGTCAAAAGGGATTGATTCGCCCAAGGTGGCAAATGAGTCCCAATATGGGCTTTTTTCAAATAAAATCACAAATTTTTGAGTGATTTTGATGTGTTCTGAGTGCTATCATGCAAACCTAAGTGAAAAATGCAAAATTTCAAAAAAAATAAATAAATTTAGATGCCAAAAAGGCAACCTAAATGCACTTTTTCTGAATGCAAAATTTGAAGCCCAGCATGCAAATTAAATAATGAAAACCCTAATGCAAAGTAAATGCAAGGCTAGATCTATGATGAAGGAATCCAAATCATAAAATATAAGTATTCTAAAAATTAGGTTCACCAAAATGAACCGTAGATTTTTGGCACCCTAGGATCTCTCTAGCTCTTCTAGGGTTTTTCACCTAAAAGGAGAAAGGTGGGCCAAAAATGCTAACAAGGTTCATTCAAATTATGCTATGTATGATGTCGTTTAAGCTAAATGAAATGACCTAAGTGAAATTAAGTGATCTAAATGATTGATTATGAATGCAAAGACTAAGATTTATGCTATGTTTGAAAACACAATGTGATATGCAAACAATGAACTAGAAGATGAATAAATGCAAAACAAAAAGAGAAAGGTTGAATCAGAGCACACCTGGAGGTCTGATGAAGATTCTAGAATATTTGGAATGATGTATGGAATTACTAAAAATCATCAGTGGGACTCAGTCACCCAAGGTGGCAAATTAGTCTTGCTTCTAGTAAAAACTGTCAGAAATAGGTTTCTAATTGTCAAGATCCAAAATCTGACAAAATCACTTTTTCAGGCCTACAAGTGGGACTCATTCACCATGAGTGGTGAATCAATCCACCTATAGAAATCAAAAAATTATTCTGGAGTTGATTATGTGGGGCTAGATCTACACTTCTACTTTTGAAGACTTTCCAGTTTTGAATCTATAATATCTGATCTGTAGATCTTCTCCAAGCTTGAAATAGGGTTTTAGGCACCTTGAATGACTTTGATGGGACATTGACACCTTTCATCACCTTTTCATTTGATAAATCTGCATACACAAACACATGCAATGGGGAAAAAGTGTTGAGGGTTAGGATATAGGGGTTTGCCTTGGTCAAACCCCAGTTTGGTAATAAAACCCTTGAAATAAAAATAGAAATTAAATGGAAAGAGAATGATTAATAAAAAACGTGAAAATGTAAATACTCACCAAACCCTTGTTGAAGAAATCTAAAGATATGTTGCTCCAAAGTGGTTGAATGCCTCTTGTGATGAATGTCTAGAATGGGAGAATTGGAGAATTAGAAGTGTTGAAATAAGGTTAAAATGATGTATTTATACACACTTGTGCCTTAGTAACCCAATGATACCTCATCACAGGCCGGCATAAGGTAAGTTTGAATAAAACCTAAAAGAAAATTTGAAATATTTTGAATTTTGAGCCAAGAGGGTCTCATTCACCACCCATGGCGAATGGGTCCCACCTAGGACCTAAAAATGAGTGTTGGGAATTAAGTCACATTTAATGTTTCTTTTCAAGTTAACATTCAAAAATACACTTAATTAAAGCTTATAAGGGCATAAAGGGGTGAAATAAAGCCTAAGAAAGGTGTAAATAGTGAAATTATGATTAGAAAAGCATGAAATCTTGTTACAAGACTTTACAACACTTCAAAATAGTGCTTGATAAGTGATGAAAAGGTGATTTTGAGGTGAGTTGTAATGAATAGAGTCTAGAAAGGTGTAGAAATGTCTTACAACACTTCACAAAGCCTTCACAAGATGGCATAATTTGAATTTTAAGGACCTAAATGTGTATGTTTAAGCCGCATTACAACATTAAATCAGAGAAAAATAGACCAACAATCATGAAGAAAGGCCTAAAAGACCATGGAAATTTCAAGGGACCATTTTTTTGTACGATGCAAGAAGCCAATTGGGACACTTGTGCCAATCTAGGCGACTTAGTCCCAGATCTAGAAAAACTAATCTGGAGCCCATTTCAAACAAATGGGTATCAAAATAAATAGAAACCTTTGAAAAATAGGTTCAGTGTGACTAAGTTGCTACTATTGGCAACTTAGTCCACTTCTGAATTTCTGAAATATCCGAAAGTGGAAATGGAAGCCCTTAGTCTACACATCAGTTTCTAACAGGTGTTTGGTTCTGAAACTCTAATTTTCGACATTGTAAGTAGCTTTTTGTTAATATTTTGGCTTAGGCAACAAAGAGATGTCTTTAACAACTTCACAACTTAATCTTTGATAATCTCCAAGTCTTGAAGATACCTAAATCTGCAAACACACAAGGAAAGAGAGAAATGTTGGATATTAGGGCATGGGGGTTTGCCTAGGTCAAACCCCTTTTTAGGTAATTAAACCAAAATGTAGAAATAATGTAATGAATGAAGCATTAAGCAATGGAGTTAGAAACTTTCCATGATAATAGATCTTGATTTTCTGTAGCAAAAGATGAAGAGTCGGCCCTTAAATGTCTGAAAAAGCTATCTTGATGACTTAGAATGTAAAAACCCTAGCTTGCTTGACTTGAGAACATAATGAATGATGAAAATTGAAATGAGTTAATGATGAATTATGGTTTAGAAGCTTGTACTTATAGGAAATCCACCTAATTTTCCCTTTAATTTGATCCCCAAGGCCGACATGAAGGAAAAATAAACTTAAAATCCATTTTTTCTCGTCCAAACCTCAAAAAATAGCCCAAATGGGACTAAGTCGCAAGGCTGGGTGACTTAGTCCCACCTAGATGGGACTAATTCACCTATATGGGTGACTTGGTCCCATAGGGGTTATTTTTCCTGCTAAATTTTCGGGGAGTGAAGAAATTAGGCTTCTAGGTTGTTCTAGTCAAGTCTTTGATAAATTTAAGCCTTGGGATGCACAATATGGGGAAATAGGAGCCTATTAATGATGATGTAAAGGGTAATTAGGGATAGGGACACAAATTTTAACATGAAGGAGTGATTAAATACACTTTATAATATTAAAATGAGGTCCACATAGCCTAGAAAGGCATAACATCCAATGTGAATGTGTAAGACACATTACAACACTAGATTAGAATTAGGTTTGATTCACAAGCCTTATAGATTAATGTGAAGATGCAATTAAATACATTTTATAACATTGAATTAGGGGAAGAATAGGTCGATTAGTCTAGAAAAGTGTGAAAGTATTTTACAACACTTTGTACAACACCTTTACAAGACATCGTTAGATGCATTTTATTCAGTTTACAAGGGCCTAAGACCTAATGTAGATGTGTGAAAAACCTCTAAACACTAAATCAAGGCCTTAGTCAGTCCAATTTTTCATCAATTATTCCCATATCAAGCAAGGTATACAATTTTTGGCAACATAGTATGTTTCTCACCTTTTCAGCTTTCTCACGCGATGGATAGCCATGAGTTTCATCATGCCAGAGTGAGTATGCATTTTCTTTCTGAACAACCAGCCTAGATCTGATCCACAATAGGCTAGAGAAATGGTCGAAACTTGATCTAATTCTTTCTTTCATCTTTCTCTTTCCTTTTCCTCTCTTTTGCTTTCATGTGCGTTCTTTGTGCTTATGTTTAGTTTTCCATGGGATCTTCATCCTAAGGTCTTGATCACCCCTCTTGATCATTTTTGTCTCATCTTGATAAGAATTAGTTCAATGGAACCCCTCTTGAGATGCGTTGATCTACTTTAGTGTGAGTTTGAAGAAAGTTCATCCTCTCACTAAAGTGGGGGCTAAAGGTGCACACAAAAAAAGTAACCCTTCTACTTTTTTCTTGTTTTGTCTAGGCTCCTTGTGCTTAATTAGCTTGATTTTACCTTGATTTAATGTTGCAATGTGGTCCACACATTCACATTAGGTCTTGAACCTTTATGAATCATTAAGACTTTACGATGTCTTGTAAAAGTGTTGTGAAGTGTTGTAACACATTTTCACACTTTTCTAGAATCTTCTTATTATAATTCACCTAAATACCCCATTTTTATCACTTACCAAGTCTTATTTTAAAGTGTTGTAAAATCTTGTAACAAACCTTCACACTTTTCTAGGATTGTCATCAATAAATACACCTTGCTTATGCTTTATTTGGCCCCTTTATGCACTTATAGGCCTTAATTAACTGTATTTTTAAATATAAACTCAACAAACATCATTTAAGACAACTTAATGCCCGACACCTATTCACATGCCTTGAGTGGGACCCATTCACCATTAGGGGTGAATGAGTCCCTCTTAGCACAAAAATAAAAATAAATTCAAATTACTGGAGGGTTTTTATTTCTTAAGACCTAAGGTCAACCTGTGATGTTGTATTTTTAGGAAATTAGGGCATAATTGTGTATAAATATATAATTTTTTACTCATTTTCAAGCCCCATTCATTCAATTATTCATTCATGCATTCAATCCATCATAGTATTCAAGCATTATAGCATCCTTAATCATTCAATGAAGCATTCAAGCATCTTGGAGCAACATATCTTCATACTTCAACATCAAGGGTTTGGTGAGTTTATGACATTGCATGTTATTTGTTCATCATTCTCTCTTTATTTTATTTCATTTTTAAGGGTTTGATTACCAAACCAGGGTTTACCCAAGGAAAACCCCTATACTCTAACCCTTAACACTTTTTTCCCTCTTTGCATGTGTGTTTTGCGGGTCTTGTATGCAGATTTTTCAAAGAGATGGGTCTTAAAAGTGTCATAAAATTTTTGGAGATCATTCAAAGTCAACAAAACCCTATTTGAAGCTTGGAGAACACTTTCCTGTTAGATTTTCCAAATTCAGATCTGGCAACCTGTTGAGTAGAAAAGTGCAGATCAGGACCCATAGAGTTGACCCATGACTTTTCAGAAATCTGCAAGTTGACTAATTCACCATCTATGGTGAATGAGTCCTATTGTCAGGTTGGAAAAAAGTGTTTTCTAAAGTTTTATGTTCTCAGTATCCCAAAACCTGTTCTAGTTTTTTTCACCAGAAACGGGACTAATTCACCATTTATGGTGAATGTGTCCTAGTGGGCTTCAACAATAAACTTTGCAACATTCCAGAACCTCTCCACATCAACTTTCAGTCTCCAGGTGCACCTCATTCGTTTTCATTAAGTTATGTTATTGTTTGTTTATGTTTTTAGTGCTTTTTGCATCACATGTTTTCAAACACTTTGCATTTCTTAGTTTTGCATACCAAATCTATCTATTTTATCAGTACTTTGCATTTAGATCATCTCATCTAAGAATATTTCATTCATTGTACATTAATCTTGAGTGTGAACATAGCCAGTTTTTACCATATCCCTTTCCTTTTAGATGAAAGACCCTAGAAGTGAAAGAGAACAGTAGGGTACCAAAACCCGTGTTTACATATTCAATAACTATACATATAAATTAGTGATTGGATCATCTAGGGAACTCATAAAATTCCTTTGAATTTTTTGACTTCTGCCTCATTTTCTTCCATATTTTATATAATATTAACTTATTTTTTCAAGCATCCCCTATTGAGATATCTTTTTCTATTAAATATTAGATACTATACCACAAAGAGGTTTCGTTTTATCTTTACATTCATCAACCATATCCTTTTTCAATTTAAGTTGAATTCCCATGTTTTAAGCTTTGGAATATATCACTAGTAACTTTTTGTTCTTTTAGTAGTTAGTTGTGTAGTGTAGTAAAATGCATACCCTTGCATTTTCACACTTGTTTGGGCCTGGCTTGCTTTATTTATCCCTATTTATGTATTAATTGGTTGTATTTTGCATCCACAACCCCAATGAATTATATCTTTTTCTAGCTAATCCCAACAAACATCAAAGGGTAAATGATAATTTAATGATTCTCTCTAAGTGTCCCTAATTTTTGGGTCAGGACTAAAATGCTGCCTAGGGCGTCTTTGTCCCCCAAAGGTCTTAGGACCCTAATTTTGAATGCACCTTAAAAAGGTCCCTTTTTGGATTCTATGCCCTAAGTTTTTAGCCTTGGGTCTAAGACACTACCTAGTGTGTCTTAGTCCTCCTTGGCTTATTTGTGGGATTTAATTTCAAATTCTGGCAGGATTTAACCTCCTTTAATTAATTAAAATTCATATGTCAGCTTGGTGTGGTGTAATTTTGAGATATTAAGCATGATAAGTATAAATTATACAAGGATCCTTCACTCATTTTCATAATAAGAAAGATAAGAAAGCATTCAATTATTCATTACTAAGGCAAGTTTATGAGATCAAGAGCAATTCATCAAGCATTTGGAGCCATCATCAAGATTCAAGCATCATATCAAGGATATTGTTGCATCATGTTTGTTATTGTGCTAACATTTGTGATGTAGGGTTTATGATTCAAGCAAGTGTTTCATCCTAGATCAACATCATTCAAGAAAGATTCAAGAACCACATCCATTACAACAATTTCAAGCATATTTCAGCACCTTATTACAAGGGTTTGGTGAGTTATAGTATTTTATGTTGTTCATTCATCATTTTCCTTCATTATTCTATTTCATTTCAAGGTTTAATTACCAACAAGGGGTTTGACCAAGGTAAACTCCCATTAACTAACAATCAACAAGTTTTTCCTCTCTTGCATGCTTGTGATTGCAAATTTAGGTTAGAGACTTCAAGATCATTTGAAGTGAAAAGTTGTGAAGTTGCAAAGTTCCATTGCAAAGTTGTCATCTTCATGGAAACTCACCTACAGGCCAAATATGGAACTTTCAAGACCTGAGATTTGAGAAGAAAGTATAGAATCTGGACCTTGGGATCAAATTCAGAGATTTCAAAAATTGAAATCAGGACTAAGATAGTAGCAAGGGTTTCTTAGTCCTCCCGAGGGTATTTTTCAGAAATTCCTTTGGATCTAGTTTCGGCATCCAAAGATTATGCATTTCCCCCAAAAAATAGCAGAATGACTAAGACAATAGTAAGGGCATCTTTGTCCTCCATAGCACTTTTTCATAGCTTCTTTGCATTTACAGAATCCTCATTGCATTTCTAGACTTCCCAGGTACACACACCCTAGCATGTTGTTGCATTATTTCATCATTTGCATTCATCATTTAGCTTGCATTACTAGGTTTTGTGAGTTGAATGCTTATTTATCTTTTCCAAGCATTTCCTTGGTGGTGAACCCCTAAAAGCTTAATGAACCCCTTCTTAGGTCTTCCTTGTTGAAAATTGACTCACCTTATGAGGTTGATAATCAGTCCAATTAGGAATCCTAGGAAATCTTTGAATGATAATAGGAGAATAGTGGTGTTCTATGAACTAGGTTATAAAGTACCCATTTTCCTATTGTTCATTTTAGAAGATTGAAATTTTCTATGTTTCATTTTGGTGAACCCTACCTTTTTGAGCATTCATTTTCTAATTTGGATTTCATTAAAATCCTAGATCTACATTGCATTCATTCTTGCATTGCATCTTGCATTAGTGAAAGTGCATATAGGTTGCATTTTTGCTTTCTTGCATCATCTTATCTCATTGAAAAACCGAAAAGTGCATTGTTCATCATCCTAATTGCATTTAGAAACATTCTTATTGCATCCAAAATTGAAAAAAATTGAATTCAATTGCTTGTCACTAGTTACTTTTCCTTGCATTCATTTGTATAATTGTTTGTTTCTAAACATTAGCATCCTGAATAGGCAACCTGTGAACATTGTAAACAATCCAGAATTTGCTATTTTTTAAGAAAAACCTCTACTAGGACTAAAAAGCCCTTCAGGTATCTTAGTCCTTTTGAGGGTTTCTACCTCAGATCCCTCTCTATGTTGTTTCTATATGTTCCAATTCCTGGAACCTCAAAATCTCACTAGTAGGACCAAGATTCCCTTACTGGCATCTTAGGCCCTATTGACTTTGACTTTCGAATTCTCAGGATTTGAAATTACTTTTTTGTGCTTCTGTTTGTTTCCATTGGCTACTTGTTTTAGTGGGTTGACTTTTTGTTACATGCATTTCACTAAATCTAGCTTAAATTGGTCAATTTCATGCATTTCTCAATCCGAAAATTTGCATTTACAATATTTCATCTTTCAGGTTGTTGCATAGTGTAATCAGAAAATTACCTTGTTTCAAATCTAAAAATTGCATTTAAACATTTCACTTTAGATCATTGCATTGCACTTTCTTTACTCTTCCATGATAGCATGTTTTGTTTCAAGAGATGTGTCTTTGATATGGTAAAAAATAGATTGCATAAATGCAACATCCTCTCTTATGAGTTCAATTTAGAGTCCAACAATGAGGTCACTAAGAAACATGTTAGTCATCCTTCTACTATCTTTCATAGTTATGAGAGCATCTTAGAGAAAGCGGATCAAACCATTGACACAATCCTTAATATTACATTTCCCATTGGTGAGGATGGTAGTGTAGACAATCATAACAATCATACTTATTCTTCTCCTAATACCTCTCCTATTAGTGATGAAGGTATCTTAGTGAAAGAAGACACAAGCATTGAGAATCTTGATTTTCCCTCCCCTCATCCCCCTCTGGAAGACATGAAAACAATAAGATGAGATCATAGAAACATTTCTAAACATCACCTTACCTAATCTCCATTCATCCCTTGCTTGTGAGAATGTTTTAGTGAAAGAGAATGATATCATAAATAGCCATGGCAATCAAAATTGTCCTTCTAGACCTCCTCGATGCGAAGAGGATAGCTTGGTATTAGAAGATGCACCTATTGAGAGTCATAAGAATCTTGTTGCTCCCTTCCCTAATGCTCCTACCATTTGGAATGATCTATTTATTAATCATAGTTGTCCTTCTCTTGATGCCTCCTCTATTTGGGATGAAGCTACTTTACAATATCTAACCATAGAATGCAATGAACATCTTACAAGCTCTCCTACTAGGGTAGATAGCATGGCACAAGAGAGTGATACCTTAGAGAAAAAGGATAAAGTCATGAACAATCATAACAATCAAAAAGAGTCTTCTCCTACTATGCCCACTATTGATAAACAAGAAAATCCAACCATTGATAACTCCCTTACTTGTGATGAAGTCATTTTAGAAGAACCAACCTTTGAATGTCATGAACATCTAGTCTATAGTTCTCCTAAAAACTCCCCTCGTAGGGAGGATATCATGGTGCAAGAAAAGGATAATAGTGAAAATAATGATATGGTGCCCTTAGATGAAGATGATGAAGTGACATTTGACTCCCCTTCACTAAGAGATTGTGAAAATAAGGATAATTCTTATGAGGTTATGCACATTAGATACCCCTTGAAGTACTCTCCCCAGCCTAAACTTATTACTTATCCACCCTCTCAAAAACCACAAGTTCAAAACAAAACCATCCTTATCCTCGAACCACCTAAAAATAATGTTTCTTAGCAATTGAGCTACAATACCGTTGCTCATACATACAACACTAGGAACAATCTACAACGAAGAAAAATGCCTTCAAATGTCCATCCCATTACCTAATCCTATCTTGCCTAGCCCCCTCGTTTAACTCCAAAAAGAGGAAAAGAGTATGATCTTGTTGAACAACTTAAGAATACTCCTATAAAGATATCCCTATGGGGCCTAATTTAGAATTCACCTAATTATCACACTATGCTTCAAACATCCTTGCAACAAGTTTTGGTTCCCTCTAGTGCAAACCCAAACAACATAGCAACAATGATTCAAGGAATAAATGTTGACATTGTTTTCCACCAAAGTGAACTTCCCCCTTTGGAAGTGCAAAAAAAATGTGATGCTTTCATGATATTAGCTCAATACAATATGGTAGGGATAAAATGAACCCTTGTTGATAATGGCTCAACCTTAAATGTGTGTAGTGTGAACCTTTTGGATAAGCTTGGTGTTGATAAATCAAAAATCCTACCCACCTCTTTATCTATTAATGGCTTTGATAACTTTCAAAAACAACCACTTGGAATGATCACTTTACCTATTAAAGTTGGAAAGGCCACATTACAAACACCAATCCATGTTATTCCTCATGATCTTTCATATAATCTTATTTTAAGGAGATTGTGGATACATGCAATGAATAGGGTGCCTTCCACTCTTCATCATAAAATGAAGTACATGTATACAACAATAAAGTGTACACACTTGAAGCTGACCCTAATCCAAATAGTTGTCTAAACATTGAGAAAAACAAGGAGAATCCTTTGGAAAAATTAACACCAACTACACAAGTGGAACCCATGCAACAAAAATACAAAGACAAACATATTGAGGAAGTCACGAAGCTATTAGACAATGATTGGGGTTCCTTGGATTTCACACCTAGCTTTGATAGGCAACCAAAGATCATAATAAAGAAACGTGAAAATAAAAAGCATTAATTTCAACACAAAACTCAGAAGACCCTTTGAAAGCATCCACCTCAACCACTTTAAATGAAATAAATTATACAACAAACTTTGATGAACTTAATTATGAGCAACCACCAAATCCAAAAGAGATGAAGAATCTTTATGGAAAAGGTTATGAAATGATGAAACAACTCAGTTATAGTGGAAAAGGATGTGGTGCTAGAGAACAAGGTATTTGTGTCCCTATAGAGCCTCACCTGCAAGAAAAGACTAGTGGTCTTGGTTATTTCCCCTTGAAAGAAACAAACAAACCTTCACTCAATATCAACACTCTAACAAAAGATTCCTCTAAGACAACTTTAACATTAGTGCATCCTAAACTCTTAGACACTAGTGGTCTTGATTGTTATCCTTTGCAAGAAACGAAGAAATCTTCGCTTAATTTGAATGCCATCACGCAAAACACTAATGATTCGAATCCATTAAATTTTACACCCTCCTGTAAAGGAGAGAAAAAAATCTCACAATCTAAAGAGTCTTTTGTAAGTATGACATCATCTCCTAAACAAAAGAAATCCTCTACCATTGATCAAGAGAGTGTCCTATCGAGACTCCTCCAAGATTGTTTGATATCCCTCCCTCCAAGAACATGAAAGAAATTTTATTACAAGACTTCATTTGGTGCATATCATAGAGTTCACAGCCATTCTATTAATGAATGTAAGGCTTTGAGTAGTAAAATCCAACATCTTAAGGAGTTTGGTGCTCTTCCTTATGTGGGGGAACCTAATTCCTCTAATTGATTATTTTTTTCACTCTAGTATGCTTCTCATCAATCATCTCGGCTCACCCCTGTCCTGAGCTAAGTGGGGGCAAGGGGTTAGGTAGCCTTGTCCTCATATGTCACTTTTCGTTGCCTCTTTTGGTTAGTTGACCACCTTTCATGTATATATAAGAGCAAGCTTGGGATGTGGACAAGGGTATGTGCAGGATCATGATGGGACAAAAGTGGCAATATGATGGGTATGTGGCTGGTGACTATATTTTTACCCAAAATTGATGAAACGAAAAGGGTTTTTAAAGGAGATTCTCATCTTTCTACTGATATAAATTATGCTTTACTTTGAATTTAATAAGTGATTATTATTCATTTTCTATTCAAATTATGACTAAAGTCCTGATTGATAGGCTGATTGAAAAACATCTATAGCTTTCAAACAGTATCACATTTTTTGAATCCAAAACATGTGTCACATTCTATGTTTTTCATACTATAGGATTGAAAAAAGAAAAATTGAATTTCATGAAGTTTTGACCAAGTAAAGGTGGTCGACATACGAGTTTTTTATATTTTTTAAAAAATTGTAATAAAAACTCATAATTAATTATTTGCTTGGAAAAAATTACAAAAATATGCATCACATCGGGCATGAGTCCTCTACTTATATATAAAATATTATAAAAAAATATTATCATTTTATTGTGGTTAGGGTGGTCAGACAGGACACCTACTTCTTATTTTTTCCCTGAAATTTAAGTACCACTCCATTGAAATTTCAAATTTTCACCAAATAGATTTTTTTTTTTTTAAACAAACCTAGTAGTTTAGAAACTACATTCAATTTGCTACAGATTTTATTGTTACATATTTTTGAAATAATATAGATAACTTATTCAAATCTTTACGTGAAGTTGCCTAACTTTTATTTTTCTGAGTTTTTTGCCACTTAAGGGTCTATTTTTTCCATGATGATCCTGCACATACCCACAACATGCCTTAAGTTGGCTTGATGTGACATAATGAGCAACCCTTCAATCCTATTGCATGACATAGCTTATTGGAAACATATTACCTGGCATAGGGCTTTTCAAGTAAGCTCTCATGTCTTCTTCTACTTTAAAGAAATTGCTCATAGTAATGGTGTTAGCAACCACTTTAAAGTGGGGGCATACATTGACACTCATGTTTCATTGTGTGATTTTCTTCCTTCTTGTGATTCATCCTTTTCTTGGTGGTGTCAATGGGCTTGATTTCCTATAAGAGTGTGATATTTCCTTGCATTTTCCCTCTCTTAGAAATGTTAAGCACAATTTCCCCTAAGATGAGACCTTCCACGAACTAAGAAAAATCCCTTCAAACACCCCTCTTTCTTGTTGCGTTGCAACTTTGTACCTTATTAAAGCTATGGAGGTATGGCTTTGATATCGTCCCCTGGGCTCACCTAGTGGACAACTAGCTTCACTAGCCCTTGTGAGCATGCATTTTATTTGCATAGTGGATAGTGTGTTCCACTTGTAAACATTTTTTTGGAAAAATAGCCTAGACCTGGTCCATAGCATGTTGGACAACCAGTCAAAGCTTGATCCGTTGCATTTTTTCTTTTTCTTTTTCCTTTTTCTTTTTCTGTCTTTGATGGTGTATGTTTGCAATCTAGTTATGGCTTCATATATATCACCCACAAGTGTGCTCCTTTGTCCCTATGTTGGTTTTCCATAGGATCTTGATCTTGGGGGCTTGATCAACCCTCTTGGTTATTGTCATATCTTACTAACATTTGTACATTTGAACCCCTCTTGATTGTGTGGTTGGCTACTTTAGTGTGAGTGTGAAGCAAGTTCATCCTCTCACTAAAGTGGTGGCTAAATGTAGTGCAGTAAAATGCATACCCTTGCATTTTCACACTTGTTTGGGGCCAAATTGCTTTATTTATCTTTATTTATGTCTTAATTGGTCCTATTTTATGTCCACAGGCCCAATGAATTATATCTTTTTCTAGTTAATCCCGACAAACATCAAAGGGTAAATGATAATTTAATGATTCTATCTGAGTGTCCCTGATTTTTGGGTCGGGACTAAAACGCCACCTAGGGCATCTTTGTCCCCCAAAGGTCTTAGGACCCTAATTTTGAATGCACCTTAAAAAGGTCCCTTTTTGGAGTCTGTGCCTCAAGTTTTTAGCCTTAGGACTAAGACACCACCTAGGGCATCTTAGTCCTCCTTGGCTTGTTTTTACGATTTAATTTCAAATTTTGGCGGGATTTAGCCTCCTTTAATTGATGAATTCATATGTCGGCTTGGTGTGGTGAAATTTCGGGATGGGTAAGTGCACAAAGTTGAGTCCACAAAACATGGAATTTTTTGCCTTAGCCAAAAAAATGAAATCGACATTGCAAAGATGGGATCTCGATTTTTAAAAATCAGGATCCCGTTTAGCTTCAGGATCCTGAGCCTAAATTTCAAACGAGATCCCACTTTTTAAAAATTGGGATCCCATTTGTTAAAGGGTCCCAAACTGATGGACGTAGAACGAGATCCTGATTAGTACAAAATGGGATCCTGATTTGTAAAAATCAGGATCCTGTTTTGTAATAATTGGGATCTCATTTTGAGATGGTATTTATTTTTTTAAAAACAAACAAAACGTCATTTTTCTTTGTGCACAGGATCCCAATTTGGTGGGTGATAGAAACTATTAAAAACAACCTTCAGGTATGCCTCCACCCCCACTTTTTAGCATTTTTTCATTTTTTATTGAAATTTTTAATTGAAGAATAGATTTTATCATGTTTTTTCCTAATTTATTTGGCATTTTAAGCATTTTATTTCCTATAACAATAGAAATGATGAATTGTAGGAATAGATGAAAAAATGCAATGAAACCTGAAGATATTGAATAGAAACGAAAAAATGAACCTTGAATTATATTTTAGAAACAAAATTTAGCTTTTGAAACCTAAATTATTTGAAATCAAACCAAAAAAATTTGCATTTCAAAACCCTAATTCAAAGGAAATAAAAAAAATTGCATTTCAAAACCCTCAATTGAAATGAAATAAAAAAATTCATTTGGAAACCCTAATCAAGCTTTTTGAAACCCGAATTCAAATGAAACAAAAAAGGATTTGAAAACCCTAGTTTGAAATGAAACCAAAAAATTGCATTAAAAACCCTAATTGCTTAGATTGAAACCCTAAATTGAATTGAAACAAAATTTTTTGCTAAAACCCTAAATTGAAATCGAACAAATCATTTTGCATTTGAAAACCCTAATTTCGAGCTCAAGAAAATTCATTTGCATTGCTTAAATGTTTTAAATTTCATTTGCATTATATGGAGAAAACAATTTGTTAAACTTTACTTTCAATGTTAAATTATAATTAAATTAGAAAACAATATGTTAAAGAATAGTTAGAATTCATAAATTTTATCAATGTTTGTTTGCAAATTTAGTTAGCAAATTCCTAAATCCTTGTACAATCCATTTCCAATTGTCACTTAATTAGATAATATTCAACATTCATTTCTATTTTATGTTTTTTATCTCTCTTAGTCATGCCTTGTTTCCATTTATTGTTTGCATGTGTTGTCTCTTGTCTTTTGACAATCTTAACCCTCATTCTATTCAATTACTTGTTAATTAGGCTTCTAGTTTAGTCTAAAATCTCAATTCATGCACTAGTTACCTAGACACTAAAATAATCTAAATATTTTTATTTTCTTTTTTTAGGTTCTTTCAATTCCAAACAATCCAAAATAAAATACTTGATTCAACATTAACTAATTCTATATTATACATTTTATATCATAAAATTCATTTAAGTGGAAAATATTAATGAAAAAAATGTTAAATAAAATAATCTTATATTCAATTAAAAACTATCTAGTTAAAATATACATCAAACTCAATCTTAATAATACATAATTATGTGTTTCTATTATGGAAATAGTCAATCGATTCATAAAATCAAAAATATTCATAAACTAGTCACCAACTTGCACTTATTCCATTATTCCAAGGGCCACCCAAACTTCACCCTAAGTTCCCTAAACCCTAAACCCTAAACTCTAAAATCTAAACCCTTAACACTAAAGCATTAATTTTGTCCTAGGACCTTAAAATGAAATTTGGTTGTCTTAGGCAACTCCACCAAATTTTATTCCCTTAAGTCATGCCATTTTGTTGTAGAACCTTACTACACAGATCCCCTTAAGCCATCCTATTACCGTAAACTCTAAACTCTAAACCTTAAAGCCATAATTTTTTCCTAGGCCCTTAATGAAATTTGGTTGTCTTGGGGAACTTCACCAAATTTTATTCACTTGAGCCATGTCATTTTGTCCTAGGACATCACTAGACATAGATCCCCTTAAGCCATCTTATCACCCTAAATCGTAAATTGATGTCTTAAGGGATCCTAATATGACATTTCTTAAGGGGATCAAAGAAGTTCTCAAAATTTGGTGAAGTTTCCCAAGGCAACCAAATTTAACAATAATAAGATCATGCAAGATTATAATATGAATGAGATTTCATGATCTAGGTTGGTCAATTGAAACAAGAGATATCTCAATTAGCTATTCCACAAGAAAATGTTGTTCACTAACTTGCAAGTTCATTATTCCAAGGGACACCAAAACTTCACCCTAAGTTCCCTAAACCCTAAACCCTGAACTCTAAAATCTAAACCCTAAACACTAAAGCATTCAATTTTTCCTATGACCTTAAAATGAAATTTGGTTGCCTTAGGCAACTCCACCAAATTTTATTCCCTTAAGACATGTCATTTTGTTGTAGGAGCTTACTACATAGATCCCCTTAAGCTATCCTATTACCCTAAACCCTAAACTCTAAACTCTAAACCCTAAACCATAAAGCCATCATTTTTTCTTAGGCCCTTAATGAAATTTGGTTGCCTTCAGATACTTCACCAAAATTTATTCACTTGAGACATGTCATTTTGTCCTAGGACCTCAATAGAAATAGATCCCCTTAAGCTATCCTATCACCCTAAACCATAAATAGATGTCTTAAGGAATCCTACTATGACATTTCTTAAGGGGGTCAAATAAGTTCTCAAAATTTGGTGAAGTTTCCCAAGGCAACCAAATTTAACAATAATAAGATCATGAAAGATTATAATATGAATGAGATAAATAATGATCTAGGTTGATCGATTTACAATTTAGGGTGATAGGATGGCTTAAGGGGATCTATGTCTAGTAAGGTCCTAGGACAAACTGACATGGCTCAAGTGAATAAAATTTGGTGAAGTTGCCCAAGGAAACCAAATTTAACAATAATAAGATCATGCAAGATTATAATATGAATGAGATAAATCATGATCTAGGTTGATTGATTTATGGTTTAGGGTGATAGGATGGCTTAAGGACATCATCTATGTCTAGTAAGGTCCTAGGACAAACTGACATTGCTCAAGTGAATAAAATTTGGTGAAGTTTCCCAAGGCAACCAAATTTAACAATAATAAGATCATGCAAGATTATAATATGAATGAGATAAATCATGATCTAGGTTGATTTATTTATGGTTTAGGGTGATAGGATGGCTTAAGGGGATCTATGTCTAGTAAGGTCCTAGGACAAATTGACATGGCTCAACTGAATAAAATTTGGTCAAGTTTCCCAAGGCAACCAAATTTAACAATAATAAGATCATGCAAGATTATAATATGAATGAGATAAATCATTATCTAGGTTGATTGATTTATGGTTTAGGGTGATAGGATGCCTTACGTGGATCTATGTCTAGTAAGGTCCTAGGAAAAACTAACATGGCTCAAGTGAATAAAATTTGGTGAAGTTGCCTAGGACCTAAATGAAATTTGGTTGCCTTAGGCATCTTCACCAAAATTTTATTCACTTAAGGCATGTAATTTTGTACTAGGAACTTACTACATAGATCCCCTTAAGCCATACTTTAGGATGTCTTAAGGTGTCCTAATATGACATTTCTTAAGGGGGTCAAACAAGTTCTCAAAATTTGGTGAAGTTTCCCAAGGCAACCAAATTTAACAATAATAAAATCATCAAGATTATAATATGAATGAGATTTCATGATCTAGGTTGATCAATTTATGGTTTAGGGTGATAGGATTGCTTAAGGGGATCTATGTCTAGTAAGTTCCTAGGAAAAAATGACATGGCTCAAGTGAATAAAATTTGGTGAAGTTGCCTCAAACCTTAATGAAATTTGGCTGCCTTGGGCATCTTCACCAAATTTTATTCACTTAAAATCCATGTCATTTTGTACTAGGACCTTAATACATAGATCCCCTTAAGCCATCCTATTACCCTAAAACCTAAATCCTAAACTCTAAATCATAAATCCTATAGCATTCATAAATTGTCCTATATTAATAGTTAATTGTTTATTCATTCAAGTAACATTCCTTAGACATAAATGAGGCTTACATATTTTATCATTTGTATTCAATTAGTCCATTTATATTGAATGGTTTAAGGGAATTTCCTAAACATGTATCTTACATTTTGAAATTACAAATATAATGCAGGTTCACTTATATCTTAGAGATCACATGGATCGATTCAATAATATTCGCAATCGACCTCCACGCCATCCATCTCCACCACCTTCACCTCCACCTCCACCCACACCACCTCATAACCCCCCACATCCAACACCTGAAATTGAGGGTGCTCATTTGCAAGCACAAATCAATGCCAATGTTAGAACCATCCAAGATCAAATAAACATTATTCATAATGAAGAATGTGTCGCACCACCTGTGAGGATGGTTTGCATCTAGGATGCAGACCGTTGTTGATGTTGTTAGGGATATGGATGGGATCTTAGATGAGCATCAACAATGGCTAGAGGAGAGGAGAACTTTTGATTCTAAAAAGGAAAACACAAAAAAATGAAGAGATGCAGTAGAGAGTGACAATAGTTTCTAAATTAAGACAATGATCTTATATAGTTATGAATTTATGAATTTGGTTCGATGAATATTTTGTGTGATGAATTTATAAATTTGGTTGGATGGATATTTTTAGTGACGTGAATTTATGATTTTTGTTCCAGATGGATATTTTAAGTGACATGAATTTATGAATTTGGTGGAATTTATGAACTTATAATGATGAATTTATAATAGTATATATTTTATGGCTATCTACTAGATCTTGATTTCTCCTATTGGAAAAATGTAATATATATATATATATATATATGTTAGACATAAAATGAGCTTTTTGTGAATGTTTCAAGTTTATTTTTTAGTATGTACATAGTTTAGTTGAATGATGTATGGATGCAAATTATGCATCGTATTTTTTATTTCAAATGTATGTACATGTTAAATTTTTAATTTTGTATGCACATGCTCAAGTTCAATCAATGTATATCTATGTGTATGTATATGTATCCACATCCTATTTAAATAAATTTGCATGTATGTTTCAAATTTAACTATTTCTTGTAATTTTGTAAGTTTGTATGTTAATTTTGTATAATTTAATGCAGGTGCACTTATATCTAATATCATGGATCAATTTAACATTGATGATATCATCAATCCAACACCTCATCCACCTCCACTTCCCCCTCCACCTCCCCCTCCCCCTCCACCTCCCCCTCCACCCCCTCAACCTAATATCCCACCTCTAGCACTCGTTGCATCTGATGAGGCTTTCTTGCGAGGATGCATAAATGATCAAGTTGCATCAATTCAAAATCAAATCAATGCTATGCAGAATCAAGCATTGATTCCACCACATGTGAGACATTTTGCATCTGTGATACAAAACATCATGGATGCCATCAAGACTATTGATTCTGATCTAGATAAGCATCGACGAGAGAGAGAACAGATGAGACAATTTTATGCAGACGATCTCTCCTATAAGTAAATTTTAGACCTTGAAATAACAAAAGCCCACCTAGCCCCTTACTTTCTTGACCCTGTTACTCGGCAAGGTCCATTCCTCCCAATAAATATAGAATATCCATGAGGTGGTGTATACATCCATAGATGAGTGCAATTTTTTAGGATCAATGGTAGATGGTTTTTGATAGTCCACCACAGGCTAATTGGGAGTGCCCATTGTATTTTTTGAGGAAACTGTATGTAGAGTTTGTTATGGAGCAAAAGCCCAATTATTTTGATTTTAAATCATTTTAGGGTGTTGGTGGTGGCATGCCACAATACAGGTTAGGGGAAAGGATTGATCCCCAATGCCCTATGCATGCACAACCCCTTGTTGTTGCTCCTGGTCTTCACATTCCCACACCTTTGCATCATCGAGCGGTGGTATCGACATTAGGATCCCTTAGTACACTCGCAAGAGACCTTGATCAACATGCTTATGCGATAGCGAGTAGGGAGCATAGAGATGACAATGATGGAGGAGTGTTTTATGGAGTTGGTATGAGTACCACTCTAGGAGTGTCAAGGGTCCCACATGTATGTACTAGTTGCCATCAATTATGTTATGGACCTGATCAGGCCACACCTAATTCGGGTGGACATTGAGATTTTGTTGGTTCATCTGGTCACATCAGTTCATTTGTAGAATTTCTTAGAACAGACCATCACCCTGAGGACACTACGACATACATATAAATATGCATCTACATGTTCATTTTATAAGAATTTTGATGAATGTATATATCAAAGAAAATTTTGCAATACATTTTAACAATCAAATTGTTTGGTGTACAAATGACACTAACAATGAGGAAATCATCCACTCCACGAGTACATACATCAACACTAGTCCTAGTTGGCAACCCTTACGGGGTATTTTGATTTCAATTTTTTAAATTATATATGAAATGATTTTTAACTCGAGTTTTAAATTTATAATTGAATCATGAACATATGTTTAAAATATTTATATGTTGGTTTAGGGGAGTCAATCGGCTTCCACGTCAATTTCACCCAAGGGGTTGTTGAGCACTCCTCCACTATCGGGCATCATAGATCAAGGGCAAGTACATTTATACTGTAAATTGTTTAACTTACATTAGTATAGTTACAATTATGAATTTTGAATTCACTATATATGAAATGTGCATTTACACTTGTAAATATTATAAGCATTAAAAATGTCTACATGTATGTCTAGGTTGATACCACAATGACAATGGGCATCAGGAAAACATTAGATGTTGTGGCTACTCATGAGGCCTTTGATTTTTAGGTTGTTTAAAAAAAATTCTACACAAAATATGCAAACTTGAATATATATATTTTAACCCAATTCAAGTATACATGCTTAAAATTTGATCTTGTAGGACTTTATTAATGCAACTTTCTGCCATGACCCAGGCATAGTTACACCTCTAGGAGGACATGCAAAGCAAGCTCCAGATATCATGGTAATTTAAATTTTTTATTATATTTAAAGTCAATTACAAATTATATATTCTGAATATAATTTTAATTTAAAATTTAAAATTGTGTGTATATATATATATATATGTAGACACCAAAATTTGGTCTAAGCCTGCGACTTCAATTTCTTCATAATTTGTATTCTTATAGTCATGATTAAATAATGTTAGTTATTTAATTATTCTCTAAAGTTCTTTGTTTCTTTATTAATTAAATAAATCTAATTATTTAATTAATTCACTTTAACCTTAATTCTTCTATTAATTAGATAATCTTAATTATTTAATTAATTCTCATTTTCTTTATTCTATCTGATTAATTAAATAAATGCTTTTTATTTAATTATGTTACTAATTAACCTTATCCTTCTTTTCAAATTAAATAAATTCTTATTTGATTTTCCCTTTATCATATTTCAACTATAATTAAATAAATTCTTTATTTATTTAATTATTCATTTAATCCCTTCATCACTTAATTAAATAAATTTTATTTATTTAATTATTCTTCAAATATCAAATCTTGAATTAAATAAATCATTTAATTCATAAAAATCTATTTTTACGCATTCCTCTATATTTAGATAATTGTGTAAGTCCTCTAAGTATTCACTCTGACTCGACTCGAGATCCTTTTAAATCAGTCAATTAACTCTAGATTTAGTGTTTGAGTGGATTTCATGAGTAATCTCTTTGTCATATAAGACATTCATGTAGTTCTAACTCATTTACGTGTACATGCATATTAATTAAATATCTTTATTTAATTAATTAAATCTTGTGCGTGCATTCAAACATAATGTTGCTTTTATTCTATCTTTATCTTTGTCATGCAAAGACTGTTCTTTTGTTTTCGAATACCAAACTCAAAGATTAAATCATTTATTTAATCTTTATTTCTATTTCTAGTTTTTATCACTCATGGCATTACTAACAGTCATCATAATGCATGTCCAATCCTTTGATCTCAACCATTTGTCGATCTTTCAATCCTGACCTGTCATTTGAATGATCAATTTTCTATAAATTGATCTATCTTTCATCATTTCAATCTCTCCCAAAATCTTGTGACTTTTGGAGCAATTATCTTAAATCTTCGGTGTTTCATTATTATCACAATCCTTAGGCTATGCTTGCATAATCAGTTGAAAATATGAGGGCAAGTACACTATAGAAAATGAAATGGAGAAGGACAACAGAGGCTATCCATGGAGTTTCATTGATCTTTGGTGATATTGTTTTATGTTTTAACTTATTTCCTTTGTTCTTTCTTGTTTGACTTTAGATTACATTAGAGTTTGATTGCATTGAGTGTTTTCTTTTAACCTTTGTTGTTTTCATGAGGTTACATTTGGTGAACCCAACGTGAAGACACCATCTTCATGTATTCATAGACTTTTATTCAATTTTTGTAGGGTTTTGTATGGGATGACACATCTATTTGACAAAACAACGTAGCTGACATTTAGAGATGCATCTGCTTGATGAAACAACGCAATTGAAATACTGGACCACATCTGGTATTGAAAATGACGTATCTGACTAATACTTATGCATCTGTTATTTTCTGAGCCGCAACTGACTAATAAAATTACCACGATGCATTTGACAACGAAAGCGACGCATCTGACTGGTAAATTTTAAGGTTTCAATTTTCAATTGACAGCTTTCAATCATGTTTTTATTTTCGCTAATCTTCTATTTTTAACATGTGTCTTGAGGAGTTAACAAAGTTGTTTGCAGATTGATAGTCGAAGATCAATATCAAAAATACTAATGAATCTATGTGCAGAACGCATGTTGAAGATGATAGTGAAATTTTTGAAACAGATTGTTTGGTAGTGTAGAAAATCTTTCATTTGGATTAAAATTAACAAGTGTCTACTGTGTTTAGTGTGAAAGCACAATTGTGTTATTACCCTTTACGATTCGGTATATTGAATTATCCTCTCCCCTTGTGCATTCATACGATCCTAGGTGTAAGAGAGCTAGTTATCGACTCTAGAACTTGGGCATGTTCTGGTGGGAGAAATTACTCACCCCAAGATGATTCAGACTAGTAGTACCCTGAACCCGAGGGACTTCCAACCGATATATAAAAGTGGGTTTTTGGGGAAAGCCCAAGAATCAGGAGTATCGTTCCAACGAGATGGATTGAAAGGGACTCTCGCTGTATGGATGATGCCCCATGAACAGAATGCCCGAATTAAACACCTTTGTTTGTAGTGTCCAAAATCCCTCTATTTACTGGTGCAGCAAGTCAAACCTATGAAGTTGTCTCATATTTTTATGGTTCATGTGTAGAGATGAAAGTATGTCATGGGAGTTTCATGGGTACTATAGCTTGGCTACCCTGAAAGAAGTGCTGAGCCATGGAGGGGAACCAATGGGGTCAAGATACTAGTCATATTCCTTGAATAAGCATAGCTAGGCTAAAACCTAAGTGAGAACTCAGTAAATAGTGTCCATCACAGCCTAGGATGTGCTTGTCTGATTAAACATGCTTTGTGTCAAAATCAAACTAAAAATACATTGTTTTCTAATTGTCTTTGTTTGCCAAAATTTGATCACGACATAGAGTCAGTTTACATTCTCATTCAATGGAAAAACCGCAACTGCTAACCAAAGTCATGCAATTGATTTTTTGAGTCATAACTATTTAATATAGAGTCGCATCTATAGGAAAACCACATCTAATTTAGAAAACCTGCACTTGTCTTATTCTATGACACATTTGACCAAGTGAGCTGCATCTGTAGTCTGGAATGACGCAGTTGCCCCTTGTCACAAAAACATCACTAGTGCACAGTCTAACAGAAACCCATATCTGTCCAATTTTGAGTCGCAATTGTCATCCTATCGCATTTGTCAGAAATAAAACCACAACTATTTGATACAAGAATTAAACTTTTCCAGAAACCCGCAACTAAATAGCAGAAAACTACAACTATCAAATTCTATGATGCATTTTCCTGAGAATTAGGAAACTAGAGTTGAGTGTCACAAATCCATAACAAACCAGTCAAACTAGTATCTAGCTTTACCTTTCTCACTAATCTTGGACAGAAACCTAAACGTTTGCTCAAAACTTGCATAAACTGCATTCTTTAGGCATCACTTAGTCATAACAATAGGTACCATAGTTACACATCCTCCTTTCAGTTTATAGGTCTTTACTACCCTTAGAGAGATCATCTTTCACAGATTCTAGGATAGGCACCCTTTCATACTTTGGTTAAACTCATGTTCAACAAAACTTTGTCACTGAAACTAGTCATCATATCCTTTGCATGAATCCTTCCAGCTCATCAGTCTAGCTTAGGAGTTCACTTTGTTGTTAAGTCCTAGCTCTATCAAGGTTCCTTTTCAAAACAAAATTGAAACTTGGGTTAAACTGTAGTTGATAGATACCTCTTTTGGAGTCCTCCAATTTGGTCACTTAGATTTTGCATTTCTAGACACGGTCATCTTAGAATGATATCATTCTTAGACATACCTTATTTGCATATAAAATCCCAAAAATATAGGTTAGACTCATATTATCCATAGGATTATGAAGTCCTCCAATTTGGTCACCTAGATTTTGCATTTCTAGACACGGTCATCCTAGAATAATATCATTCTTAGACATACCTTATTTGCACAGAAAATCCTAAAAATATAGGTTAGACTCATATTATCCATAGGATTACCTTTTGCATTGCTTGCATTTTGAGCTCACATCACATGGTTGAAACTAGATCGAAAAGGAAAATAAGAGAAAAAATGGTTGATCCCAATGAATTTATCAATCTATTCTCATCTAGACCTAACAAACAGTTGTTAGACAAATACATTACTAGAGATTCACATGGGCGTATCATAGTTGAGGAACTAGATGATGCAGCACAAGACCCTGAGTTTTCCATGTTCATAGATGATTATCTAGCAAACGAACCTCAACGTCACTTAGCCAAATTGCTAGCAGAAGGTGCTAAACTACATCCTGGTTTTGACATTAATACCCTACTGACTACATCAACTCAGGGAACAAACACCACTACCACTAGTGCTAGCATTCCTCAAGTGACTACAGGTATCCCATTTGGAGGACCCACACAAAGTTCCACAGCTATACATACGTCTCCATTTGGTATACGTACATTGACACCAAGTTTAAGTTTCACTGCAGGGGTCTCCTCGTCCAATCCCTTTGGTACTCTTGGTGGGAACAAACATTTTAAAACATTAGCTCCGATGACATCTACCATACCAACCATCAACGTCACTAGCACAACCCCACATACAATAGCTATATCTAGTCATAATGTCACTAGTACAACACCACAAACTGGAGTCTCATAGATAGGATGCATACCTTCCTTTCAGTACAAAAACTGACCTCACACTTCACAAATTTTGAAACAAAACCCATTTACACAAATCCCTAGCTGGAATCCGTTCACCAACATCCCAAATTCCAGTCCACTAGACATACCAACATTTAATCATAACCCCTCACAAAACCTTGGGTATCAGAACACATACATTGATTTGAATAATCTAACCACCACCTCATTAACCCAAGTTGACTTCCTGCAAACACAAATGTAGGCACCCCAAACACAAATGGATAACATGACAATGTCAACTAAGAAAACCTTTTCAGCAAAGGATTTGTGTCCATTTCCCTTTGATAAATCATTTTACATGACACCTTTCCCTCATAGGTATGTCATATCGAATCTACCTAAGTACAATGGAAAACAAAATCTGATAGAACATATAAGGGAACTTTCTACCATGTGCGTCGATGTCGCTTATAACCCCACTTATATTATGAGACTATTTCCAAGAATTTTTGTAGGAATTGCACTCAAGTGGTTTTCAGGTCTAGACTATGGCATCAAATCATGGGTGAACTGGCTAATATATTCATTGAGCAATTCTCCTTCAACTTAGACCATGAGATAAATATAGTGACCTTATGTCACACAACACAAGAGGAAGGAGAAACTTTCATTGCTTTCTTCTAGAGATGGAGGACTATAGCCAGCCGATGTCCTGTCGAGATACTTGAAAAACAAAAAGTCACTATATTCTAGGAAAACCTCAACCCAAAATTGAGGAGTGACTTAAGGGTACATTGTTGCACATCCTTTACGGAACTAGTGGAAAAGGGTCTTATCCTAGAAAAAGTACTTATTGACAAAGAAGAACTGAAGAGATAGACACTTAATATAAATCCAAATGTGTAAAACACCCCCAACGATAGAAACAAGTTTTGGTCTCAGAACAAAAATGTTACCAATGATAGGGTAGTGGATGCTAAAAATTTACAAGAAGGACCGGTCATCACCCTTAGAGGAAATCACCCCTCTTCCAACATATTTAACGCTGCCAACCAAACACCAAACACCACTCAAAACACCTAACAACCACAACAACAAAGGTAGTTTCCTAAACGTGAGTTCACTCCCCTTGGAGAACCCATAGAGTTAGTTTTCAAGCAACTGTTAGAACACAAGCTCATACAATGACAGGAGCCAAGACAGTATGATCCAAGAAAATTTAAGCCATCTTGCTGGGATGACAATTCCTTTTGTGACTATCATCAAACTAAAGGACATACCCTCCAGAATTACCGACAATTGAAAAATATCATACAAGATTATGTCGACAACAGAACTATTGAAGTTGTTGGATAAAAACTGACATCTACAAACACTGACCACAAGATCTTTTTAGACCCGCTACATGACCATGGGAAAGGAAAAGCCCCCAGTTCGGGTAACAAGACCAATACTTCTGCCAACTATGCTAGTGTGAAGCATGACTATAGTGGCCCATCATAAATCACCTCTAAGCGGATGATGAACATGTTGATACCATAACCATAAAACAAACTCCTGAGTGTGTTGTTAACACTCGCTGAACCAAAATCACTATCCAAGGCCCTTCAACACAGCAAGTACCATAGACTTCCAAGTCACAGTATAACCTGCTTGATCAGTTGGGGAAGACCCTAGCTCAAATCTCTATCTTGGAACTCTTGCGTATTTCACCTGAACACTGCTCCATTCTGGACAAGGCCCTACAAAGTGTGACTATCCCAAATGATCTTGATGTCAATCGATTTAAGGAAATGGTAGGCTACTTGACTAATAACCATCATGCCATATTCTTCGAATAGGACTATGCCACTGAAAAGACCAATCATAATGACCCGTTACACCTTGAAGTCCTCGTTCACAAAACCAAAGTCAAACGAGTCCTAGTAGACAAAGGAGTAGGGTTAAATATTTGCACTTTGAAATTGGTTAAGGAACTAGGTTTCTTAGTAGCATGTGTAGATACCACTAAAAGCATAGTCATCAAGGCTTATAATGACAAAGAACAAAAATCAAAGGGAGTGGTAACACTTCCTATCAGGATTGGTCCTGTAGAGCTAGAGACAAAATTCCAAGTCTTGGATCTCACCCTTCCATATAACCTCTTGTTATGCAGACCATGGATTCGTTCCATGAAGGAAATCCCTTCTACATACCATTAATGTCTAAAATTCCCCTACAACGGCACAAAAATAGCAACAGATGGTGACCCAAATCCATTTCAATATTGCACTACTCTATGAGAGATACCCCAATGACAAGTGCCAGTCAACCAAGAGGCTTCATCATCCAAGTCATTTCACTATGTCGATCCATCCACTCTCACCAAAACATCCATTTCATGATCACTACCATCCACTCCTAGGGTTGAGATCCAAGACAAGGGTTGTGGAGAATATCACACGAAGACTTCCTATTGTGTTAGCCACTTGATTCCTCCTAAGTAAAGAGGCTATAAATGTAGAAAATGTGACTTCGTGGTTGTACAAAGAAGATCCTGAAGAACCTCCCTCACTTACTCACATACCTATAGATCTATATGGCAAAGGTTTCACCATCATGCAGAGCAAGGGCTATAATGGACATAGTGGTTTATACTTATATCAAAATGGGAGGACAAAACCAATCTTTATTTCTCAATGGCCAAAAGGCTTAGGGCTTGGGTTTCAACTTATTCAAATTGACGTTCCTAGTACCACATCACCCTTAATCAAAGAATTAAGTGCTTCAGAGGATATCTAGACATCTGACAAACCGAATGACCAAACCTATTGTGACTCCCCCAACTCAAATGAATATGAGTGGGATTCCCTATCATCCACATCCACTATGGACATTGAAAAAATGTTTGGAGAGCTAGACTTAATGCTAAAATCCTCACTAGACCCAGTGAAGTTCTGTCCATATAAGAACTTGACCAAAGAGGAATGGTTAAAAAATTACTATTGGGAATCTCTTAATCCCTCCTCTTGGGAACCAATCCAACCCATTTTGAACAACCAAACCTTGGCATTAGGCCCACCTCAGAACCCACCTACATCCAAGAAAAAGACCAAAGAGGACTTGGTACAAAACTTCTGTGACTACATGAACAATTAAACTTTTACCTTGACCCCTATAGATTTTGACAACTCCGACGATGGCATGCCTTTAGTTTACCCCCAACTTATTGATTGGGACCAACAAGACACACTCGTCTTAGACATTTTTTAGAACGACGAAGCTATCACTGAGCTCCTGGGATTACGAGAAGGCATACCTAGTGGTGATCACAAGGCTGGCTTTAACATTGACTTGGACAATAAAGCATATTTTGGGGAATATGTTCAACCCTCCAATCACAAAAATGAGAAAAATAATAAAAAAGATAAAAAAGAAGAGTCTCTAGGTGAAAATTGAAAGGCACCTCTAGACAATGAAAAAGCAAAAATAAAGGACGCATCTGAAGGTGAAAACCTCTCTGAGGTGCCTAAGGATAGAGGTTTGAACATTCTCCCCATAGCACAGGAAAAGTCACCCATGTTAGTGGAAGAATCAGTTGAAGTCAACATAGGCACAGAAGAAAATCCTTGGCTAGTTCACTTTGCAGCATCATTAACAGAAACAAAACAACCATAATTTTACAACTTCTTTTCACAAAGATAGATTAATTTTTCCTGGTCATATGCAGATATGCTAGGGCTTGATCTTGAACTTGTACTACATTTCCCTTTGCAACCAAGGGTAAAACTAGTCAAACAGAAATTGAGGAAAATGCACCCACAAATTGCTTTACTTGTCAAGGCTGAGCTAAAGAAAATCTTGGATGTTGGGTTCATTAGATCAATTGACTATGTCGATTGAATTTCTAATTTGGTACCAGTCACCAACCCAATAGGGGGCATCCACATCTACATAGATTTCAGAGACATAAATAAAGCCTATCCTAAGGATGACTTTCCTTTACCCAACATTGACATGATTGTTGATATGACAGTAGGCTATGAGATGCTATCACTTATGGATGGATTTTCAAGATATAATCAGATAAGGATTGCAATAGAATACCAACCTAAAACAACTTTCACATGTCCTTGGGGAATGTATTGCTGGAATTTTATGCCCTTCGGACTCAAGAATGCTGGAGCAGCCTACCAGCGAGCTATGACAACAATTTTTCATCACCTTGTACACACTCTTATGGAGGATTATGTCGATGACCTTATTGCTAAATTAGTGACCAAAGCATATCATTTATAGGTTTTAGACAAGATATTTCAAAGGCTATAAGAGTATAAAGTGAGACTGAATCCGAAGAAGTGTGTATTTGGAGTGAAATCAGGAAAGCTCCTAGGGTATATCATTTCTAGACGGGGCATCAAAGTGGATCCGGCCAAGGTCAAATCCATCATGGAAATGCCTCCACCAGCTAATCTCAGTCAACTAAGGACATTACAAGGGAGACTACAATCCATCAGAAGATTTATAGTACAGTTAGCAGATAAGACACATCTCTTTCAAAATTTAATTAGAAAAGGGATACCCTTTGTATGGACAAGTAAATGCCAGGAAGCCTTTCAACTAATTAAAGATTATCTAATCACACCACCAGTATTAATGCCACCTATTGAAGGATGACCACTGATTCTTTATATTTTAGCAACCCATTCATCACTCAGAGCATTGCTTGCAATGAATGATTATGAAGGTCATGAAAGGGCAGTATACTATATCAGTCAGAATTTGGTAGGTTATGAGCTCAACTACAATACCACTGAACATGCTTGTCTTGTGGTAGTATTTGCTACTCAAAAACTAAGGCACTATATGCTAAACCATCAAACAATGCTGGTTGTGAAGATATATCCTTTAAAATATCTTCTAAGCAAAGCAACATTAATAGTACGACTGGCCAAGCGGGTTATGATACTTAGTGAGTATGACATCCAATATGTAGAAAGGAAGGCTATTAAGGGACAAGTCATTGTTGATCAATTAGCTAACGCACCAATGCAAGCAATTCACCCATTAGTTTTAGACTTTCTTGATGAGTTTATATTCACAATTGACACAAACACAACATGGAAACTATAGTTTAATGACTCTCATACAAACCATGGCTCAAGGTCTTGCATACTATTTATCACACCACAGGGTGATTCCATCCCCAAGTCATTCAAGATTGCATTACCATGTACTAACAACATAGAAGAGTATAAGGCTCTAGTGATAGAGTTATGCACGGTATTCAAGTAGAAAATAAAAAACCTACAGGTATATGGTGACTCTCAACTGGTAATCAAATAGGTAAATAATGATTATGAGACAATGGATGAGAAGCTTTCTCCATACAAATACATGGCAGATAGTTTTAAGGAGTACTTTGACAAGGTCGAATTTCATCAGATACCTCATTTTCTAAACAGGGCAGCAAACACTATGGCTACTATTGAATCACTTCTAGACATTCCTAGCAATGTGCCTAAGTTTGAGTTCTTGGTAGAACAACTTTTGGTCCCATCCTATGATATCCCAGATTCTAAGATGGTATGTGACATTGTTGGTCCTGATTCCCCATGGTACAAAGATATCTATGACTACCTTCATGCTGAAATCATACCCCCTGGCCTTTCAAATAACCAATGTAGGACATTCCTTCGTAATTCAACCAAATACACCATTGTCAGAGACACCCTATATAGACACACCTTAGATAATACCCTACTGAGATGTCTCAATTCTGAAGAAGCACAAGCAACCTTGTGTGGGGTGCATTAGGGTATATGTGGTTCCTATTCTAGTGGTCCTACCTTAGCTAAAAAGATTATGAGATTGGGTTACTATTGGCCTACCATGGAAAAGGACTCATATTTCTTTGTAAAGAAATGTCGCCAATGTCAGGTACATAGAGATTTGATACATGCACCAACACAGGAGCTACGCCCCATAACATCACCATGGCCCTTTTCCCAATGGGGACTCATCCTCATAGGTAAGATCCATCTGACATCATCCAATGGCCACAAGTTTATCATTACCGCCACTGAGTATTTTACGAAGTGGATTGAAGCTATTCCCATGACCTACATCACCGACACCCAAATTTCAAAGTTCATCTTGAACTATATCATTTGTCGGTATGGTGTACCACAATCCATCATCATAGATAACGTTTGTCCATTCAAAAACTAAGAAGTTCATCATCTATGTGAATAATTCCACATCCGACACCATTTTTCCACCCCATATTACCCATAAGGTAATGGCCAAGCAAAGGCATCTAATAAAACTATTATCAGAATCCTCAAAAAGACTATCAATGACACTAGCTGAGATTGGCATTTACAACTCAATCCAACTTTGTGGGCTTATCACACAAGCATCCGTACTCCCACTGGCGCCACTCCATATTCACTAGTATTTGGTTTTAAAGCCATTTTACCTATTGAGGTTGAGATTCCTTCCCTAAGGGTATCTTTGAAAGGGCACAATGATGATGAAGAGTACCGAGTTTCAAGATTACATGAGCTAGAATTCCTAGATGAGTGATGATAGAAGGCACTAGACCATCTCCAATCATATCAAAATTTCCTTCGTTGTAGCTATAATAGGAACATCTTGAACAAAAACATTGACATTGGTGACCTGGTTTTAATGGAGAATCCTACGAATCAAACTGAAAGAGACAAACCAAGGAAGTTTGATCCTAACTGGTTAGGACCTTATATTATCACAGAAGGATTTAGATTAGGATCATATCAACTCTCTACTCCTGAAGGAGAACTATTGTCAAAACCTATCAATAGTCTTCATCTGAAGAAGTTCTACGCATAGCTTACGAGGGCCTTGTCTTCATATCAAAAATACAAACAAAAAAAAAATCGTTACCTAGGTGAAAAGTTGGCAAATAGGCATCTTGGTAACATTAAAAAAAATAGAAAATCAAGAAAATAGTAAAGAGAAACAAGTTGTCCAATTGTGAAAACCACCTCAGTGGCGCTTTGGATAAGTACCATGGTGAAAACCTGGAAAACAGGCACCATGTGTAGTTGACTTTGCTCCTTTTTCTACTATTATTCTAATCTGACTATCCCTATACATATTATCAACCCCTGTACATATCGCATATCCCTATACATACTATCAATCCTTGTACATATCACCCATCTTTTCCATCCATCATTTGTACATACCATTCATAATAAATGGTAGTTCTTCCCATAACTCAGAACGATTGGCATCAAGTCTATTTCATATCCCCCATCCCATCCTATTCCTAATCAATTGGTCTTATACTCAACTGGGGCCAAATACTTGACTTGTGTCATATTAGGTCTTACATTGTCTAGCTTGAAGAAGTAAAACCATCAGAAAATCCAAAAACATTACCAAAAATCTTGAAAAAATCCAAAAAAACATTAGAAAACTTCAAAAAGACAAAAAAATAGAATCAGAGTTAGTTGCACTTATCATTCTTTGTCATTTGTCGAACTATGTTTCCTCTGTGACTGGACATAGGCAAGGTCATCTGCCAATGTGCCCTTGAGGCATTAGTGAAGTCCTTTTAGGTTTGTTGTATAAAATCATGATTCAATCCATTTGTTTATAAGTCAAGGTCATTGGTCATGTCGAACTACGATGTCTCTACATGTATAACATAGGCAAGGGCATCAATCAATGAGCCCCCGAGGCCACACTAGGTTAGTCCTTTAGGGTTCGTTGTCATGCACTACCACACACATCAAATATCTTCATACGAATCAAGCCTTTTAGAGTTAGTCTTATCAATGAATTCTAGTCGAACTACAAGGTCTCTTTGTGTATAATGTAGGAAAGGCCATCAATTGATGAGCCTCTGAAACTGCACTAGGTTAGTCATTTAGGGTTTGTCGTCACAGACAGCCAATTGTCAACACATCATATCAAGTCATGCACCAACAAGATCAATGAGTCAACAATTTCATCATTTCAGATCAAACAAATTGCCAAAGCTACAACTTATGTCTACTACAAGATGTGTCCTTCCTGAAAATAGACATCATCAAAGCAATCAACCTGTGTCTTATTTAGGATGTTTTCTTCCTGAATACAGATATCAGCAAAACAATCAATCTATGTCTTATACAGGATGAGTCCTTCCTATATACAGACACTGTCAAATAGTCAGCAAGGCCTCATATAGTTTATCACATCAACGGCATTAGACTCAACGTCTTATATGATATGTGTCTTTCTGAAACCCAGCTTTTGTCATGCCTTATACAGATAGTCATAACATCAAAACTAGACTCAACATATTATCCGGTATGTGTCTCTCTTGAAACCAGGTCTTATCAATCAAACAAACAAATCAAGTTTTGGAAAATATTATATTGGCTTTGTGAATTTATGGCTTGCTTATCTTATCATTTTATTGACTTTATGATTGGAATCCTGTTACTAGATTTCTCAAGGATGTCCCATGAAGGATTTAGAGAAGCAACGATGTATCTGTTACCCAATTTTCACCTATGGGCTCAATTAGGCATGGCAATCTATGTTCCAGCTGTTCATGAAGGCCAAATGGGGATATTATTTAAATCATACCCATGATGCATTTCTCAGGGAACTCAGTTGAAGCCTACCTCAGTTAGATTTGGCATAAAACTCCTGAGGAGGAAAGTCGCTGAGACCAGCTAAATGTCTTGCCGACTAGCAGTGTGTTATACACATTTGAAATCCTCATGGTCACCAAGACATCTCAGTCACTATGAAATTGTATATCTCCCTTCACTTGGGATGTCTCACCGACAGTCGTTCACAAGGCCGTCATTGGAGAGAAGGGTTCACATTCATTGTGAGGTCTCAGAAAAAACATGTGTCATCGCGAAGAAAAGAAGGGCCATCGCTATGAAGTCCCGACAACCAAGTGGAGTCTCCCTGAAATGAAATGAGCTCACTGAATGGAGGTAGCATTGTTGTGAGGTCTTGCCGACCTCCCCACCGTAGGAAAGGAGTTGGCTCAAGAAGAATGGAAGGGGTCAGGGTAAAGTCTCACCCACTCTAAAAGCTCTCACCGAAAGGATTTGGAGTTTGGCGTGAGGTCTTCCTGACTCGCCAGTGTCTCATTGAATCTAACAGGCCTCGTCGAAAGATAAAGGGTTCGGCATAAGGTCTTGCTGACCCGATAGGGTCTTGCCAACATGACGTGGTGGTCCCAGAATGAGCTCTCACCCAAACATATGCTTTCGTCGTGACGTCTTGCCGACCCAGTGGGAGTCTCACCAACGAAAGGTTTGAGCTCGAGGAGAAAGGAAGGTTCCTTCACTATGATTTCTTGCCAATAGCGATGGTCTTGATGACATCTTGTGTAGCGATATAACTCATGAAGATCGGTATGACTCTGGCCAATGGCATGGTCTTGCCAATAGCAATGGATTTGATGTGGACTTTGGTGAAACCTCTTGCCAAAAGCAATTGTCTCACTGACAAAGATGCAGCGGTATAACTTTTGAGGATTTTCTATGATGTTGCTATGACCTCTTGCCGAATGCGATAGTCTTGCTGACAGTATGTTGATTGCTACCGTGGAATATAATCGCATCGAGGAGACACGGCTAGTGTCTCACCGACATGCGATTCTAATGAAGCGATCTTTGGTCGTCTAAGGAAATCTACATGGCATGAGTTCAACCAATCAGAGTGAGCTACAGGCGAACTGTTGGTAGCTTGACCAATGCTAGGAGGATCAACAAAGCGTAAATGAAGTGGATCCACTTTACTTCAATGGACGATGAGGACATGCGAATTCAGTTCAAGGGGCGCCTGATGTTGCTTCTCGAACAAGGTCAACTTGCGGAGGGGTCTAGAATAAAAGGAGAGTAGAGAGGACGTGAGTCACAGGGATAGCTGGGATGTCAGCTGGTAAAGGAGGTTCAGGATTGGACAACAAGGATACACATTGAATGCAGATGTAACTTGATTCAAAATATCTAAGGGTAGATCTTTCTGGAGGCAGATATTTTTGTAAGCCCTAGGGCAAGGGCCGACACTCTTTTGTATATATGGCATTTTTGCCTCTTTGTGGAGGAGTTCTTCTGATGCTTTTCAAAATTTTGTGACTTTTTGCAGTCCTTTCTCAGATTAGCAAACTTTTGTAACTCAATTTTGGAGATGAAATTCAGTAAAGACCTTGATTATTATTGATTTGAAGCTCTTTCCTACTTTCTATTTGCATTTATGTGTTTAGTCAGCTGATTGATCAAGCTTTTAGTGAGGTAATGTTTATTTCCTTCAAGTTTTGTCTTAGATTTTTGAACCTTTATGCAGAAAGTATGTTTTTTGCAGGTTACAAATTGTTTCAAAAGATGTGAAATTAACTTTCCTTCTAGGAATTTTAAAGCACCAAGACCTATTTGTGAAACACTTTTGCAAAAATATATACAGAAGTGAGTTGTGCAAATTTATCTTCAGTCATTGTAAGCAAGTGTATGAAGTATGGTTTCAAATCCAAGTAACATTTAGGTGCATCACCATAGGGTTTAGTTTTAATTTTAAAGCATTCTCCTTCTCCCTTTTCCTTTCAAAGTCAGTAGTTTTAGGTGATAGCACAAAGGAAGCTAGCCTTCTCCGGGGGTTGACCTCTATTTATAAGAAACCCACATCTTTAGAGGTCTTCCCATGTTACACTGAGGTGTTGAACATCAGGTTCAACAAGGGTGCAATTTTAGGTGATAATAGTATCAAAATTCTATTTTCTTTGACTGATGTTTGTCAAATGTTTTTAACCATATGTATGAATTTTGAGTCATGTTACTAGTTTCCTCAAGGGTTTCCCATGAAGGATTTAGAGGAGAAATGATGTCTCATGACCTGTCTTTCCTTTGACTGTTGTTTGTTAACTGTCTTTTAACATATGAATTTTGAGTCATGTTACTAGTTTCCTCAAGGATGTCCCATGATGGATTTAGAGGAGCGATGACATCTCATGACCCATCTTTTATTTGTTTGTTGTCTGTGGTTTGTCTTGACAAAAAGACTGGGGCAACTGTGCCCTTAGTATGAGTTAGGACAATCCTCGTCTGTGTTTGTCTATTGTTAGCAAGTGGATGACCTTGTACGCCTTGATCTATGTCATATCATGGTGTGTTTCTCCATTTGTATTAGTTAATGCCCAATGATGATAAAGTGCAAAGCCTTTTGTGATTCAGAAAAATATCGAAGATTGCTAATACTATCAACCATGTTTTTTATCATTCATCTTCTATCTGCACTAACATTTCTTCTACCTATCAAATTGACTAATCGAAACTATTTCCAATTTTTTTTGAAATTTTTCAAAAATTTGTCAATTTTTCCGAGAAGGCATACCTTCACCTGTTTTACATTGGGGCATGACTAGGGCATATTTTTGAACGATTTTCTTTGAGACAACGCCGAAATGACATTCTATCAAAGAGGGGTGAATGTAGACATGAAATCTAGTCTAAGCCTGTGACTGCAATTTCTTCATAATTTGTATTCCCATAGTCATGATTAAATAGTGTTAACTATTTAATTATTCTCTAAAGTTCTTCATTTCTTTATTAATTAAATAAATCTAATTATTTAAGTAAATCACTTTGACCTTAATTCTTCTGTTAATTAAATAATCTTAATTATTTAATTAATTCTCATTTTCTTTATTCTATCTGATTAATTAAATAAACACTTTTTATTTAATTATGTTACTAATTAACCTTATCCTTCTTTTCAAATTAAATAAATTCTTATTTGATTTTCCCTTTATCGTATTTCAACTATAATTAAATAAATTTTTTATTTATTTTATTATTCATTTAATCCCTTCATCACTTAATTAAATAATTTTTATTTATTTAATTATTCTTCAAATATCAAATCTTGAATTAAATAAATCATTTAATTTGTAAAAATCTATTTTTATGCATTCCTCTATATTTAGATAATTGTGTAAGTTATCTAAGTATTCACTATGAATTGACTTGAGATCTATTTAAATCGGTCAGTTAACTCTGGATTTAGTGTTTGAGTGGCTTTCACGAGTAATCTCTTTGTCATATTAGTTAGTCATCTAGTTCTAACTCATTTGTGTGTGCATGTGTATTAATTAAATATCTTTATTTAATTAATTAAATCTTGTGCATGTGTTTGAACATAACGTTGCTTTTATTCTATCTTTATCTTTGTCATGCAAATACTATTCTTTTTTTTTAATACCAAAAGTCGAAGATTAAATCATTTATTTATTCTTTATTTCTATTTCTAGTTTTTATCACTCATGTCATTACTAACAGTCATCATAATGCATGTCCAATCCTTCAATCTCGACCATTTATCAATCTTTCAATCCTGACCTGTCATTTGAATGATCAATTTTCTATAAATTGATATGTCTTTCATCATTTCAATTTCTCCTGAAATATTGTGATTTTTGGAGCAATTATCTTAAATCTTCGATGTTTCATTATTATCACAATCCTTAGGCTATGCTTGCACAATCAATTGAAAATTTGAGGGCAAGTACACTACAGAAAATGAAATGGAGAAGGACAACAGAGGTTATCCATGGAGTTGCATCGATCTTTGGTGAGATTGTTTTATGTTTTAGCTTATTTCCTTTGTTCTTTGTTGTTTGACTTTAGATTACATTAGAGCTTGATTGCATTGAGTGTTTTCTTTTAACCTTTGTTGTTTTCATGATGTTACAATATATATATAATATGATCTAATACATGTTTTTAAATAAATTTCTTTTATAGCATGAGACACATCTTGTAGTTGAGCATGTACAAATAGGTCCTGGAGAAGACAGTGCATAGCCTCAAGATATGGTACAATTAAAATATGATAAATTATAAATTAAATTGAATTAAATATTTTTTAATTGTAGACTTACATCTAATTTCAAATTTCTTTGTCTTGTTTATGTAGATTGATTCAGAGAGTTTAGAGGTTGCTTCAGGTGCACCAGAGCATCCAAACCCAGACATGATGGTAATTTAATTTTATGATGAATTATAAATTAAATTGTCCTTAAATCATTTTTCATTTTCTTATGTACATCTAGTTTCATCTTTCTCTTGTACAAATTGTTTCAGGTCATCTGCATAGTCTGCATGGTGTAAAGAGGTCTCTTGATTATAGAGATAATACATGACCTAGAAACATGATTTTATGGGTTATATTTATTTATTTCATGGACTACATTTTTGGTTTCTCATGTACTCTGTTGGACTTTATATTTCATGGCTCAAGTACTTAGTTGGGCTTTAGTTCATGGGTTGTACTCTGATGGACTTTATTTCATGCACTTAATATATTGGTTTCATGCACTTAATATGTTGTAAATTATGGACTTTATTATTGCTTGAAATTTTAATTTACACATGTACATTTATGCATTTTATGTTCATAGTCAAGACATTAATATAGGACATTAATGTGAAATTAGTGATCTCATACATGATTTAATATTTGTACTTTACAAATTTAGTGATCTCATACATGATATGTACATTCAATAATTAGCGATAATTAGTCTATGAACTTATTCAATTCATGTCAATCAATAATTAGTCAATAAATCATAATTTACAAACAAAAGCAATCTGTTTATACACCACAAAGGATAAAATTTTAAGAAATAAACAATACCATACAAGATTAGAGAAAAAAAGCATTAATAAATTTTATAAATAATAGCATCCAACACTAATTTATAAGAGCTATCAAAACAAATAATATCATCCGATACTAATTTATAAGCTGTCAAAACAAATAATGGCATCCAATACTAGTTTACAAGTTGTCAAAATAAATAATGGCATCCAATACTAATTTATAAGTTGTCAAAACAAATAAGAACATCCAATACTAATTTATAAGTTGTCAAAAAAAAAAATAGCATCCAACACTAATTTATAGGTTGTCTTCAGGGAGCAAAGGAGAGTATAATTAAGTATAAATATAAAATGATATAAACAAGTATTATACTTTAGGGTGACTCATCATAACAAATGATATAATTAAATATAATATTTAGGATATGTGCTAATACGACACATCTTAAGGGGATCAAAGAAGAGTATAATTGAGTATAAATATTATGTGATATAAACAAGTATTATAAATTTTAGGGTGAGTCATCATAACAAATGGTATAATTAAGTATAATATTTAGGATATGTGTTAATACAACACGTCTTAAGGGGATGTCTTTAGGGGTCCTAATATGACGTCTTAAGGGGATCAAAGAAGAGTATAATTAAGTATAAATATTAAGAGATATAAACAAGTATTATAAGTTTTAGGGTGAGTCATCATAACAAATACGACGTCTTAAGGGGATGTCTTAAGGGGTCGTCATTTACGTCTTAAGTATATAATTCATTTAACAATAATTTATGCATGATATTTAGTGATTATACAATCAAATATAAAGTTTCAAAGTAGGAAAAATTGCACATTTAACAAACAAAATATATAGAATATTGATTTTGATACATAGAAGTACATAGAGTACATAATTTTGTATGTACATGTATTTGTAATTTGTACAAAATGTTTAATTGTGTGTGTATGTACATATATGTCATCTCAAAACTCAAGAACATCTCAAACTTGTACCCAAAATGTAGTAGGTATTCACACCACCTGATATCAAAATGATACAAGCAATATCAATGAAATCATAAAAACATACATATTTTAATTTATATAAAACTATCTATATGTACACAACTCAGGTACCTGCATTTAAAAGTATTCCACATGTGTGTGTAGGTTGAATCCAGGCATCCTCTCCTTTTTGTTTCAAAGTATGAGATCAATGAAATGATGGCTTAAGGATACAAAAAAGGATAATAAATCAATTTTAACTATTAATGTACAAGCAATATCAATATGTAATCAAAACATGTAGTTAAATATAATTTAACTAATAATTACCTATTTTTACCAAGTATTCCATGTTGTCTAGGTTGAATCTGCATGGACTAGATACTTTTTGTGATTATGGCTTAAGAATCTATAAAAGGAAATTTAAATCAATTTCAACTACTAACACATTTGACCAATATCGAAACATGTATTTAATCTATTTAAAAGGAAAATATAAAACTAAAACTATATTTACCTATATTTACTTATTCCATCGTACCATTTGCATCCTCTCTTTTTTGCAATGCATCTATGATTGTCTCATGCTCTTCCATAGAAATTTTTCCATAACACTTAATTTGTAGGTAGATTCCATGATACCGATCTAGTTTTATATTTGTTGCCACCACCAAATGTGAATAATGTATAATCTTTTTATGCATTTCATAATCTTCAAATGTAGGTAGACCATTCTTCCTTGTCAGGTATTTTCATAGCCAAGTCAACAACCACCACCGATCCTATTGGAAAACATGAAAACCATCATCAAATAAGTTCTCAAAATTTTCTTAAGGGGATCAAAGACTTGTTCTAAAAATTTGCTTAAGGGGATCAAAAAATTGTTATCAAAATTTTCTTAAAGGGATCTATCTTAAGGGGATCACCATACTATTGTGCCCTCAGCACACACGCCCTGTTCAGAACTGGGACCCTCTTTTCTTTCGCCTTGCCGTGTCATTTTTGTCACTTCCTCATTTTCCGTGCCCCTGTTTTGGCATACCTAATGGTCAATGTACCCCTGAAGCCCGTCTTAAAGTGATCATGTTTTTCCCACTCATCTTTGGTTAAGCCTTGAGGCTTTTCAGCCTTTCCTTGGCAGTTTCCCTCTACCAGCGGCTCTAGGCCTTTCCGGACTTGGCCCATCAGGTTTCCACCTTCGGCTTCCTTTGGGGGCTCGTTGTTAGCAAACGGCATAAGGAGTCCGCCTTCCCGAACCCTGGACCCCAGTTCGTAGGTTGCCACCAGGTTTCAATTTGTGTAAAGTCCCGAACTACGTCCATGTCCTCCGGGCCCAAATGGTCATGCCTCCATTCTCGGAATTCCCTTTGCCTTTCGTCATTTCCAGTGGTGAAACCTCACCGGCACTCCGCCCTCCATAGTATGGGTCCCTCCTCATCGCCGGTATTGAAAGGAAGTTTCTAAATAACCATTTGACCACATCCTTCTAAACCTCGGACCCCAGACCTCCTGCCACCATCCGTGATTTTAAAATCCACCAACCAATAGGTCGGTCGTACGGGCATTTAATGAAGCCATTAATGGTAGGAGGGGGTATAAATATCAAACCCCAACCTGTCATTTTCATTTTTCAGGATTGCAGAAGAGGTCAGAGTGCTTGCCTATGGAATCCACTACTTTCGTCGATCACCGCCATTGTGCCTATGGCCTTCATTCACTACTCAGTGAATTTCATAGTCTCCTTCATTAGGATTCCTAGGTAGGTTTTCCATCCACCCTCCCAAGGAGTTTTTCATAGTTTTAAATGCCTAAAATTGAATAACATGGATTAAAAATGCATTAGATTGATAAATAAAAGCAACGCCTAAAAAATCCATGTCTTGGAATCTTTGAAGAAGCTCCAAAACACCCTGAAATCCACATCCAGAACTTTCCTTCGCCTCTACCATTCTTCATACAGGGAATTTGAACCCTCCAGGCCTGGGCCCTTCTGCCGCCGGTAAAACTTATGAAAATAAAATCTTTTAAGGCGGCGGATTGCCCTTTCGGGCCTGAACCCTCGGGCCTCCATCCTTCGTTCGTCATTTGAGTTTGTTTATTTGAAACCTCGGATACCAGCATCTGCTTTTCCTTCCCGGGCCCAACACCCTGGACTTCTGTGTCTAGAATTTTGCTAAGCATTCGTCGTTCACCAAACAGTGGAATGACTCAGTCTACCCAGCCTCTGAAGCCCGCCTTGCATCTCGCCTCGCTCAGAAATGAACATTCCATCATGACACCGGATCCCCATCCGTGGACTTTCGTTGTAGCTTTGCCTGATCAAAACGGCCATCTAACGACGACCTTCCACCACTCGGACCCCGAGCCCTCGTTTGCCACGAAAGACTAATCATTGAACTTTAAATTTACTTGCCCTCGCCGAGCTCTAGCATCCGAGATTCAGTCTCGCCTTCATCGGTTCGAAAGGGAAAAGCACTACCACCTTTCCGACCTCTGGGCCCCACCCTCTTGTTGGCCAAGAGAAACTTCACGTGAAAGTCGGATGTCCAAGCCTGACTCCAGGTCCGATCCGTTGGGTCGCTCCATTTAGGTTTCCGTTCCCAGATTTCCATCCCATAGCTCCATAACATCAATGACTTTTCACCCCTCCAGGCCCGAACTTCCATCTGTCCTATAGCCTTCTGGGTCCTGGGCTCTGGAGTTCCATCCCCGGAACTCCGTTTCTGGCTGGTTGTTTCAAACAGTGAACCTCTGACAGCTTTCTGAGCCTGAACTTCTAGGAGCCCCAAAGGTGACCTAAACGACCTCAAATTGGAAAACTAACCTTGACCTATGTGCTCAAATTTTGCCCTCTTCAACATGAGCCCCTCAAACCACCAATATTTGAAGTTAGGAAATCACCTGGATCACACTACCTTGTTCACCTCCCCAAAACAACATTTCTTCCAGGGAAGTCCAACCCTCTAGGCCCGGATTGTCTGAAGTTCCTCCAGTAAATGACTAATGATATCTTGAAGTAAAAATTTTATTTCATTAATCATACTTTTTCTAAATTGGATTTTTACTAACGCTCATGCCTTTATAATCGGTCATACTTATTGTGTCCATGCTTGCAAGATATATGGAATCGAGCGCAGGACTCTCGGGGGAAACTGATGAGAAATACAAAGGAAAGAAATCAGTCAAGACTCCTCGTGGGAAGGAGGATAAAGACCAAATGAAGTTCCAATTCCAAGGTGAACATCTATGATCAAAAATCATCACAAATTGGAAAGAAATATTAGACACCAATATCGGCCAGGTCGATATTGATGGATTTAAGCGAAGGGTCAGAATTCACCCAAGGACCGATAATGCGAGACTAATCAAGCAGAGTGGAATTGCAAAAGCTGTAGGTTTCCCCCCATCCCTTACTGCCCCTGAGCTCGTCACGGCCTACTAGCAGGCCTACCAACCTGAAACAAAGATGATAATTGACAGAGCTGGGAATATTCTAGTTGACATTCTAGTCGAGGGAATCACAAAGACCTTCCACATTCCTACCTTTGAGGAAATGGAAGTGCCCATAATGAAAGAGGGAAAGGCGACTTGGAATGAGGACCCGATGGGTTGCAGAAGATTTATAAACCAGTTTTGGCTCAAGGAGAAAAGAGGCAGTGCTACAAAGGTCCCTCACGAACTCTTTCGCAGTGATTTCTATGAGGACTATCATGACTTAGTGACCATGCTGAGCCGGGTGATGGGCCTTCCTTCTGCCACATTTCTTAAGGAATGGATGGTGTACTTCATTGAGCAAATTATCTGTGGGAATGAAGATTCACCACAAAGGCCTCATTCTACTAGGGAGGTATTATTAACAATTGCTTCCATGAGCAGTTTATGAATATAAAAAGGAGCTCCAAATTATATATGACATCCTATCTGGTCTATTCACTAGTAGAGCAAAGGTATTATAGAGGACTATTTGTTGCGCTCGAGGAGAAGCCAGGCCAAAATCTAAAAGCCTATGACCGATATCCCCAACTCTAATTCAGGAACTTCAAGAAGGAATACTGCAGGGTGAATGACACCTTTATGGGTGACATCATCTGATTACCTGGAGGAGATTTTGAGAGGAAAGTCTCTCATAGTGCACAGGCTTTCCTAAAGTAGTACGCTCTCTTATACCTGCAATTCCCTAAGTTCACCTACATTCATGCCCAAGGTTTCACTGAGAGGCTGAACAAGCTGCCCAAGTACCCCAATGAACGGATAATACTATTGGAACTCTCTCGGAAACTACAACATGTGCACACCATCCTTAGCAACAAGCATTTGGCAGGGATCTCTTATCCCTTCACCTTCGGACAGGGAATGTATCAACTACAAACCTCCTAGTGTGCGAGGAACTCAAAAAAGGAACTGGCAGAATACCACTTCAAACTACAAACTGCTCGCCCACGGATGGACCCATATGGGAACTTGAGGAAAGCACTGGGACCAAAGTACACCCATTTACATCATGCTGAGGATTTTTGGGAAAACTCCCAAGACGAAAAGGAGGTATGTGCCAGGCACTACATGAGGATGACTGCATACTTCGTAAGAAGGGTGTAATTATTCCCCATACCGGATCAAGTAGAGGAAGATGAAAGCATTGTCATGGATCCTCAGTATAATGTAGTTGCCAACCTATCATTGCCCATAATTGACTGGGAGGAATAGGAGGTTGATGACCTTGATATCGTGAGTAAACCCATCGTGGACTGAACTGAAGAATGGGTTAAAAGGCAAGTGAGCTAGCTAAAGCAACAAAGAGTGGTCCTAACCTATGAAGGGATAAAGAGTGAGCCCAGTGCCACCAAGGATGTCATTGCCACAACTTCAACGGGTGGGACATCCAAGTCTCCTTCTATCACCAAATCAAAGAAGAGGAAAGGAACGAAAATATAGCAATCTCTGAATCCCAAGGTATACACAAGGAAGAAGTTAGGAGGCTCACCTTCCAAGAAGCCCAGGCAAACAGGGGGCACCATGGAGCCACCTGCAATCCAAGAAGGTGAGGAAGAAAGGAAAAATCTTCTACAACCTCTTCGAGCTCTCCTAGTCTCGACTACCCCATGATCTATCTCCCTGGCCATGGTCGCCACATCCTCGCCAACAGTGGACATCTCAGTCCATCTTGCCCCTTCACCTCAGGCTGGGCTCATAATAGTGATTCACTCTTCCTCCATCGTAACTACCCCTCCTTCCTCCACTTCCATGTCACCTACATCACTCCCATTAGCCACAATAGTAGCACTAATGCCCACTCCCACATTGCCTGAGGCTTTCTCGAAAAAACATGAAAAATCTCCCTTCTGAGCTCTCCCAAATCTTTATGGACCCTATCCTTTAGGCTGCCTTAACGTAGGTCCTATCTTCTGCCACACCCTCGCAACCTCTCTTGGGACCACCAACAATGGAGGCCACCATGCTGATCTCTGAAGAATTGGAGAGGCGGGAGCAAGAAGCCTCGAAGTCAATTGAGGAGGAAGCTGATGAATATTATGAAGACCCTGAGTATAAACATCAACAAATTGACAGGGTGGCTTATGAGGAGGAAGAAACAGGCTCTTTCAAGAGTAGAGATGAGGAGGAGGATGTCGGCGGTAAGGTCATCATACAAACCTTCGATGACGATCTTGAAGAAGAGATGGCTCCATAGCTGAAACATGATGAAGAAGAGGTAAAAAGGTCACCTCTCAGAGAAGGGCAGGAGGGCGACAGGACAACAAAAATTTTAGAAACCCCTGTAGAGGAAAAACAACTGGAGATTGTGCCACCTCGTACAGAAGAAAAGGACAGAGAAGAAGACCAACCCAAGGAATACATATATAAGGGTGAACAGATTGAAGACAAGAAGGAAAAGGAAACTGAGGTAGAAGGAAGTCCCCTAGGGAAATTGATTACTAAACCTCCCCTCAAATTCCTTACATTCATCTTAGATTATGATGAGGAAGAGGGGGACAACACCAAGATGTAAGGTACACAAATGGAAGGCCTAACAGGGAAGGGTGAAGGCGATCAAGAGCCATCAAAAGAAGAATCTACTATGCCTGAGTGGTTGGAAAGGTAGCTTCAGGAGAAGACTCCCACTCCTAAGGATCTGAGAGCAAGGCTAGAGACTATCCTAGCCTGAGCACAAAGCTCAACCAGAAAAGAGAAAAAGCCTAAAGTGAGATCCAAAATAACGATGGATGCTTCTGGGTCTCGAACCGCACAGATAGCAACACCCATGGTAGGCCAGGCTGGTATAAGCTACAACATTTTCACTATCAACTTGGGGACCGCTACCAGAGAGCAGAAGGTGGGACATCTTGAGGAGTCAGTGGCTACAATGGTGCACGTGATAAAGTAGGACAAGGTCTCAAAGGATGAACTTAAAGCATAGGTGGCTGCCTTGACGGACTACATCCAACATTCGTCTTCAGTGGATGACATGCCTACCACATCCGTGGCTCCACCCCAACTACTATCCAAAGAGAAAATTGACAAATTGGAGAAAAGAAAGAACTTGGACAAGACTACAGAGAGCTAGTTCTGACAGGTCCTGTACGTCGGGAACATGGGTATTAGTCGAGTTGTTCAAATAGCCAACAAGTTCTTGGATATAAAGCAATCTCTGGAGAGCATGAAGAATCTCTGCACCGACTTCCGTTCAATGTATGACTCCACCTATCCAAAGATTGAGGCAATCCACTAGTTACCAAAGGCCACAAGGGAAAAGAAGCTCGCATTCAAAAGAGATGACCACTAGCTAATGGACATGTGGAGGCAGGATTTCGATAACAGAAAGGAAAGGTTGGAACAGATAATGAATAAGGTGGATCCAGACATCGAATGGGTCAAGGAAATTAGGGCAGAATTTGCCTGATATCTGATGTTGATGATGGAGTATGACATGCCCGCAGTACAGATGGATCCAGAGAAGATAAAGCCTTACTTTCAGAAGAAGATGGAGGATGGGATCTCCAATGAAATAACAATGGAATTCATGAGTTTAACCGCCCATGCCTTCGACCAAACAGAGTTGTTTAGGGATTAGGGAATAAAGTATGATGAATACTGAAAAAATCTTGAAGATAATGAAAAAGATTGGAGTTACCAGATGTTGCGGTATGAGATCATTGAGGTAGACAAGCTTCTGCTAGTTATTCTAAAATTCATGGAATATGCAACTTCGAAGAAGCAGGAGGACAACCCTTTTATCAATCTAGAGCTCCCGAAGGAGTAGCTACAACAAAAGAGCAGTCAGCAAAAGATAAAATGCTATAATGCCGTCACTAAAGGAAAAAATAGGGAAAGGACAGGAATGTTTTTTTAAATTGTAATATATTGGAGGTAGGTGAAACCCTATTTTGTAATGAATCTTGGCCACACAATGAAAATCAATCTTGGCCATTCATTTAACTTTTTGGGCACTATAAGTAGTGGTCTCCTCTCATTTGCAAAGGGAGTTGAGTTGTTATAAAGACATGCTGCTGAAATTTATAATGAAAATATATTGACTTGGTGTATTTTCTAATTTCTCCACATGTTTCGTGGTTCAATCTCCATTGTTAGATGCTTTAGTTAGATTAACATTAATTTTTTAGTTAGCTATGTCCTTGATTTGATAGATTTTAGTCATGTTGTTCTATGATTATAGAAATTTCTACTATGTTGATACCTTCCAGCCCATACTTTTTTGTTGTTTGCTGCTCGTAAATGGCCTTACAAAGTTAGCCTGGGCTGAAATTTGATGTTGCGCATTGAATATTTATCTTTATTCATGCATGAGAATGGTGGATGAATGGTAAAATATTTGCAAACCTTTGAAGATAGCACATATTTCATGATACTATAGATTTCTTGGTTAAGTGGAACTCTATTTGAAGGGAGTTGTCCATAGCAGAACCTCCATGATCACTGTTCACAGCTAGTTGTAGATCCAAGAAATTTTCCTCTTCCCTACTCTTTTCCTTTTTTTTAGAAACGGCTTGTGCTAAGGTTCATTGCACATTGTAAAGCCAAACTTGAAGAAAAATATGAAGTTTTAGATTGTTGTTCGAACCTATAGTGAAGTACAGTTTGATTCCCATCTTAAAAAACTTTGAATTTGAAGATTTATCTCGCATCTAGTTACGTAAGTTTGCCCTGTGATTACCAGCAAAATCACATCAAACATCAACTGAGCAATTCCATGCAAGTCATGACCTAACACCTGAGAGACCTTGGGGAAATTTTCATCAACTTGCAGTTGGATATTTCCTTTCAAGAGAGGTAGTGCACATATGCATTGCCTATGTTGAGAAGTGCATAAAACACCCATCAATAGAACTAGCACTAGAAGGAGGGCCTTGTGAAGCTGGATCGAATTGGATCATTCTCCTTAGAGAGATTTCAAAGAGTTTTATGGTCAACACCAAATAAGGGAGAATTTCAAGAGTTGCAGCCTCCTACAAGGGAAAAATGAACTAAGGGAAGAAACACTGCTTCTTTCTCTTCCTCCTTTCCGCCCACTTCCCTTCCACCTTCACCCTCACTTGGCTTGTGTTCATCTTCCACGCGACTATCTGAAACTACATTTCCACCCTCCATCTCCGGCAACCAGGAAGTTGGCTCTCTCTCGACCTTTCAAGCTCAAGGAATAGTCCAGGCAGCCGCAGCCCAAGCTGTTGTCCTCCTACAGGTGCAACTGCAAATTGTTGTTCCTCAACAACAGATACCACCTCCACTTCCTGCCATGGATTGGTTGACACAAAATCCTTCGCCGATACACTTCACCACTTACCATGATATGTCCAAGAATATGGAAGGCTTTTTTTTGAAGTTCAATCCTTGTGACCCGCAAAGAACAGCTGAAGAACACATCAAAATATTTGAAACAACAGTCACTGAAATAAAAGTCGATCATGAGGATGTTGCATGCTGCCTTTTTCCACATTCGTTGGGCGAGGAGGCCTTCTATTGGTACGTCAATCTACCGAGGGGGTCCATTACCTCATGGGACCTCATGAAGAATGCTTTCTTATAAAAATATAAGATCCCAATCAACCCCTCAGACTTATATAGGCAGTTTATGTCTGTCAGGAGGGAAGTCAATGAACCCATTGGATCCTTTAATGATCGCTTTCATCATGCCTTCACAAGGCTTCAAGAACTATTCCTTTATAATGATTCTATAGCCTCCCAGTCTATTATGTGGCATTAGACAACCTTACGTCGGCCTTGGTAAAGAGGATGCGTCTGCCACTCACCTCATTAGTGATTGCCTATACAAAGGCTGTTATTGCTAGTGCAGATTTGGGGCAGAATATCTTTGGCCCACTGCCTTCTTTGGAAGCAGTAGCTCATCCGATGCAGGTTCAAGGGCATAATCAAGCATTCACTAACCAGACCCCTCTTATGAACCACGTGCCTCAACTGCCCATCGTTCCGCACCCTAGACAAGCAATGAATTACACACCTCATGTGCCTTCGTATTTGCAGCCACAACAACATCAAAGTTACCCTCAGGCTCCCCAACAACAATAGGTGTATTCTCAACAACCACAAGCACCCCTATTTTTTCTAGGACCGAAATTCCCTCCAGTGCATCAGAATCAGCCGATAGCCCCACCTATCTTTCTTCAAAATTTGGCACCGCAGCCAAACAGCATTATTGAGAAAGACAAATTGGAAGAGCTGACAGAGATGATAAAAAAAATGTCCACGGAAATGACACACTTAAAGAATCAGAATAATCAGTTGCAGGCATCCCATCGTAACCTCTAGGCCAATCTTAATTGGGATAGCTGAAATAACAGGGACAGTAGAGACAATCGGGAAACAAGCACCTCTTCTAGGAAGAATTATGATAGAGGACAGAATCTAAATCAAAGTTCTGAGAGGAGACCTTCTCAGAGGTAGAACTACACATGGAATACGAAGCCCAATAATGGAGGTGTCCCTACTCTTGATCAGCTGGCCAACAATGAGAGAATGGCCAGTGGGGTGTACCTCGCCGAGGTAGCCTTGTCTAGATGGTGTCAAATTCACAAGACCAGTAACACTCTGAGTCGGATTGTCCTGAATTCCAGATAGTTGCAAATTTTTTCCAAATTGAGGTCCAAAATGCTGTTGATAGTACCAATTGCAAAGACATCATTCTGTCTGAGCCTAATGGCTCCTCTTGTCTTGTGGTAAACCAAGCACCATTTCCGTAAAGCAACCACAATCAGCCCGAAGTCGAGCCTACCCCGTTAAAAGCAAAGAAGTGCAAGAGGTAAGTAACGAGCAAACCTTTGCTCAACTTTTCAATTTAGTAGTTAATGGTCCAGTAGATGAGGAAGAACCATATGTAGATGAAATTCACATGTTTCACCAGAGAAAAACCCCTTCCTCAAAAATAGGCAGGCAAGTGGACCTTTACAACTTCTACTCCACCAAACAATTTTACTACCCTGCTTGACCCTAACACCAGCAATAACCCTGGGCTTCCTCATATACCCACCCAATATCTCGACAAGGATAGGCCTTAAAATCAAGTGCAAAATCAGCCTCAAGGTCAACCCCAAAATCAGCCAAGTCAAAGGGAAGTCCAACCTTGTAGCTCCGCAATAGCTCAGACCTTCGGCTCTGAGATTGAACAGATGGGTGAATATGTGGCAGAAGAGTTCAAGAAAGTAAAAATTAGTTTATCTGCCTTCAAACTACTCAAAGTCCTTGTTGTAAGGCACACCTTCTTTAGGGTACTCAATGGGACTCCATCCTCTAGGATGGCACAGGAGGCCTCATCCAAAAGAGTCGCCTTTGAAGAACCTAGGCAAGAACCTGTGATACAGGATAATACCGGGAAAAGGAAGGATGTCCCCTTAAACCAGTCTACAGGTAAACAGCCGGAGAAGGAACAAGACCAGGACAATAGGCAGATTTCTAAGGATCAACCATCTAGGTAGATTAAAGATAAAACCAACAATAAGAACAAAGCTCAAGTAGTTCAGGTAAACACACCCATGGGCCTCTTCCAAGGAACATTGGAAACTCCCCCTTTCCTTACCACCATTCAGATATTCGAGAAAAACTTGCATAACTGCTTACTTGATTCAGGAGCATCTGCCAATGTTATGCCTTTGGCAGTATGTAAGGCTCTTGGGATTACTCCCACACCCTCTAGGAGGAAGGTGACCCAGCTAGACAAAACAGAGATTAACATTGTGGGAGAAATGAATCGGATCCTAATGCAAATTGTTGTAGATCCAAGGATACAACAAGTCATTGATATTCAAGTGGTTGACATTCTTGATGCATATGGGATCATCATGGGAAGAGAATTCACCAAAACATTGAATGGATATGCTGCCACAGACCATTCTCACATGTGGCTACCATGGAAAGGGCTACCAAATCAAATATGTGTAGATCTCGAGCCCCATATGAAGTATATGATCACAGAGCACAACAACCTAAATGAGGTACTATTTGTTGAGACAAAATTGGGAAATTATTGTCCCTTCACCTGTCAAGACGAATTCCAACCCCAAGAGGAATATGTCGCAGAAGTACTCTTAGTACAGTGCAGCCCTCCAACCGACCTTACTCAAATGCCCCCAAGTACAGAAATGTTGGTAGAATTAGACGATAAAATCAATGAAGGCGACAACTGGAGATTACTCAATGATTTCCAAGAATTCATGGAAAAGTGTGCAAGGGATCAACTCAGCTTGCACGCCTGAATAAATTTCTAGGATCTCTTACTGCCAAACTGGTGTAGGATTCACAATGCTTCCCACTCCAAGTTTGATTGCTGCTTGTGCCAAACAATGGTAGAGCATGTCAAAAAATCAACTGTCCCTCAAAAGGGAACACCAAAGGAGGTATTGGCAGAACCACCTACTATTCAACATGTCGGGCTACAGGATCCCCAAAAGATTACGCGAGCAACCACCCAGCCAAAAGGAAGTTAGAGCCAAGTCAGACTCGAAGTCAAAGAGCCTTCGATAATTTGGACGCTCTGATTCAATGGATTTAAATCAAAACAAGGAGCTGGTGTCAGGTTCGAGCTCATCAGTCCAATAGTTAAGACCTTTCTTGCTGCCCATAGGTTGTAGTTTTATTGCACTAATAATGTAGCAGAATATGAGGCATTAGTGCATGGTCTTCTTCTTATGGCCTTAAAAAAAATGTTAAAATGTTACAAGTATTCGGGGACTCTGAACTTGTAGTTCAACAAGTTAGAAAATTGTATTCCTGCCATGATAGAAAACTTGCAAACTATAGCCATAGGGTCTGGGATCTCTTAGAAGGTTTAGATGAATTTAATATATAGTTGATCCCTCGTGCTTAGAATCATATAGCCGATGCCTTGGCTCAAGCAGCTAGCACTCTACAGTCCCTTTCCTTGTCTAGGCTTAAGAAGTTTATAGTGGAGTTGACATCTACACCGTCTATCCCGGAAAATGTCACTCACTTTCAGGTCTTCAATGATGATAAGCACATCCTTGAATTCATCATGAGTTTTGATGTCTTTTCCACCCAAATAATTGATGAAGCTGATCCGGAAGAGGCCGAATTAGACATAGAGGGGGTTATCAACCTCAAAACTAACATGATTCCCAGAGGCATGGTTTAGCTTGAACGCATATTTGATTTGGACTAGATCAAAGACCAGGACTGGAAGACAAAGAAGGAAGCTATAAGCAACCGGTGCGATGCTACAACCTTGGGACAGCTAAGGACACCAAAAATGTGTTTATTGGAAAGGTGTGCACGCCCAAAGAAAAGAAGGGAATCATTGATGCTCTACGAAGGTATCACGACGTGGTGGCATGGAGCTATGACGATCTCAAGACTTATGACACCTCCATCATCACACACACCATCCCTCTCAAGACAAAAGTGAGGCCATTCTGCCAATGGCAACATCCTATTAATGCCTTGTTAGAGCCCATCATTTACAAAGAGGTACAGAAGTTGCTTTCAGCAATTTTCCTAGTCAAGCATTCCACATGGGTAGCCAACTTAGTCCCGGTCAGAAAAAAGAATGGAGAAAAAGATTTTGTGTGGACTTCCGCAACCTGAACAGAGTGTTAGAAAAGGACAACTATCTAGCCCCTTCATTGGACAAGGTGTTGTAGATCATCAACGGCTCCCAAATGATGTCTTTCCTTGATGGGTATTTTGGATACAACTAGGTGATGGTATAGTATGAAGATTGTTATAAAATAGCATTCACCACTAAGTGGGGGAAATTCACTTACAGAATAATGCCATTTGGTCTAATCAATGTTGTCACTACCTTCCAACGTGCCATGGATATCACCTTAAAAGACCTGATTGGAAAATGCATAATCATCTACATGGATGATTTAACTGTGTTCTCTAAAAGGCGAGGTGATCACGTCTCTGATTTATGTAAATTTTTTCAGAGGTGTAGGGAGTTTGGAGTTTCCCTTAACCCAAAAAAGTGTATTTTTGGTGTGACTGAAGGTAGATTGCTTGGAAATGTCATTTCAAAGCAGGGAATCTCTATAGACCCTAAACATATCCAGTCCTTACTAAAGATCCCACCACTGGGTAGCAAGAAAGAATTAAAATCCTTCTTTGGAAAGATCAATTTTGTCAAGAAGTTCATCGCAGGTTTTGTTGAAATTGTTAAACCACTCAATGCCATGTTAAAACAGGATGCCAAAGTTGAGTAGGCTCCCGAATCCAAACAAGCTTTTGAAGAAATCAAATGGGCCATTGCTAAGGAGCCTATGCTCGTCAGTCCAAACTATCTAAAGTCGTTCTACATCTATTCATTCACTTCAGAGCATTTTTGTGCTAACATTTTGACTCAGAAAGATGATGAAAGAAGTGAGCACCCGATCGCCTTCATGAGTACTCCCCTGAAGGATGTTGAATTGCGATACCACAACATAGAAAAGCAAACATATTCCCTCGTGTGGGGAGTAAAGAAATTTCAGCATTATATCTTGCGTAACAAAGTGTTCACCATTGTCCCCGACCCAACAGTGAAAACACTGCTCATGCATAATGAATTGGGTGAACGAAGAGCCAAATGGGTCACCCTGCTCCAGGAATATGATATGGAAATCCAACTGATGAGGTTGGTGAGAGGACAAGCGCTTACCCGCACGATTGTTGAAGTAGCAGCAGAGGCTGGACCTGAACTCACTGTGCAACAATACCAGCTCGAGGATGTTTCCCTGGGAGAATGGTACAAGAACGTCGTCTATTATTTTTTGAACCACAAGTGTCTACCTCACCTACAGGGAGTCCAAAAGCATGCTCTTAGATTGAAAAGAAATAGTTATATGTTGTAAGGGTCCATTTTATACAAGAAAAATTATGAAGGCATTTACTTGAGATGCCTTGGTAAGGAAGAAGCAAACCGGGTCCTAAGGGAGTTTCAAGATAAGTTCAACATTGGTCATGGATCTAGGCCCTCCACTGCGTATCAGATATTAAGAGTAGGATATTATTGGCCAACTATCTTCAAAGATGCTCACTATCATGTTCGTTCCTATCACAAATATCAAATAGCTGCCACCAAGGAGAAGAATGTTGTTGTCCCACTACAACATGTACTAGAGGTAAGGCCATTCGTGCAATGGGGTCTTGATCTAATCGGTCCAATAAGCCCTCCATCATCCACGAGACACAGGTACATTCTTACCGCTACTGATTAATGTACTAGATGGACATAAGTAATTGTATGTAAGCAATGGACAACTGAGGTAGTTATAAAATTTCAGGAAAGTTTCATTTTAAATCGCTTTGGTTGTCCTTATGCATTGGTGTGTGATAATGGACCTGCTTTTGCTTCATTAAAATTTGCTGGTTGGGCCTTCAACTACGGGATTTCCCTTAAATTTTCATCTAATTACTACCCTCAAGGCAATGGCATTGCTAAGTCCACAAACAAGAACCTGATCACGGTAATAAAAAAGTTGATAGATAGGAATCCGAAAGACTAGCATACCCAACTTCATTTCACCCTTTGGGCAGACCGCACCAACCACAAGGCCACCCTTGATGATTCCCTGTTCCATCTTGTTTACGGCCTAGAGCCCATATTTCCTATCCACCTGAAGATTCCTACTCTCCAATTTATCAATGACTTTTATGAAGGAGGGGATCGTAGAGAAGCTTGGTTAGCTGAGCTTTTGCACTTAGAAGAAGTATGAGACTGTGCAATAGAAAATTTTTCCAAACATCAGGGCGTGTTTAAGAAATGGTTCGATCACCGAGCCAAAATTAAGGCCTTTAGAATTGCGGATTTAGTCTTGTACTGGGACAAGGCCCATGAAAGGAAAGGGGGACACAACAAATTCGACAAGCTTTGGCTTGGCTCCTTTCAAATAGCTAAAATCTTGGGAGACAATACTTTCCACCTAAAGACCTTAACTGGTGAAGATGTCCCATTGCTAGTCAACGGGCAGTATTTGAACCATTACTTTCAAGCTTCAGATCCTGCGGGCTCTTTCTTGTAAATACCTATATATAGGTTAGAATAGGTTGTCCTTTGGCTTGCTTGTGTTTTGTTGCGTCGTTGTCTTTTGTTTTGCTCATTTCTGGCTATTTTGTTTTGAAAGGATGTTCTTCGTCCCTTTATGGTGGTCATGCTAATTCAATGAATGGCCCGCTTTGTTGTTCATCCTTATTATTCTTCAGATAAGCATTCATTCCTAACTATTGGTCCCTGAAGTCCACCTAAGAATGATTTCCTTGTCTGAACTTGTTTTAGAACTTGACCCTTGGTTGGCTCCCTTTATGCATATCTCAGATCTCGCACAAAAAACATGTTAATTATTCATAAGGATTGTACAATGGCTATTATGATACCCTAGTAAGTGAAAAAACCAAAGTCCTCTCCAGTGACCACTGCAACTCCCAAACCCTATGTAGGCTTCAGCGCTTACATGATCGAGCAAAAGATAAGAAAAGAAGACAAGTTGAAAGAAATATCAAAAGAAATAAAAAGAAAGAACATTCTGAAATCAAGCGACCGTATGGGTGTGTGGATAACTCTATCGGGGCTATGGACACCCAGCTGGCAGTAGAGCAATATCCCTGGGGTCACAATGACAACTCTGTAAGGGCTATGGATGCCTGACTGGAAGTTGGGCAATGTCCAGGTTACTTTTGGTGTTGGGTAATCTATGTAGCTTGCTCGGTTGGATTAGCAGTCACTTGGCATAGTCCCAAGGAAAGGAATGAATTCACTACACACACACTTCTTAGATGTCTTGTACACTGACCCAACTAAGGTTCTTCTTCTCCCAATTCACCCTTGAAAGTCTACTCCTGGTCTATGAAACTAGAAATTTTGGGTTCTAAATGAACACTTATCCCTAGAAGACTTGGGAGCGTTCCCCAGTAGAGTCGCCATTTGTTGTGCCCTCAACACACACACCCCGTTCAAAATGGGGACCCTCTTTTCTTTCACCTTGCCGAGTCATTTTTATCATCACCTCATTTTGCGTGCCCCCATTTTGGCATCCCTAATGTTTAGCATACCCCTGAAGCCCATCTTAAAGTGATCATGTTTTGCCCACTCATCTTTGGTTAAGCCTTGAGGCTTTTCGGGCTTTCCTTGGCCGTTTCCCTCTGCGAGCGGCTCTAGGCCCTTCCAGACCCGACCCACCGGGTTTCTACCTTCGGGCTTCCTCTAGGGGTTCACCGTTAGAAAATGGTAGAACGCGTCCACCTTCCCAAGCCTCGGGCCCCAGTTCGTCAGCTGCCGTCAGGTTTCAATTTGCACGAAGTCTCAAACTGCGTCTGTGTCCTCCGGGCCCGGACGACCGGGCCTCCATTCCCAGAATTCCCTTCGCCTTTCGCCTTTTGCAGTGGCAAAACCTCACTGGCACTTTGCCCTCCAGAGTCTGGGTCCCTCCCACTAGTATTGAAAGGCAGTTTTTGAACAGCTGTTTGAGCACGTCCTTCCGGACCTCAGACATCCCGCCGCCGTCTGCAATTTTTGAATCCACCAACCAACAGGTTAGTCATACGAGAATTTAATGAAGCCATTAATGGCAGGAGGGGGTATAAATATCAGACCCCAACCAGTCATTTTTATTTGTTAGGATTTCAGAAGAGGTAAGAGCGTTTTCCTAAGGAATCCACTACTTTTGTCGATCGACGCCCTCATGCCCATTGCCTTCATCGGCCAATCCTTAGTGGATTTCATAGTTTCCTTCATCAGGGTTCCTAGGTAGATTTTCCATCTACCCTCCTGAGGAATTTTCATAGTTTTAAATGCCTAAAATTGAATAACATGGATTAAAAATGCATTAGATTGATAAATAAAAGCAACGCCTAAAAAACCCATGTCTTGGAATCTTCAGAGAACCTCCAAAATACCCTCGAATCCACATATGAAACTTTCCTTCGTCACCATTGTTCTTCATAGAGGGACGTCAAACCCTCCGGGCCCAAGCCCTTCTACCGCCGGTAAAACTTATGAAAGTAAACTTTTTCAAGGCAGCAGATTGCCCTTTTGGGCCTGAACCCTCGGGCCTCCATCATTCGTTCACCGTTTGAGTTTGTTGATTTGAAACCTTGGAAACTAGCATCCGCTTTGTCTCCCCGGGCCTGACAACCTGGACTTTTGTGTCTAGAATTCGGCTAAGCGTTCACCGTTCACCAAATGGTGGAATGACCCCGTCTACCCGGCCCTCAGAGCCTGCCTTGCATCTCGCCATCCAGTGGTATTTGCTCGGAAATGAACCTTTCATCATGACCCTGGGTCCCGGTCCATGGACTTCCATTCGTAGAATTCCATTGTCGCTTCACTCAGTTGAAATGACCATCTAACGATGAACTTCTGCCACTAGGACCCCGAGCCCTCGTTCGCCGCGAAAGACTAATCATTGAACTTTAAATTTCCTCACCCTCGCTAGGCTCCGACATCCAGAATTTTGTCCCACCTTCCCCGGTTCGAAAGGGAAAAGCACGACCGCCTTTCCGACCTTCGAGCCCCACCCTCCTATTGGCCGAGAGAAACTTTGCATGAAATTCAGACATCCAAGCCTTACTCCGGGTCTAGTCCGCTGGGCCATTCCCTCCAAGTTTTCGTTCCCAGATTTCCGTCCCATAGCGGAATAACATCAATGGCTTTCCGCCCCTCTGGATCCGAACCTCCATCCGTCCTTTAGCCTTTCGGGTCTTGGGCTCCAGAATTCTTTCCTTGGAACTCTGTTTCTGGCTAGTTGTTTCAAATAGCGAACCTCTGACAGCTTTCCAAACCTAAACTTTCGGGAGCCCCAAAAGTGACCTAAACGACCTCAAATTGGAAAACTAACCTTGACCCACATGCTCAAATTTGGCCCTCTTTAACATGAGCCCCTCAAACCACCAAGATTTGAAATCAAGAAATCACCTGGATCACACTACCCTATTCACCTCCCGAAAACAACATTTCTGCCAAGGAAGTCCAGCCCTCCAGGCCCAGATTGTCCGAAGTTCCTCCAATAAATGACTAACGATATCTTGAAGTAAACATTTATTTCATCAATCATACTTTTTCTAAATTGGCTTTTGACTAACGCTCATTCCTTTATAATCGGTCATACTCATTGTGTCCATGCTAGCAGGATATATGGAATCGAGCACAGGACCCTCAGGGGGAACTGCAAAAAAGAGAAAGGAAAGAAATTAGGCAAGACTCCTCGTGAGAAGGAGGATAAAGACCAGATAAAGTTCTAGTTCTAGGGTGAACCTCTACGATAAAAAATCACCACAAACTGAAAAGAAATATTAGACACCAATATCGGTCAAGTTGATATTGATGAATTTAAGCGAAGGGTCAGAATTCACCCAAGGAGCGATAATGCGAGACTAATCAAGGAGAGCGGAATTACAAAAGTTCCAGGTTTCCCCCATCCCTTATTGCCCCTAAGCTTGTCATGGCTTGTCGGTAGGCATACCAACTAAAACAAGGACCATCATTGATAGAGATGGGAATATTCTCACTGACATGTCAGCCGAGGGAATCACAAAGACCTTCCACATTCCTACCTTTGAGGAAATGGAAGTGCCCACAATGGAAGAGGGAAAGGAAAGTTGGAATGAGGACCTGATGGGTTGCAAAATATTGATAAACCAGTTCTTGCTCAAGGAGAAAAGAGGCAATGCTGCAAATGTCCCTCATGAACTCTTTCACAGTGATTTCCATGATGACTATCAAGACTTAGTACCATGCTGAGTCAGGTGATAGGCCTTCCTTCTTCCGCATTTTTTCAGGAATGGATGGTGTACTTCATTGAGAAAATTATCCATGGGAATGAAGATGTCACCACCAAGGCCTCATTCTATTGGGGAGGTATTATTAGCAACTGCTTCCATGAGCAGTTTATGAATATAAAATAGAGCTCCAAATTCTACATGACCTCCTATCTGGTCTATTCACTGGCAGAGCAGAGGCAGTATATTAGACTATTTTTTGTGCCCGAGGAGGAGCCAGGCCGAAAACTGAAGGCCTATGACCGATATCCCTAGCTCCAATTTAGAAACTTCAAGAAGGAATATTGCAGGGTGAATGATGCCTTTATGTGTTACATCATCTGATTACTTAGAGGAGATTTTGAGAGGAGAGTCTCTCACAGTGCACAGGCGTTCCTAAAGCAGTACGCTTTCTTATACCTGCAATTCCCCAAGTTCACCTACATTCACGCCCAAGGTTTCACTCAGAGGCCGAACAAGCTACCTCGGTACCCCAATGACCGCATATTACTATTGGAACTCTCTTGGTAGCTGTAACATGTGCACACCATCCTTAGCAACAAGCATTTGGCAGGGATCTCTTATCCCTTCACCTTTGGGCAAGACATGTATAAATTGTAAACCTCCTAGTGTGCTTGGAACTCAAAAAAGGAACTAGCAGAATACCACTTCCAACTACACACTGCTCTCCCACTGATGGACCCGTATGAGCACATGAGGAAAGCATTAAGACAAGAGTACGCCCATTTACATCATGTTGAGGATTTCTGGGAAAACTGGCAGGATGACAAGGAGGTACGTGTCAGGCACTACATGAGGATGACTGCATACTTCGTAAGAAGGGTGCAACTATTCCCCATACCGGATCAAGTAGAGGAAGATGAAAGCACTATCATGGATCCCCGGTATAATGCAGTCACCAACTTACCGTTTCCCACAATTGACTAGGATGAAAAGGAGGTTGATGAACTTGATATCGTGACTAAACCTATCGTGGCCCGAGCCGAAGAATGGGTTAAAAAAGAAGTGAGCCAGCTAAAGCAACAAGGAGTGGTCTTAACCTATGAAGGGATAAAGAGTGAGCCTAATGCCACCGAGGATGTCGCTACCACAACTTCAACGGGTGGAACATCCAAGTCTCCTTCTATCACCAAATGAAAGAAGAGGAAAGGAACAAAAATAGAGCAATCTTTGGATCCTAGGGTATACACAAGGAAGGACTCAGGAGGATCACCTTCCAAGAAGCCCAGTGAACATGGGGCACCATGGAGCTACCTGCAATCCAAGAAGGTGAGGAAGAAAGGACAGATCCACTACAACCTCTTCCAGCTCTCCTGGTCTTGACTACCCCATCATTTGTCTCCCTAGCCATGGTCGCCACATCCCCGCCAGTAGTGGACATCTCAGTCCATCTTTCCCCTTCACCTCCAATCGGGCCAATAATAGTGATTGAATCTTCCTCCGCTGCCATGTCACCTACATCACTCCCATTAGCCACAATAGTAGCTCCAATGCCCATTCCCGTATTTCCTGAGGCTTTCTCGAAACACATGCAAAATCTCCCTTTTGAGCTCTCCCAAATATTTATGGACCCTACCCTTCAAGCTTCCTTAGCACAGGTCCTCTCTTCTGTCACACCCTGGCAACCTCCCACAGGACCACCAACAATGGAGGCCACGATGCTAATCTCTGAAGAATTGGAGAGGTGGGAGAAAGAATCCTTGAAGTCAATTAAGGAGGAAGCTGATGAATATTATGAACACCCTGAGTATGAGCATCGACAAATTGACAGGGTGGCTTATGAGGAGGAAGGAACAAGATCTTCCAAGATTAGAGATGAGGAGGATGTCGGCGGTAAGGTCATCATACAAACCTTCGATGACAATCTTGAAGAAGAGATGGCCCGATAGCTGAAACATTGATGAAGAAGAGGCAGAAAGGTCACCTCTCAGAGAAGGGAAGGAAGGCAACAGGAAAGCAGAAATTGTAGAAACCCCTATAGAGGAAAAACAACTGGAGATTGTGCCACCTCCTACAGAAGAAAAGGACAGAGAAGAAGACCAACCCGAGGAATACATATACAAGGGTGAATAGATCAAAGACACAAAGGAAAAGGAAACTGAGGTAGGAGGAAGTCCCCGAGGGAAATTGATTAATAAACCTCCTGTCAAACACCTTACATTCATCTTAGATTCTAGTGAGGAAGAGGGGTACAACACCAAGATGAAAGGTGCAGAAATGGAAGGCCTAACAGGGAAGGGTGAAGGTGATCAAGAGCCATCAAAAGAAGAATCTGCCATGCCCGAGTGGTTGCAAAGGTAGCTTGAGAAGAAGACTCCCGCTCCTAAGGATCCGAGAGCAAGGCTAGAGGATATCCTAGCCCAAGCACAAAGCTCAACCAAAAAAGAGTAATAGCCTAAAGTGAGATCCAAAATAACGATGGATACTTCTGCATCTCGAACCACACAGATAGCAACACCCGTGGTACTCCAGGTTGGTATAAGCTACAAAATTTCAACTATCAACTTGGGGACTCTACCAGAGAGTAGGAGGTGGGACATCTTGAGGAGTCAGTGGCTACAGTGGTGCACCTGATAAAGCAGGACAAGGTCTCGAAGGATGAACTTAAAGCACATGTGGCCACCTTGACGGATTACATCCAAAAATGGTCTTCAGTGGATGACATGCCTACCACATCTATGGCTCCACCCCAACTGTTGTCCAAAGAGAAAACTAACAAATTGGAGAAAAGAAAGAACTTGGACAAGACTATAGAGAGCTGGTTCCAAAAGGTCCTGTACATCGGGAACATGGGTATTAGCCGGGCTGTTCGAACAACCAACAAGTTCTTGGATCTGCAACAATCTCTGGAGAGCACGAGGAAGCTCTACACTGACTTCCCTACAACGTATGACTCTGCCTATCCAAAGATTGAGGCCATCCTATAGTTACCAAAGGCCACATGGGAAAAGGATCTCGCATTCAAAAGAGATGACCACTAGCTGATGGATGTGTGGAGGTGGGATTTTGATAATAGATAATGAATAAGGTGGATCCGAACATCGAATGGGTAAAGGAAATTAGGGCAGAATGTGCCTGATAACTGATGTTGATGATAGACTATGACATGCCTGCAGTATAGATGGATCTAGAGAAGATAAAGCCTTAGCTTCAGAAGATTGAGGACGGGATGTCCAATGAAAGAACAATGGAATTCATGAGTTTCACCGCCCATGCCTTCGACCAATCGGAGTTGTTTAGGGATTACGGCGTAAAGTATGATGAAGACTAGAAGAAGCTTGAAGATAATGCAAAATAATGGAGTTACCATATGCTGCAGTATGAGATCATTTAGGTAGACAAGCTCCAGCCAATTATTCTAAAATTCATGGAATATGTAGCTTTGAAGAAGCAGGAGGACAACACAATTATCAATGAAGAGCTCCTGAAGGAGTAGCTACAGCAAAAGAGCAGTCAGTAAAACACAAAATGCTACAGTGTCATCACTAAAGGACAAAATAGGGAAAGGACAAGAATGTATTTTTAAATTGTAATATATTGGGGGTAGGTGAAACCCTATTTTATAATGAATCTTGGCCATTCATTTAACTTTTTGGGCACTATAAATAGCGGTCTCCTCTCATTTGCAAAGGGAGTTGAGTTGTTGTAAAGACATGCTACTGAAATTTATAATGAAAATATATTGACTTGGTGTATTTTTTTATTTCTCCACATTTTTTATGGTTCAATCTCCATTGTTAGATGCTTTAGTTAGATTCACATTGTTCTTTTAGTTAGCTATGTCCTTGCTTTGATAGGTTTTAGTCATGTTTTTTTCTGATTATAGAAATTTTTGTTGTGTTGATACCTTCCAGCCCATACTTTTTTGCTGTTTGCTGGTAGTAAATGGCCTTGCAAAGTTAGCCTGGGCTAAAATTTGAAGTTGCTCTTTCAATCTTTATCTTTATTCATTCATGAGAATGGTGGATGAATGGTAAAATATTTCTAGACCTTTGAAGATAGCACAAATTTTATGATACTGTAGATTTCTTGGTTAAGTGGAACTTTGTTTAAAGGAAGTTGTCCATAGTAGAACCTCCATGATCACTATTCACAATTAGTTGCAGATCTAGGAACTTTTCCTCTTCCCTGCTCTTTTCCTTTTTTTAAAAAAATGGAATGTGGTAAGGTTCATTGCACATTGTAAAGCTAAAGTTGAAGAAAACACAGAAGTTTTAGATTGTTGCTCAAACCTATAATGAAGTACACTTTGATTCCCATCTTAAAAAACTTCGGATTTGAAGATCTATCTCGCATCTAGCTATGTAAGTCTGCCCTGTGATTACCAGCAAAATCACATCAAATATCAACTAAGAAATTTCGTGCAAGTCATGACTTGACACCCAAGAGACCTTGGGGAGATTTTCATCAGCTTGCAGTTGGAGATTTCCTTTCAAGAGAGGTAGTGCACATACGCATTCCCTGTGTTGAGAAGTGCATAAAACACCCATCAACACGTACCTGTTGGATAATGATAGCTATCATCATCTTCTCAAGGTACTATTAACTTATGTTTAGTCTCCACACAATAAGCCAACCAATATTTTTTTTCCTTTTCATTCCCCTCAGGTGCAACAACAAGATACACATGTCCTACAAACAAAATTTGATTTAATAACTTGCGCATATCCATATAAATAATTTAGCATTACAAAATAACTTAATAAAGTGAAATAAATTGAAATAAATTGAATTAAATTACCTTCTTCTACAAGGTCTGAAACACGGTCATAGTCTTCATATGCAAACACTTGATCATTTTCTTCAATAGTTCTTTCATATTGATCGTGTGCTTGTGTAGGTGTCAATGATCTTTGTTCCCACTATTCAACCCATTCTATATTTTCACATTCTTCCCAATCTCTTGAGATACCAAACTGAAAAAAACATGCAAGCTCCCTTGTCCAAATAGTCCATGTGCTTGTTGTCGAACTCCTAAATGAATGCCATTTAGTAGATCCACTGATTGTCTCACAGTCAACTCTAGGTACAATTTTCTCTTCTTCAACCAACCAAAAGAATCAATGAACTATAGAGTACTCACTTGAACCAGGTGTAGATAATCTTGTATTACACCAATCCACAATCCCATGTGCATCTTTAAATTTTACTGCATCCTCAAATTTTAATTGTTCTCTAGCAAGAATTCTTTTGACACATGCACTAACTTCATCATGTTCTCCTTTACCATGCCCAACTTCAAAAAAAATCCATATATGTTAGACATTAAGTTCCTTGTGAACCCTACTTAACCAATAGAACATTCGAGCATTCTTGAACTGCCTCGTACAATTATCTAACCATATGAGGTGTTCTATCATCTGGATTCCTCTATCTCCTAAATTTCTATAAAATATATTGAAACAGTATTGAACAAACTTTGACGAGTGTAACCGATTGTCACTCATAAAAATGATACTCCCTCAAAAAATTTCTATCATCCTCAATGCTATCATCTACATGTCTATAAACAATATCGATAAACAGAGCTACTTGCACTGAATTATAATATTGTGATTGAATTTCCTCTTGCGGAGCTAGAGTATAATTTCCCATAAAATCAACTGCTAAAAGTATAGAAACAATTGGAAATGTGTTTCTACATGCGTGAAATTGGACATCAAGCCATCGAGCATGTTGAGAGTGCATGACATATTTTGGTACAATCTTATTCTTAAATTCACTCATGAATGCATGTACACTAACTTTTTTTGTAACTAAATCACAATGCTTTCCTATTTTATCATCTTTTAAAGAATAGTGAACATTCTTAAATATTTTAACATCTACTAATTGTTGTCCAAAATCATTATCACCACTTCCATGCATACAAATTCTTAAGAATGAAAGATTTCCACAACTAATGCATTGTCCATAAATACAAGAACTTAACTAAAACAATTTACCATTAGATCTTTCACAAAAAAAACCTAATATAAATTCCCTTATTTCTTCAGGTGGCATATTAATACCACATTCCTTTATAATCATGTTAGTATGCAAGGTACAACGTATATATCGAAAAACATCATAAAAATAACGAAATTGAACATGTGTTTTACAACAACAAGATATTCGTTGCTTATTAATTTTTACATACTAGGGTTTACATTTTTCAAAAGACCTTTGACTTATTTTAATATTACTAGGTAACACTAAATCACCACAAAATTTTCCATAAAATTCAGTTTGTGTTGTATCTAATAGGAGTTTTGGGTGAGGATTGTGATTTTCGGACCCCACCCTTAATTTTAAAACATCTCTAGCATTAGATGAAACCTTAGTATTATCATGCCAATATTTTCAATCAAAGATTTAATTTCAACACTCAATTTCATATCAGACCTTGGGAGTTGACTACTAAAACTCCAACATTGGTTGATAGGATCATTTTCTATACTTTCTCTTCTTTTTGTCGCTCTTAGCAATGTTTTAGGATGTATTTTTAAAACTTCACTAATATTGCTTACCATTCTTTTATTCAAAGTTGCTTTATTAACTATAGCAGTTGTTATAGCTCTTGCTAAATTTTTATCTTTAGATCACCTATTTTTTCCAATAGATTGAAAGGCACTAGCAACAATAGACATAACATATTTTAATGATTGATCTTTTCTTTTTGGTTTAACAAAAAAGCCTAACCTTTTCATTATTTTCCGCATTTTTTGCATTCTCATCAATTGCATCATTAGTTGACATTGAAATGCAATTTTTTTATGATAAAATAATTTTTTGTATATTTTATTCGCATGTGTTCTTATTTTACTCCAAGAAATTTGACTAGGAAGATTATCCAAAACATCACTTTCAATTTTAAAAAAAAGTATTTTCATTAAATTCAACATCACATCCTAGATTTTCATTTTCCTTTTCATTTTCCTTTTCATTTTCATTTTCATTTTAAAATTCAAAATGATTTACATTTTAATCTTCATTTTCATCAACAAAACGGTTTTCATTTTCATTTTCATTTTCATCAAAAAAATAGTTTTCATTTTCATTTTCAACAAAATATTTTTCTTTTTCATTTTCAACAAAATATTTTTCTTTTTCATTTTCAACAAATTCTATAAAAGTTTCATCTCTCTGAATATTATCAATGTCAACATCGTTAAGTCCAGCATCTTGTAAAACTTCTACATACGAATTTACCATTTCACTAATATGTGGATTTGAAGACATACCTGGATTTATGCATATTGAAACATTCTCCATAGCATTGAAAGAGGGATTTGAAGACATAGTAGGACTTGCTTGTATAATCATATTCTTTTCCAAATTGACTTCTTGCAAATTAGCTTCGTCTACAACCATGGTTTCCTTAATGTTTTCATCTTCAATAGTTGTGGAATTGGATGCTCCACCATCATTCATTGATTTAATTTTCATTCTTTTTTCTCTGTCTTTGTTTCTCCTTCTCTCTCTTTGCTTCAATTTCTTTAGGAGTCAATGTCTTCCTATCTTTCCTCTTATTACGAGCTTGTGAACCCATGATTACAAAATTCTCAAGAACAAATGAATGTCAATAGTGAAATTCTTCAAAAAATTCAATCCAAATTGGAAGTTGAAGACCTATAAGGAAAAAATTCTTTCTCTTGTGTTCCTCAAAACAAGTAGAAAACTAGCACAATTCCACTTAAAAACTATTTTCTTCATGCCTCCTTTGAAAAATTCAATCCATATTGCAAGTTGAAGACCTTTTGTTCCTCCAAACGAGTACAAAACTAACACAATTCCACTTCAAAAATGGTTTGCATGATGCCTCCTTTGAAAAAATCAATCAAAAATGCAATTTCACCACCTATACAGATAAAAGTTGATGAAAAATTGCCCAATATGTCGCACTTGGCCATACATGTGAAGTTGCAGACTTCACAGTAAACTTTTCCAATAAATTAAAAAAAAACGGATAAAAACAAATGGGATCCAATTTATTAAAAATGGGATCCCATTTTATAATCGGGATTTCATTCCCCAATATTAATTGTGGGGACCATTGACAAAGGAACGGGATCCCGTTTATAAAGCAGGATCCTATTTCCCTGTCAACAGTCATTGCATTTAATATTAAGAAATGAGATCCCAATTTACAAAACGGGATCCCATTTCTAAAAATTTGAAATTGGATTTGTTTTATGGTCGGGTTTTTGGCTTGTATTTTGGTTTGATAAAAGAATTGGGAATCCAAACCTAGGCCTTCAACCTAGTTTGACCTACAAGTTAAAGGTCCTAACAATGTCAAAGAAAAATACCAAGTTTGGAAATATGGTTGATGACTTTTTTTTACAGAATCTTTTGACGAAATTAAAACCCATTATAGATGAGACAGTGCAAATTAAAAATATGTAAATTTTTTTACAATTGGATTATATTTTCTATTTTTCAATTAATTTCTGATGAAACTGGTCCTTTAACTTTAAATATTAGGGTATTTTACTATTTCAATAACTTTTTATCAACATAGCATTTTGGAAAATGGATTGCACGAGAATGTACTTCAAAAAATTCTTTTCAATTTAAAAATAAAAATAAAAAAATGATAAGTTTAGGTCATCTTATGCATGACATACATGATGATTTTTCAAAACGACAAATATGGCTAATAAAAATTTAACAAAAAAAAATTCAATAAAAATTACAAAATATATCAAAAACGTGCTTTAGTGAGTCACAAATATTTTCCCAAAAGGATTTAGAAAAATATGATAATTTAGGTCAAAATATGGATGATGTACACGTGCATGGTATGGTAAAAAAAAAAGTGACTTTTAAATAGTGGCTTTTATAAACGCCTATTGAAACTCAATTTGTACCATCTAGGTATTGAAATAAATTACATATTTGGAAACTAGACTGAGAGTACTAAATTTTATGATTAGTGACTTTTTTGAAGATTCCATCTAAGTGTTTCAAATGTTAAGGTCAAATGTGTCAAATTCTAAAAATCAGGGAAAACACTTCCACTTTTTGGCCAAAAAGTGGACTCAACTTCTTGCCAGCACCCAAATATTAAGCATGGATAAGTATAAATACAAGGTTCCCTCACTCATTTTCATAATAAGAAAGATAAGAAAGCATTCAAGTATTCATTCCTAAGGAAATTTTATGAGATCAAGAGCAATTCATCAAGCATTTGGAGTCATCATCAAGATTCAAGCATCATATCAAGGATATTGTTGCATCATGTTTGTTATTGTGCTAACATTTGTGATGTAGTGTTTATGATTCAAGCAAGTGTTTCATCCAAGATCAACATCATTCAAGCAAGAGTCAAGAACCACATCCATTGCAACAATTTCAAGCATATTTGCAGAACCTTATTACAAGGATTTGGTGAGTTGCAGCATTGTATGTTGTTCATTCATCATTTCCCTTCATTATTCTATTTCATTTCAAGGTTTAATTACCAACGAGGGGTTTTACCAAGGAAAACCCCCATTCACTAACAACCAACAAGTTTTTCCTCTCTTGCATGTTTGTTATTATAGATTTAGGTTGGAGACTTGAAGATCATTTGAAGTGCAAATTTGTCAAGTTGCAAAGTTGCAAAGTTGCATTTGAAGTCCTCCTGAGGGTATTTTTCAAAAATTCTTCCAGATCTGGTTTCGGCATCCAAAGATTTTGTATGTCCCCTCAAAAACAACAGCAAGACTAAGACAATGTAGTAAGGGCATCTTTGTCCTCCATAGCACTTTTTGATAGCTTCTTTGCATTTCCAAAATCCTCATTGCATTTCCATACTTCCTAGGTACACAAACCCTAACTTGTATTATTTCATCATTTAGCTTGCATTACTAGGTTTTGTGAGTTGAATGTTTATCTGTCTTTTCCAAGCATTTGCTTGGTGGTGAACCCATAAAATCTTAAAGAACCCCTTCCTAGGTCTTCCTTGGTGAGAATTGACTCACCTTGTCAGGTTGATAGTCAATCCAATTAGGACTCCTAGGACATAATTGAGTGACAATAAGAGAATAGAGGTCTCCTATGACCTAGGCCATAAAGCATCTTCCATTTTTCATATTGTTCAAGTTGTCAATATTTTCTACTTCCTTTATCCTCACAAGCTCTATATCATTTTAAAGCAAGCAATCTTCACAACCTTTATTGAATTTCTCCACCTTTTTATCCCATTGAGATATTTCTTATATTTTCTTATGAAAGATTTTATTATTTCTTCACCCTTAGTGATAAAATAATTTATCCATTTATCGAGTGTGATAGCCACACGTTTCATACTTTCTATTTCTACCACTTGATCTAGAGATAATAGACTTAGATTTGGAAGGAGTTCTTGTTAAAAAAAGGGTGGAAATAAGCTACAATATTAACTTATGTATGTGAGTTCAAATCTAAAAATAAGATTAGCAAATTTGATTATATATATGTGATTGCACATTTTCCATAATAGAAAAATCAGCAAATAAATATGACACCAAATTTATGTGGAGAAACCCTTTAAAAAAAAATCCACATGAGAAAAGAGGGCAAGTATATTACTTATCTTCACTAGAGATATATACCAAAATAAAATTCCTTTCTAATCTCCTACAACTTGGATGCTCCCATACACCTACAAATAACACAAGATAATACTACCATTTAAGGCTCCAATTTATAAAACTTGTGGGAGGTAAAACATAGTGGTAAAATTAAACAAGAGATACCAAAACCACTAGCAAAAACCCATGCCACTTACCATGCAGGGATATAACCACCATAATTTTACAATTAAATTGCCACAATTTTGGTTTGTAGAGGGTGTAATTATTATTTTTCTTGTGTCACCAATAGGTTGTCTCCTTGACATCCAAAATTCCCTCTTTTTCCTTAGCAAATAGAGAAGTAGATAGGTTATTAATGCTTTGTAGATATTTATGGGTAAAATTAGACTTGCTTGTCCTTGATTATGGTTTTCCTCACATGAACTTCATAATCCTACAACATTGAATAATGGGCATACTATATCTACTTTGGTAGTTAGCTAACCATGGCTACCTTGGAGTTCCAAACTACAAATAATCTATTAAGAATGGGTAGCTTTCGTAAATTCATATTTGTATATACTTTTTTCTCATTGACAAATGAAAATGTCAATCAAATGGTATCTTTGGTATATGAATTTGGACTAAATATCTATTGGGATTGAGCCTCACCTTGGAAAAATGAAATAATAGTGGGTTCTAAGGGCCTAAGAGAAAAAAATCTTGTAACTCCCCACCAAATGTTAGACTATGAGATGGATAGGCATTGGGATCCTAAGGCATAAAGACACTATACTAAAATATAATATTATAGGCCATTAGATAAAAGAGATCAATGATGCATGAGCATTGGGAATTGATATATAAATAAATGCCTCCTCTAATCAAAATAAATAGCAATAAACTCATCTAAAATAAATCTAGACACACCTAGAAGAGAAAATATAGGAAAACCTACAACAATTCCCATGAGCATTCTGATCATAGTCCTCTTATTTTCAATATGAGCATCATAATATATCTTAGTTTGATTAGATGTGGTAGCCATGGTAGGGTTTAAATGAGAACTCATTTGTAATGGAAGACTAGGATCTCTAGTAGCTCATGGAATAAAAAAGATTGAAAAAATAAAGATTAAAAGTTTAGATTTAGATTAAAAAGTGAAAAGATAAAAATGTGAAAAGTTAAAAAATAATGAAAATATTAGTGGTATATTAGATTTAAAATGAAATCCTAATATGATTGCTAAGGGTGGGTGAAAAAAGATATAAAATAAAGCTTAAAACTCTAGTAAAAGAGATGGTAACAACATAAGAGTAATGAACCAAAATGAATGTAAGAAAAAATTTATCTAAAAGTGAGATGTATATGTCATAAATATGTTGATATGGAAAACCCTAATATGGGTAAGAAACCTTAGTTTTGTATAAGATCAAAGAGGTTCAACAAATATAAGGTAATTGAATAAATATAACTAAAATTTTAAATAAAAATCAACACTTATTAGATAATGATAGTTGAGACTAGTAAATCATTTTATGTAACAACTATTTTAGAAAATTAAATGCAAGGGATAAAGTTACTTAACTCATTGACAAAAGAATGATTACTTTTAATTAAGAGTAATTAATTAAATTGATAAATGCTCTAGAAATATGATATTTCTATAGATAAAATGAATTCAAACCTATTTATATAAAATTTGTTGCTACATATTAAAAAAAAAAAAAATCATTATATCTATATTTATACTTTATATTATATATAAATATAATATATAATATAATATAATATAAAAATTATTTATACAAATTGAATTATTATATTAATATGTATGAACAAATTATATATATATATTTAAAATATATACCAATTATTTTTTAATCCAACACATTTATTGAAATTAATTTTATATAATTAATTTTATTATTTAAACATCCTATATATATATAATGTCCTTTAGAGTACAATAACTAACCTTAACTTACATAAATAAAAAAAACTATAAGTAATTCATACACGAAGTGTTTCCAAGCCGAAAAATAAAGTACTTTTCATTTCATTTGAACAAACATTAACTTCCAAAAGGAAAAAGATTATGAGAGGCAGTGAAAGAAAGGATGATGCAAGCAAAGGCAATGCAAACCCTAAGAGAAGGATCTAGAGGCAGCTACAAACCCTAAGTGTACGAGGCAGAGGCAACTGTGTGGATGTTTCCTCTGGTGAAGGCAAGGGAGATGAGGATGAAGACAAAGATGATAGAGGCAAGTGGTTGGGTTTCTTGGTAGTAGCAAATGGTTTGTGAGCTTTAGAGATGGCTCTCTACTCAAACCATGAATCCTTTCTCTACAATGGCTTGGATGATGAGGTGGACGAGGGATATTTTTCTTCCTGGGAGGATAAAGAGGAATCTCTGTTGAAACTTCTCTTGGAGACCCACGTTAAACATATCATTCCCTCTGAGGGGGCTACTCAACTAGTTCATAAGGATGAGGATTTGATCCTTTCTGTGTGGTTGGAGGCCTAGTGTGTTGCTCATTTAGCCAAGATGCCTTCTAAACATGATATCTTCTTGAAGAATGACCTTGGGAACTCTTTGAAGAGGGGTTTTATTCTACCTCCTTGAAAGGGTTCTCCCTTGTTTCTCCTCTTGTGGGTGTTAGCTTAGGGTCCCCTTCTGGGGGATGGCTCCCTTGACTTCTATTCATAATGGTGAGCTCTCTCCAGGTATTGTGAAGCTTGCTTGTTGGCTGGTAGAGGACCATTTTCTTCAGTCCCCTATTATTTATGTTTCTGATGTGTATGAACTAGGCCACTACTGGCCTACAACATGCTCTTATTGGTATATTTTTAGGAAAAAGACCTAATATTGATATCATTCATAGTTGGGATTCAGCTTGTTGGGATGATTAGACTAGTCTATTGAGTGTTAAGGCTATGCCTAATGGTTTCCTCCTATTCTCTTTCAATACTATTAAATATTTCTCTTAGGTTCTTTCAAGAGGCTCCTAATTTCTTGGTAAGGTTTTTCTTTTCCTTCAAAGCTCGGCAGCTGGTTTTGATATTTCTAAGATAACTTTTTCCCTATTTGGATTCAAGGTATAGTTGATTCATTTGGTTATTTGGTCACCATTGATGATGTTACAAGAAATAGAATGAGTTTTTCGATATGCTAGATTTAGTGTTTGTGTTGAGTTTGGTAAGCAGTTTCACAACAATGTTAATCTATTCTCTAGGATTGGTGTTTGGAATTAGATTCTACGCTATGAAATTTCATGGTAGTACCACCTCCATAATGTTGTTCCCTTCTCCTTGATGTGCTATGTTGTCCATGATAAGATGCATTCCAATGTTCATGCCTTGTTTGAATTCTCCTCTATTGATAAGGGGAAGGATATCCTCTTAAGCGTGGTCCCTTGGCTAATGATGGTGATTATTGCAACGTTAAGTGTAGCCTTGATGTTGAGATTAGAAGCCCTTCAGATGAGACTCCCTTAAAGGGTGGATTTTCGCATCTAACCCCTCGTTTGAGCGATTTTTTGACGTTTGAGTTCAAACCACCTTGATGGTCCTTTGTTGGTTTTGGGTCTTTTCGAAACCTTTTCTTCGATCCCTTGCTCTGGTCAAAAGCATTGTTGTTCATTCTTGGTAAATATTGTTGTTGTTTTTCAGCTTCTTTGTTCATTTTTTGTAGTCTCACTTTTTGTGATCTACTCCTCTCTTTTGCCTCTATGGCTACCTTGTAACAAGTATGGGCCCTTCCCACATTTACCTTAATCAAATCAAATCTAACTTCCAATGTCATCATCAATAAAATGTGGCAATAATTTCTAGCCTTATTCACAAAATATTGTAGAAGAAATTTGTTACAGTTAAACTCTATTCGTATAGTGTTAATGTGAACATGCAAACAATGAACAATACAAAGCCTAACCATGATAGTGACATGAAAAAATGGAAAATGAATTTTTTTTTTGTTTACTCACATATAAGGCCAGAGCTTAGTGTGTGCTCTTTAAGCCTAGCTAGATGATCCTCCTTACGAAAGATGTTGTAGGCTCACACCCCAAACAGACTATCAAAGAAAATATACACAACATTCATCTAAGACATTGTCTAAAGCATATGACAAAAGACTTACAATCAAGGAAAAAGTTGAATCACCTTTCTTTATAAAATAGAATGTGTGTTTCACATTTAATTTTAGATTTGATTTTTTGACTTCATGTTTTTTAATTTAATTGTATGGATTTTTTAAATTAATATTTTAGATTTAATTTTGTGATTTATTATTAAAATGAAATACATAATATAATAGATTATAGTTATATAATTTAAATTACTAAATCTTAAAATATTGATATAATTGAATTCAAAAATACTTTAAATCAATTAATCCTTAATTAAGTTAAATGCTAATATTTTGATTAAATTATACATTTTCTATGTTTTAATAATTAAATTTAATAAATATTTTGAAATCAAATTTTTAATAATATTTCTTAAATTATCAAAAAATATCAAATATTATATAAGTTTTTAAATTTTAGATAGATATATTTTATAAATGAATTATATATAAATAAAAGATCATTGGTATATATTATAAATATTATGAAATATAAAAAATACTTTATAACTAAAGGGTGTGCATATGAGGGAAATGGAAGGAGAAAATCAAAATTTTAAAGAAAATTAAAAAGAGTGGCACTGAAAGATTGGGTATGTTTTGTAAGGAGGCAACCATCCATTTATTATATTCCAACACAAACACAAGAGTTTGAGAAAAAAGGAGAATGATGTTGTTGATTGAAAAAGGAAATTGATTTTGGTTCTTGAAAAAACAATCTTTAGCACATATTAAAGGAATAATTTTCTTATCATTCAATTCAAGCAATGAAAATTCAATGAAACTAGATGGGATGAAAGAGAGAGACACTTCAAAAAGGAAAGTTAATGCAAGAAGGACCACCTCAAAACCTTAGTTTTCCTCTAATCACTTTTAATTTCCTTTGCAAAAAAGTAGTTTTTTATGATGCAACAGAAGGAGAAGACTAGAAATATGCAACCCCAAAAATCATTTTTTTAAAGGAAATTGTAACCTCTCTTGGATTATTGAAAGTTGGAAAATCAACTCACTGAATTGGGATGGCGTCTCTGTTTTTCCCGTGCTGAGCTAGGGCATCCGCGCCCTAGCTCCTCTTCTTTTCTTTCCTGCTGTGCATGGAGTGGGGGGAGTTTGTCTGTGTGCAAGGAGGGGCGGGTTTTCTGCAAACCTTGGTTTATGTTTTTGGTGGGTGTTCGGTGGCTGGTTGTCCCCATCTGCTCGCGGTCGGCTCTCCTTTCCCTTTGTCATTTGGTGGATGCGACCTGGGGTTAGAATGTGGTTGTGACGTGAACGTTCTTTGTTAAGGGATACGTGTGTTGGAAGGTGTGCTTTTCCAAGTCGAGGGTGGGGTTTGGTGTGGGGTGTGGAGCGAGGTTTGTGAACTGGTATTTTTGTTACGACAGGAGAATTTGTGTGAGCCTTCATCTATGGTGGGGTGGGGTTGTGAGGTGCGTCTTCTTGTGGAAGTCCGTCTTGTTCTTGGGGTTTCTGGGGATTTGCATGTCAAAGTAGGGAATTTTCTCCCTCTATGTTGCACGGGGAATCTTCTAGGGTTGGCCCCAAAATGGATTTCTAATCGGCGATTGGTTCAAAACCAACTCTTCAGAACTCGAAGGTTTTTAAGAATAATCTCTTTTCGGTGGAACCTGAAAATGTTGCGTCGAGTCTGGTAGGATGGCCTATAATTCCAAAGATTAATGGGTGCCTCGAACAATGTAAAGAGAGGCCGAGTGTAGTCATTCCGATGGAGATGATGGCTGAAGATATTAATTATTATTCAAGGCACTCTCTTTACTGCAAATTCTTAGGTTTGAAAATTTCTTTGCAATTTTTGGAGAGGTGAGTTCAAAGGACCTAGATGCCTGAAGGAGAGATGGAGATCCACCTCTTGGCAAATAATTATTTCATGCTTACATTTGATTGTTTGGCGGATCGGAATAGGGTTTTTGAAGGAGGCTCGTACTTTTACAACCAGGTGGCCTTGTTCATTAAGCCATGGAATGTTGGCTTCAACCCGGTGGAGGAGCTTCCAAATTGGGTTCCGGTTTGGGTTTGTCTTCCAAGGCTCTCGGTGGAATGCTGGCGAGAGGATGTGTTGTTTCTATTAGCCTCGAAGCTAGGGAAACCCGTGGGTTCATCACAGCAAACACAATTCAAAAAGGTAATGACTTTTTCTCGGTTCTGTGTGGAAATTGATTTAAGTAAACCATTGCCAGACTCATTACAAGTGAGTGTAGGAGATTACTCATGGGTGCAATAGCTTGATTATGAAACGCTTCCTTTCCATTCTTGTTTATGTCATGAATATGGTCACCTTCTGTGTAGATGTCCAAAGGCCAAGCCTTTGGAGACTCAATCTTTTCAGCCTTTGGCTAACCCGCCTAGGGTGGACAAGGGCAAGGATCCCTTTCAGGGTTTTGGTGGTAGGGAAGATGGTTTTACTCTAGTTAGTGGCTGAAATAGAAATAAAGGTCATAAAATGACTTTCAAGGACAGGCAGGAGGAGGACACTTTCAACAGGTTTAAGGTGTTGGAGGATCTTAGCCAGCAGGAGGTGAACCCAGGATTTTTGGATCTGGATCAAGGGACTTTGGATATGGATCTACATGACCCTTCGGTTGAGGCTTCGCATGCTCCCCAATAGGGGGTGTGGGAGTACCATGCTTTGATGAGGTCAAGAAAATTTCTGGACAGGCATTGCTCAATTCAGAGGCACCTATGACTCTGCTTGCTAATGGGACCTTGGCTTTAGGGATAGATCGACAGTTGGAGGTTCAGGATAAGTTGGGTGGTAGTGCTAAGGTAGTGAAAGATAGTGTGGACAAGGATCACCTCTTGCAGAAAGTGGGTTTGGAGGTGGGTAAGAAGATTATCAAGATGTCCTCTCAATTGGGTGTTTTGCAAAAAGCCCTCAAGAAGGGGGGCCTTGAGAAAAACTCTAAGCTAGGAAGGAAGAAGGACGAGGAGAAGATTAGGATGATAGGGGAGACTTTGGTGGAGTTGAGGTCAGTCAAGACTTTGGATTCGCATTTTTCATGCCCCTCGAAATGATAGTTCTCTCTTGGAATGTAAGAGGCTTGAACAGTGGCCCTAGACAAAAAGTTGTTCAGGATTTGATTGGGAGTCATTCGCCCGATGTTCTTTTTCTATAGGAGACTAAGCTTTCAGTGGAGGGTATGATGGATTTAGTTCCTAAGTTATGGAGGAATGGTGATTGCCAATGCATTGGTTCTCAGGGGTCTTCTGGCGGGGTGGCGTGCTTATGGAACTCGCGGAAGATCTGCCCCCTTTGGTGGGTGTCTTTTAAGTCCTCCCTTTCCATGGTGGCCTCTTGTTTTATGTTTGGGGAAATAGCATTCTTCTCCAATGTGTATGCACCTATGGAGTGGCTAGGAAAGCAGCTCTTGTGGTCCAACATTTGTTTAGTTCACAACTTATTTCCTTACCGTCCTTGGATCATTGGAGGTGATTTTAATGCTATCATGGAGCTTGCTGAGAAGAGGGGTGGTATAGCAAGGCTAGAGGATTCCACGTTGTTGCTCCAGGACAATGTCTCTACTTTGAATCTTGTGGATGTCAAGCTGGACAATGGTCTTTTTACTTGGAATGATAGGAGAACTAGAGATACTTCTATTTCTAAAGACTTGATAGATTTATGGTGTCTAGTTTCTGGTTGGGGGATAGGTGGATGAAAAGCTCTAAAATTCTTGATAGTCGGGGTTCTGACCATTGGCCTATTAAGCTAGTGGCGGATATGCCTCAACGTTTTGCTCGACAATCCTTTAAGTTCCAACTCATGTGCCTCAGGGATGAATCTCTTCATAATTTTCTCCCTAGTTGGTGGGATCAGGGGAAGCCAACATATGGCACTGCTATGTACTCTTTCTCGAAGAGGCTCCAGTATGTTAAATACAGATTGAAAAGATGGAATAGGCAGCATTTTGGTAATTTATTTTAGGAAAAACAGATGGCCCAGGATAATCTGGATCTAATCACCATGCATATTCGAGATCAAGGCCTCTTGGAGGAGTTGAGTTTGCTAGAGGTTGTTGCATTAAAAAAACTTGAGGAATGGGAGTTAAGAGAAGAGATTTTTTGGAAGCAGAAGTCTCGTATTGAATGGCTTCAAGCTAGCAATCAGAACACTTCTTTTTGCCATAACTTAGTTAAGGATCAGAGACAAGGAAATGCTCTTTCTTCTATCTTTTTTCTTGATGGCGAGACTTTGTCATCTTCAGCTTCTATTTCTGTTGAATGCATTTGGTATTTTTCTACCCTATTCTCTGAGGATTCACCTCCTGCAGAGGAGGATGAAGCAAGGATTTTAGATTGTATCCCGAAGCTGGTGACTAATGAAATGAATGAATCTTTTCTTGCTCCCATTACCTTGTCAGAGCTTGAGAATGTTGTGTTCCAAATGAAGAAAGGTAAAGCACTTGGACCTGATGGGTTCCCAGTTGAATTTTTTCAGGAGTTCTGGGAAGTGGTTAAACTGGACCTTTTGGAGGTTGTTCAGGATTCCTTTATGCATAAACAAATGTTGAAATCCCTTAATGCTACTTTTTTAGCTCTTATTTCTTAAGGTGGAGGGAGCTAACTCCTTGGATCTGTTGAGACCTATTGCACAATGTAATATTGTGTATAAAATGATTACTAAGTTGATTGCAAAAAGGATGAAACCTTGGCTTGAGGATTTAATCTCTGAAGAACAGGGGGTTTTGTTGCTAGTAGGTAGACCATGGATGGGGTGGTTATTGCTGCTGAGGCCATACACTCTATGGAATCCTCAAAGGATAAATCTATGTTTATCAAGTTGGACATGGCTAAAGCTTATGATCGTGTTAAATGGAGCTTTTTGTTTAAACTACTTAGAGCTTTTGGCTTTGTTGAGGGCTAGATTGATTGGGTTAGGAGTTGTGTCACTTCCTCTTCCTTCTCGGTGCTTATCAATGGTGAGCCCACTTGCTTGTTTGGTGCTTCTAGAGGTCTCAGGCAGGGAGATCCCCTATCTCCTTACTTATTCATCCTTCTTGCTGAAGGCCTGGGAAGGCTCATTCGTGCTCAGGTTACTAGCAGCTTGCTCCAGGGATGGAGACGGGGAGAAGATATTCCCCCTCAGTGTCATCTGCAATTTGTTGATGATACTGCCTTGATGGGCAGGGAAAAGGTTGAGGAGGCTCTTAATTGGTGTAGTGTGTTGGACAGTTACTTGACAACTTCAGGATAGCGCATAAATGAGGGGAAGTCCTTCATATATTTCTGCCACACTCCTAAGGGTATTCAAAGGAGAATTGTTGGTATCCTTCGGTTCCAGATTGGATCGCTTCCTTTTTCCTATATTGGAATCCCTCTTGTGGTTCGCTCTATCCCCAAATGGTTTTGGCAGGAGACTCTTGATAAGTTCAGAAGATTGGTTAGTCATTAGACTTGCAGGTGGCTCTCTTCAGTAGGTAGGGTGACTCTTCTAAAGTCGGTGGTCCAGGCTCTCCCTATTTATAAGTGCTTTATTCTTTCTGCTCCTTCAAGTTTTATTAAAGACTTCGAGAAATTGTCCCATCAATTTTTGTGGGCTGGTAATCTTACTCATAGAAAATGGAGTTTGGTGAAGTGGGATGTTGTTTGTAGGCCAAAACAGGAGGGGGGTCTTGGTCTACGGCTAGCGGATTTGAATGGGCAAGCCTTGGCTGCTAAGCTATACTGGCATTGGTGCTCTCAACAACACATGCACTGGGCTAAAATTCTGACCTTCAAATATTTGGGGGTGATGGATAGTAGGGAGGTTGCAAGATTCAGTATGGAGGGGAAAGGCTCAGTGATCTGGAATACCCTTAAACGAGGTGCCAAACTGGTTAAACAGGGACTTTTTTGGATTTGTAATGGGGGTCGGGAGGCTCTCTTCTGGCATGATTCATGGGATGGATACCCACCCATTGTGTCCTCTCATCCCCACCTCCAAGATTTGTGTCAGTCTTTTGTGGAGGCGGGTTGGAGTCATGTGGTGGATTTCAAATTTAAACAATCTTTGGGACAGATTTATGTGGTCGGGTGGAAGGATCCCTTGGATTGGCCGCTTGGTGGTTCGGTGGAGGATCGTTGAGAGCTTGCTAAGATCTTATCAGGTCATGCTTGTAATTCTCTCCATGGGGGAGATGTTCTTGCTTGGGGTCTTGACTTGAAAGGAAAATTTTCAATTGCTTTTGGCTATCAGGTGTTGGATAAACAGGCTTTCGGGAACTCCCAGGTTTCTTGGTGGAAGCATGTTTGGAATAAATTTGCTTGGCCCAAGTGTAATTTTTTCTCCTGGCTCGTGGTTCATGGTAAATGTCTTACTTGGGACAACCTTTGCAAACGGCGGTTTCTAGGCCCCTCCATGTGCATTTTGTGTGGTCAACAGGAGGAATGCTTATTGCATCTCTTTTTTTAGTGTTCTTTTGTTAGGACTATCTGGCATCACTGGTGGAATCTTTGGAGCTTACCGTGTTGCCATGTTTCTTCTTTGGAGGATTTTTGGAAAAGACAAGGCTCTTCTCCTGCCACAACCTCTTTTCTAAAAATTGCTTGGAGCATTGGTCCTAGCTTGATTTTCTGGAAAATTTGGTTGGAGCATAATAGAAGAATTTTCCTAGATAAAAAATTCCTTATGGGACAACTTTGGCGACAAATTCTTGGAGCTTTGCAGGAGACTTTGACTGCGAAGTGTGACTTGTCGGTGCCAATTGCTCCTGGGGACTTGGGTGTTGTAAATGCCCTGGGTCTTGCCACTGGGGATAGGGGTACCTTGTGCAAAGTGCATCATAGGCATGGGCATGAAAGGGTTGCTCGTGAGGGCTTTTGGTGCCCACCTGCTTTGGGGGAGCTAAAAATTAATACTGATGGGTTGTCTAGAGGTAATCCTGGGCATGCTAGGGTTGGTGGTATTGGTAGAGATAGCCTTGGAGTGGTGGCCTTCTTCTTTTCCATGTATCATGGTTTGCAAACTAATAATCTTATGGAGGTGAGTGCTATTCTCATTGCAATGGAGCGTGTAATGGCCCTTGGATGGCAGCGGATTGTCTATGAAGCTGATTCCCAGGTGGTTATTGATATGTTGAATAATCAAAATTTAGAGGATGTGAATTGGTAGTTGGCTGTGATTGTTAAACAGATTGTTTCTCTGAGTGATACTTTGGAGTCCATTGTTTTCCGTCATAGTCCGCGGGAGTGGAATAGGGTGGCTAATGGGCTGGCTAAATGGGCATCGAAAAAGACTGATTATTGGTGTGTGGATGATTGGGACAGTCTTCTTGAAGATATGGTTCCTGTTCTTGAGGAGTGGGTTGCTGAGGATATGAGGTGCTTCTTGGGTGTGAATTAATTCTTGTTGTTTTGGCCCCTTGTGGCCTCCTTCTGATTTTGTAATGCTTTCTTGATTCAATAAAGTTTTTACCCTCTTTTTATTAAAAAAAAAACCTCTCTTGGATTATTCCAAAATACAAATAAACTATGGATTATTCCAAAATAAAAATAAACTAGAAAGAAGAATAGTTGAAATTGAAAATAAATTGTTGGATCCTTCTCTAAATCATCTTTAATAGTGTGACTTCTTTCTCAAAGTCATAAATTTGTGGTTTTGGGCATGGAATTTTTTTTGGATTGGATATGCAAAAAATGGGATAGATAATCAAATGGAATGCTTTTGAAGGGTTTTTATGGTTAAATTCCCTACTATTAAACAAAAGAAGGAAATATTGAAAGAGGGATCATGGTTAATGGGTTCATTTATTTTTTGTAAAATATTGGGAGCCAAACTTTGATCTCACTAATTTCTCATAATCACAACCCCAATGTGGATTCAATTATAAAATCTAACTTTAGAATATTGGATAATAGAAATTCTATCAGAGATAGAATATTCTTTGGGGTATTTCATAAAGGTTGATGAAAATAATTATCAAAAGAATTTAGAATCTACTTCATTATGTGCATACATAACTCTATCTTTGAACATTATTGATTTTATGGTGCTAAAATGTATAGTTGGTTGTGGGTTTAGAAATTAGAATTAAAAGGGATAGAGACTAAATATTCAAGGTTCAATAAGGTAGAAAACCAACCCCAAATCTTGGGGAATCCCAAAAGACAAAGGTTTGAGAAACTTAGAAAACTCCAAGAGGAGACAATTAGTTAACTTAAAGAAAAGGGGAAAAAGTTCTAGAACTAATTACAACATCATTCATTCCATTTGATGAAAGATAACTTGATGTGTTGGATGAGAATAAAAGACAAAACACAAGCAATGTGATTCCATTAATATGGGATAAGATTAAATCCCTTTTTGAGCTTACTATTGAAGAATGTGGTTTCTCTCTAATCAAGGAAATTATTGCCTCAATGGATACTATAGAAGATTTAGTAAACATTGGGGAGAACCTATAGGAAATAAAGGAGGAAGATCAATAGGAAGAGGATGAGTTATCCAATTGGAATTATGTGTAATAAGCTAAATTGATTCCCTAAAGGGCAAAGATGATTATGCTGGGTTAGGGAGGATAGGTAAGAAAACACATAGAATTAAGAGAGAAGAAGATGGATCCAAAAACAACCAACTAAAACTTTCCTTAAAGATTATAAGATCTTAAAGGCAAACATCCCTTCCTAGTGATCAATGAAGAACACCTCATGGAATTTTAGGGACTTAGAATTTATCTAACAAAAATCACTTAGTCAAGAACCATTTAAATGTAGCTAAAGTGGGTATCATAATGCTAAAATAAAAAATATGATATGCAAGAAATAATGAATATACTATGAAAATGGAAAATATGGAGTGAGTGACCTTCAAATTTCTTAGTCTCCTTGAATGGTGAGTGTGGAAAATATCTATGTGAACAAGAATTATTTTTTATAATATAAAAATATGTAACAAGGGTCTTAGTTGAAGAATAAGTTTGATGCTCAATAAGCTCCCACTCTGCAGACATGTAGTTCGTATTTTAGAATAATTTTATATTCAATAATCTCCTGCTCTGCAAACTCCTGCGTGATATTTTCAATTTTTTGGCCACATTTGTTGGTTCAGGGGAGGACTCTGCCTCCCCTTAGACTAACCCCTCGCCCAATACAAAAGAGATTCACGGCTCTCATGTTTCTATTGGGGCACATGGTGATGTAGTGCTCGTGTCATGTCAATCCAAACCGCACTCAGAGATTCCTACTAAGGGGGACAATGGCAGCTTTAAGGGCATTGACTCTTCCAAGGCTGACTGGAAGAGTTCCCTTATTGGGACTAGAAATAATGCTTTTGAGACCATCCAACTAGACATTATTTAGTCTAAAGAAGGAACAACGATTTGTTTACCTAGCACGGTCATGGATGAGGTAGCCTCCTCACTACATCTTGTACCGATGGGGAGATTCTTGGCTTTTAGGCCTACTATTGAGATGGTTCATAGATGGGTTAATGGTCGTTGGAAGTTGAAAGGCAGTGTGATTGTCTCTGCTATGCCTGGAGGTTTATTCCTTTTCAAATTCATGGATGTGGAGGATTTGATTTATGTTCTTTCGGGTACATGGACTTATGGAAAACATTTTCTAGCCTTGGCCAAATGGAAACTAGTCATTGATCCATCTGTGGAACTAAATCGAATGGCTCCTATGTGGGTTCGCTTTCCAGGCGTCTCATTGGAATTCTGGGATGAAAGAATCTTTTGATGGATTGGTAACTCTTTTGGTGGGTATATTTTTGTAGAAACGATCACTGTGGCTAAATCCAGGTTAGTATTCGCCTGATTTTATGTTAATGTTTCCATTAACAAGGCTCTCCCCAACTTTATAACTCTAAAATCTAAATGGGGAAAATGGACCCAAGCCCTTGTTTATGAAAATGCCACATTGTTTTATCAAAAGTATGGTAAAAAGGGTCATGTTATTGCAGACTGCAAATCCCTAGTGCCGAAGGAACCCTTGTCAAAAGGGAAAATTTCTTCTAGTTCTTCTGGGGAGATAGAAACACAGTTGCTCCCTAGCTCTAGTATTGCTCAGGAGAACACTACATCCATGGAGATGGATGATTATCCATTTACTGAGGGTCTGTATGAGATGATGAAATCCCCTAACCCTGGAGTTAAGAAGAATACTAATGGTGGCTTTGTAGAGGAAGGTGAAATCTCCCCATTCAGGGATTTGGGTCTTTCTCCTCTTTTTTTCGCTTTTGGAGTGGAAGGTAAAACTGTCATCACTCCCTTGGCATCTGTTGGCATGGACTTCAGGAACAAGAATGTTGATACTTTTGTTACCTACCATCCTAATGGTGTGGCTATGGAGGAATCAGCTGTTACAGTGTTGCAACAGTTGGAGATAGGGGTAGTTACCCCCACAAAGCCCCGGAAGGAGATTGAAATCTCATGCATTTTCTCTTCTCAACCATTTGGCATGGATGACCTCATGGGGGAAGTCACTAAATCTATCATTCTCACTTTGGACTTGAAACCCTCTGCCTCTAAATCTTAGCTTGGAGGGGATAACATTGATGATTGGCAGACTCAAAAGAGGAAGAAAAGAACCAAGAAGGTTGTTGTGGGAATAGATAACAGAGTTGGAAGACCCTCAGAGAGATTATCAAGACATAAATCTATAGCTAGGGATATTGCTAGTGGACGGCAAGGTGGGTGCATGAAGTTGGGTTACACTTTTTGGCCAACTTCAAAAAAAGATTGGAAATGGCATAATGCAAGCGCATTATAACGTGCTCACGTTATTTCATTTTAAAAGCCAAAAAAAAAGTGAAAGCTATTCATTTTCTCTTTTTTGTTTTTTTGCTCTGCCCATGGCCAAAAAACCCTTAGTTTCATGCTCGCATTCTAGGAGGAGGCATTCTTCAAAATTCATCAACAATAGTTTCTTTTCATTCGCAAAGATGGCACCACGATGACAAAGAGGTGCAGGAGGCAAGTATTGTTTGCTATTTGTTTTTATTTTCTTAGTTTCAAGTTGATTTTGTTTGTTTTAGGTTAGATTTTTAAAAAAAAAAATTGTAGGAGATGCAAATTACCTAAAATTCCTCAACAAGAAGAACAGGCAAATCCTCCTCAACAAAATCAACCTCCCCCACCAATCAATCCACCCTCCTGACACTCAACAAAATTTAAGGAGTGAAATTGAAAACAACAAGAAACAAATTGAGGATTTTATCAGTAGGTTGAGTGATCCAAATGCTTCAACTGCAGAAAGAATGACACTAGAAAATTCAATGAAAGAGATGTTAAAAAATGTAGATTCAATAACCCAAAAAATAATGGGATGGCAAGATAGGAGGTAGGCAGCTAGGGCATATTATGCAGATAAACTATCATATAAACAAGTAAGAGATTTAAAAATTCCTAAAGGTGATTTGTGCTCTCTATTCACTGACCCTAGAAAAAATCAAAATCTTAGCCTCAATGCAAAGAGGTTTCCTATTCATTGGTGCCACCACCAAGAGATTAGGAATCGTTTTTATGATAGGTGGTACTTGGTCTTTGATTACCCACTGTGCAATAATTGTGAAGTCCCCCAATATTTTCTTAGGAAACTATACAATGAGTTTGTATTGAACCAAATCCCAAATTATTTTTATATGAGGGAGTTCCAGGGGAGAAGTGGGGGGTCAGCTCAGGATAGGCTCGATGCACAACCGAATCCTACGCGGCAAGGGAGACGACCTCTCGCTAGGCCACCTCATGAGCACATTGTTATGCATGTCATTGTGAAGGAGAGTGTTGACATAGAAACATTGCAGGTGATCAACACTTTGACCCAAATTATCATCCATTATACTAGCCCTATTGTATAGCGCCATCTAGGGGAGTCTTCAGGTGGTGGCCTTCAAACCCATGTGTGTCAATCTTGCAGAGCGACTTGTTCATATGACCCACTGGCACTCAGGAGGTTGCTACGCAAGATTCGTATGCTGCTACACACGATCCATATGCTGCTCGGGGGATGGAGAGGACGGCTGAGATTTTGCATTGTGCATATGGCATTGATAGTCGGGTAAAAGTCAGCATGTTCATTGAATTTAATTTATTAAATTTTGATTCTAAAATTTTGATTAACTAATTTAGTTTTATTATTTTAATAAAATTGTAGGGTCACAGTGTTGAGACTGGATACACCGGTCCTCCACCTACTTATTTCTGCAATACACCTATCAATGGGGTATGTAACTAGTAAACAATTATAAATTTATTACATGTTAATAGCATTGTTTTACGAATGGTATTTTAATACATGTGATTTTGGATGTTGAATAGGCTAATATTGGCAGTTTCAAGCAAACACCTCCTAGTGCCAGTGGATTCACTCAAGCGTACACGAAGGTAATAGAATAAAGAGAACTTAACTAATGAATTCTACTTAGTAAATTTGTGTAGTTTATATTCATATTGTTGGTTACATTGCATTACACATCATTCAAACTCAAAGCATTACTTCAAATTCCATAACTAATAACTAGATGTTGATAGATGACAAAATTTCAACTATATATATTGTTTAGAAAGTCAACATAAGCAGCACGATGCAATTAATTCACATGGAGGCATGTGCTTGCAAAGGTGCACCACCACGACAAACTATGGATGCTTGGAAAAAATCTATGAAACCATAATAATAAGCAATAGCATAGACAAGGCAGTTAGTGATGCAAAGCATCATATCAAAACACTCAATCATTAGGGTACATCTGATGCAGAGCATCCAACAAACACCATCAACATAATTTCGTCAAGGGATTTCAATCCCAAATAGAATCAAGAGAAGATCAAATATAATTTCATCATAAATCTACTTTTCATTCAACCAAAATTCACTCAAATTCTCTTAGCCATTCCATAGGCCATCATTCATCATTCCACTAATCAGTATTCCAATTGACTCATTCAAAGCAAAAACCATATTAAAGAAAACTTTGACTTAATCAATTAGATTCACATCATTCTCAACCACCATAAAAATAACATAAACCTAATTATTGACACTTGAACAATTCATCCTTTCATTTATTCACCAATGAAACAAATCAACTAAACCATACCTCACTATTATCAGTCCATTATCAAGCACTGTACTCACCATATTTTGACTGCAGTAGTCTATTTATAGGTTACAAACTCCTACTACAACAAAATCTTGATTAACATCTTGTGGTTAATCACCAATTTGCTCAAAAGGCTTCATAATAGTCACCCATCCAACCATCAAAGTCACCAACCCTGTCTTATACACCTTAACCAAATTTAGTAACATCAATCATATCATTAGTTTGATAGTAACCAAGCTCTCAATCATATCATAGAAGCTTTGAAAGGATACAAGTCATAAATGTTGAAGATAGGAGAGATTGCCACTGCAGGAGGTAGCTCTATTTCATAAGCATTTTGGACAAACTTGTAGACCACCTTGCAAGGTCCTATCTTCTTCATCATGATTTTGGTATACTTTCCTTTTAGAAGTCTCTCCTTATTCAAGTGTTCCATCACCAAGTCTCTAACCTTGAATTGGACATTCCTCTTCTTTAAATCTTCCTTTTCCTTTTACTTCTCAACATTCTTTTGAAGGGTTTCCTTCCCTTGTTGATGAATATCCTTGATTGTAACAACAAAGTCCTCACCTTGAGCACTTCTCCTATTAACTCCTTGTAGGTCTCTTAGTTCATAGACCCCTCTAGGGTGCATGCCATAGACTACCTCAAAAGGCCTTCTACCAAAGCTCCTATTCATGGAGTCATTATATGCAAATTTAGCTTGTGGTAAAATTAGATCCCAAGCTTGTCCATCTTCCTTGGTAAGGCATCTTAAGAGGTTTCCCAATGATCTATTCACCACTTTAGTTTGTCCATCCATTTGTGGATGGTATGCTGAACTAAAGGACATATTTTTTCCTTGAGTTTCTTCCACAAGGTCCTCCAAAAGTGACCAATGAATTTAGAATCCCTGTCAGAAACAATGCTTAAAGGCAGTTCATGTATCATAACAACCTCCTTAAAGAAGAGACCTACTATATGAGATGCATCATTGGTGCATTTGCAAGAAAGAAAATGTGCCATCTTACTAAATCTATCAACTACCACAAAGATACTATCAAAACCTTTTTGGGTTCTAGGCAACCCCAAGACAAAGTCGATACTTAAACACTCCCAAGGCCTATTGGGAATGGGTAGTGGATGATAGAGTCTTGCATTTGATGAAGTTCCCTTTGCCCTTTGACATATTGTGGAGCCTTCCACATACCTTCTCACATCCACCTACAACTTTGGCCAATAGTAAAATCTCCTAACTTGTTCTAAGGTCTTGTCAAGGCCAAAGTGACCTCCAAGACTTCCACTGTGTTTCTCCTTTATGATATTCTCCCTCATTGAGCATTTACGCAAACACAATTGGCTTACTTTGAAGAGAAAACCATTCTGCAATAAAAAGTCAAAGAATTCAGCATGAAAATAATTCAAATGTTGCTCACAAACATTGTATACCTCCTTGAAATCTGAATCTTCATGATACATATCCTTCAATGCTTCAACCCCCATGCTTTGGAGTTGGATCTCTTGCACTACAAGTTCCCTTCTACTGAGAGCATCTGCCACCTTATTTTCTTGGCCCTTCTTATGCTTTATTGTGAAAGTATAGGCTTGCAAAGACTCTACCTACTTCATGTGCCTATGACTGAGTTTTCCCTGTGCATTCAAAAAACTCAAGGCATGATTATCAGTATAAACAACAAATTATTTAGGTAACAAGTAGTGCCTCCACTTTTTGAGGGCTTGGATCATAGCATACAATTCCAAATCATAGGAAGAATACTTCCTCTTTTCTTCATTCAACATCTCACTATACAATGCAACCAGCCTGCCTTCTTGGCTCAAAATAGCCCCTATTGCTTGATTGCTAGTATCACACTCAATGGTAAAAAAATTATCAAAATTAGGGAGCCCAAGTATAGGCTATTGTGCTACTCTCATTTTCAGATATTCAAACCCTTTATCAGCCTCATTGGTCCAAGAAAACTTACCTTTGTTACCTCCTTTGATGGTGTCCAAGATTGGTGCACAAATTTGGCTAAAGTTCTTGATGAACTTTCTATAAAATCTTGCAAGTCCATGGAAGCTTCTCACATCTCCCATTGATTTTGGTGTTGGCCAAGTAAGAATAGCATCCACCTTTGAAGGATCCATCTTCAAACTTCCCTTGGAGATGACAAAACCAAGGTAGACTAGTTCTTCCTTCATGAATTCACACTTTTCCATGTTGATCAGCAACTTCTCCTCTTGTAACCTCCTTAGTACCATGTCAAGGTGCTTCAAATGTTCTTCTTTAGACCTGCTAAACACAAGGATGTCATCTAAATAAACTACAAAAAACTTTCCAATGAAAGGTCTCAATACCTCATTCATAAGGTGCATAAATGTACTAGGGGAATTTGATAACCCAAAGGGCATCACCAACCAATCATAGAGCCCTTCATTAGTCTTAAAAGTTGTCTTCCATTCATCCCCTTCTCTGATCCTTATCCGATGGTACCCGCTCTTTAGATCAATCTTGGAAAAGTAAGATGCTCTTGATAGACAATCCATGAGGTCCTCCATTCTTGGCATCAGGAACCTATATCTGATTGTGATCCTATTGATGGCTCTTGAATTAGTGCAAAGCATCCAATTCCCATCCTTCATTGGTGCTAGGATAGTAGGAACAACACATGGGCTCAAACTCTTCCTCACTAGCCCTTTATCCATCAACTCTTACACTTGTCTTGCAATCTCCTCATTTTGAGCAGGTGTCATCTTGTATGCAGCCTTATTGGGCAATGTAGCCCCTAGAATCAGATCAATATGGTGGCTTATATCCCTAATGGGAGGTAAGGAACTAGGTAATTCATTCACCGTTATGTCCTTGTACCTTTCCAACAACTCTTGGACTTCCTTTGGTGCATCTTCCTTCTTCTTTGTGGGAAGATCTTCTTCACTTTTTGGCTTCATAATCAAGAGGAACCATCTTCCTCCTCCTTCCTTCAAGGTCTTCATGAACTCCTTCTCACCCACCATCAAAACACTAGGCCCTTCATGCCTTGCCTTGTCTTCTTCTAGGAGAGGTGGAAGGTTGTAAGTCTTCCCATCCTTCACAATGGAGTATCTGTTCTTCTCCCCATCATGCTTGGTCTTCCTATCAAACTTCCAAGGCCTACCAAAAATATATAGTTTAATACTTGTACTCAAAAAAAATTTCATTAGATCTCATACATTATAAGTCATGACATGGATCTCGCTATTGTAACTTTTTTGTGATTGAATAATTTGTTGTTTTATTTTCAGATGTTGGTTGTGGGAACACCTCCAAATGTTACAAGGGAAATGGACATCGATGTTTCATCTGCTATACAATCCTCCATGGCTCTGATAGAGGAGGTATGAGGAAAATTACTAAATTTCAATTTACATTTGTTGTTATAGATGTTAGTTCTAGTGAAAAATCAAACCATTATTGATTCGCAGTTTAATTCCTATTTGGATGGTTTATACAAGGCTTGAGCACGCCTGAGCATCGACATGCAAATATTTACATCATGGAGAATGGTCATGAGATGGCCATAAGTGATTATTTTGATAAATATATCATTTCTTATAATGTAATTTCTATATATTAATGTCTTTACTTCTTATTGTAACAGTTAAAACTTCACCAGGAGCTAAACTATAGGAGGAGTAGTAGGAGCACTCCTCAAGCACAATAGAAATGAGTGACAAACTTATCACCATCAGATCGCCAAACAAAGGGAAAGAATTTATTTCCAGAGCATGGAGAGAAATGAATTTTGATTCCAGAGCCCTTTGTTGTATGCCTAGACATGGCAATTTTGTACATATCTTGTATTGGATATATTTGACATTGTATGCCTATATGGCATTCGAGCGTAAGCCTATATAGCTATTTTGTAACTATATTTTATACTTATATTGACATATATTGATGTATGTGTACATGTCTATTTGGTTAATACAAATCCTTTTTATCAATGGTGTCCATATTTGCTCTTTTTGACAATGTCAAAAGCATGGTTGCATACAAATTAGGCAAAAGAATTTTCCTTTTAGATTAGCAATGCATGGAAGTTTCAAAAAGTATCCTTGATATTAAAAAACGATATGTGTTTATACCATAACAGCAAAAATATTTAGGGGAAAAAATTGGCAAACCAAAAGTATAAGATTTTATGAAAAAATCGGGAAAAAGTCTAGAAAAAATGGGAAAAAATCAGATTTTAAAAAAAAGGGTAAAAAAATGTAGAACAAGAGATAAAAAAAATTTAAAAAAAAATTAAAGGCATTTCCATAGCATAGAGATATAGAGAGAAAATAAAATAAAGAGTTTAACTAATAAATTGTAAAAAATAGATTTTTGTGGTTTATATTCATATCGTTGATTACATTGCATTGCACATATTTCAAACTCAAAGCATTACTTCACATTGCCTAACTAATAACTAGATGCTGATAGATGACAAAATTTCAATTACAATATAGTTTTTACAAAGTCAACCTAAGCAGTTATGCAATTACTCACATTGCATAACTAATAACTAGGAGCAGGTCCCAATTGCATTTGCTTGTCATGGCATTCTATGAGACCACATTTCTTTGAGGAATTTTTTCAAACAATTAACTGCCTTGTCTATACTACCACATTTTTGATACATGTCTACCAAAGCATTTTGTCAAATAGTTCACTGCCTTGTTGCTATGGCTGAAAGCCTAAAACAGGTGCTTTTGAACAAGCTATGGATGCTTCAAAAAATGTGTATCAAAAGCATACTAGTAAGCAATATCATAGAACAAGGAACTCTTGAAAATGCTCAAAGAAATGAGTCTCATGGTGATGGAATGCCATGACAATCAAAAGCATTTGATTGTCATGGCATTCCATCACCATGAGACCTCATTTCTTTGGAGGCATTTTTTCAAAGAGTTCACCGCCTTGTCTATGCTAACACATTTTTCATACATGTCTATCAAAGCATTTTATCAAACAATTCATTGCCTTTGCTATGGCTAAAAGCCTAAAACAAGTTCTTTTAAACAAGCTATGGATTTTCATGGCATTCCATCACCATGAGACCACATTTCTTTGAGGCATTTTTTCAAAAATTAGTTTCCTTGTCTATGCTACCACATTTTTCATACATGTTTACCAAGCATTTTATCAAATAGTTCATCTCCTCTGCTATGGCTAAAAGCCTAAAATAGGTGCTTCAAACAAGCTATGGATGCTTGGAAAAAATCTATCAAAGCATAATAATAAGCAATAGCATAGAACAAGGCAGTGAACTATTTGAAAAAAATCCTCAAAGAAATGTGGTCTCAATGGTGATGGAATGCCATGACAATCCATAGCAATTTGCCTTGTCATGGCATTCGTCATGCCATTCCATCACCATGAGACCACATTTCTTTGAGCATTTTTTCAAATAGTTCACTACCTTGTCTATGCTACCACATTTTTCATACATGTTTACCAAAGCATTTTATCAAACAGTTCACCTCCTTGCTGCTATGGCTAAAAGCCTAAAATAGGTGCTTCCAAACAAGCTATGGATGCTTGGGAAAAATCTATCAAAGCATAATAATAAGCAATAGCATAGACAAGGTAGCGAACTATTTGAATAAAAGCCTCAAAGAAATGTGCTTTCAATGGTGGTGGAATGCCATGAAAATCCATAGCAATTTTCTTGTCATGGCATTCGTCATGCCATTCCATTACCATGAGACCACATTTCTTTGAGGCATTTTTTCAAACAATTCGTTGCCTTGTCTATGCTGCCACATTTTTCATATGTGTTTACCAAAGCATTTTATCAAACAGTTCACCTCCTTGCTGCTATGGCTAAAAGCCTAACATAGGTGCTTCCAAACAAGCTATGAATGCTTGGAAAAATCTATCAAAGCATAATAATAAGCAATAGCATAGACAAGGCAGTGAACTGTTTGAATAAAAGCCTCAAAGAAATGTGATCTCAATGGCGGTGGAATTCCATGACAATCCATAGCAATTTGCTTGTCATGGCATTCGTCATCGCATTCCATCACTATGAGACCACATTTCTTTGAGGCATTTTTTCAAACAGTTCATTGCCTTATCTATGCTACCACATTTTTCATACATGTCTACCAAAGCATTTTATCAAATAGTTCACCTCCGTGCTGCTATGGCTAAAAGCCTAAAATAGGTGCTTCAAACAAGCTATGGATGCTTGGAAAAAATCTATCAAAGCATAATAATAATTAATAGACAGCAGAACTAACTGTTTGAATAAAATCCTCAAAGAAATGGGTCTCAATGGTGGTGAATGCCATGAAAATCCATAGCAATTTTGTTTTCATGGCATTAGGCCTTGCCATTCCATCACCATGAGACCACATTTCTTTGAGGCATTTTTTCAAACAGTTTGTTGCCTTGTCTATGCTACCACATTTTTCATACATGTTTACCAAAGCATTTTATCAAACAGTTCACCTCCTTTGCTGCTATGGCTAAAAGCCTAAAATAGGTACTTCAAATAAGCTATGGATGCTTGGAAAAAATCTATCAAAGCATAATTTAATAAGCAATAACATAGACAAGGCAACAAATTGTTTGAATAAAAGCCTCAAAGAAATGTGGCCTCAATGGTGGTGGAATGCCATGAAAATCCATAGCAATTTTCTTGTCATGGCATTCATCATGCCATTCCATCACCATGAGACCACATTTCTTTGAGGAATTTTTTCAAATAGTTCACCACCTTGTCTATGCTACCACATTTTTCATACATGTCTACCAAAGCATTTTATCAAACAATTCACTGCCTTTGCTATGGCTAAAAGCCTAAAAAATTACTTTCGAACAAGCTATGGATGCTTGGAAAAAATTATCAAAGCATAATAGTAAGCAACAAGCTATGGTCTCATGGTTTTTTTTCACACCTAAAATCAGTGTGATTTTATTCACATTTTTTTGCAGGTTATAAACACTTTTTTTTTTTGCCAATTTTGTTGTTTTAAATGACATTCAAGTTTATGGTGGTTTTGTTGTTTATATGATGATATGTGATATTATAATCCTAATTCATGCTTCTAGGTTGCATAGATATATATTTTGTTTTTACATGTTTTTTCTACCAATGAAACCAAAATGAACTTAACCCCTCTCCAAAATTTTTGGCCAAACCGGCGAACTGAACCCCCAAACCTAAACCTCAAAACCTATTCCAACACTCTTCATTTTTCCTACACAAAATTAATTGACCACCAAATTATGTTGCCCCTTGACTTTACCCACGTTTACTCCCTCAAACCTCTCTTTTTCATTCAAAACCCCTATTTTCCCAACTAGGGCATGTCATGCCATAACATACTTTTGACCTCCCCTTTCCTTGTAGACCCTTTGAACACATCAAACTCCACAATCTCACCTTATATCCAACCTATTCTAACTTATTTTCAAGCAATTCCTTCTTTTCACCTCTTCTAGCCTTGCTTTTAAGGGGCCACAATTTTGAATTTTCAACAAGGGAAGTGTTAGTAATCTCTTCCAATGCCCTTAATAATGCTAATTTCTTATTCCTACTCCCTATCCTACTTACATCAAGCCCATATCACTGAGACACAGCCTGAACAATAGGTGGAATGGCCTATTTCAACATACTACACTCAAACCCTTAAGGGATCGATCCAGTTGAACGTAGCTCAGAGCGATTCCGCGTGTTTGGGTGAGAAAGAGGACCATGCCTAGTGTGAACATGCCTATTCGAATGCATTGGAATAGTTTGTTTGGTCACACGAGTTGCAGAACAAAAGTTGCACCACTTTGCAACTTTCCACTACTTCCATTTGACACTTTTTCCATCAACTAAAATTTGGACACCATGGGAAAACCACTCCGAGATAACGAAAACCAAGAGAGTTTATTGTAGATGGGCCCAACATGATCCCATGGGATTAGACAATAATTTTATAAGTATCACAATGTCCGAGTAACCTCATGCTGAAGTTTGCAGCCATTGTTCCCTTTGGACCTTTAAGGGATCGATCCGGTTGAACATAGCTCGGAGCGATTCTGCATGTTTGGGTGAAAAAGAGGACCATGCCTAGTGTAAACATGCCTATTCGGATGCATTGGAATAGTTAATTTGGTCACATGAGTTGCAGAACGAAAGTTGCACCACTTTGCAACTTTCCACTGCTTCCATTTGACACTGTTTTTATCAATTGAAACTTCGACACCACGGGAAAACCACTCTAAGATAACGTAAACCGAGAGAGGTTATTGTAGAGGGGCCCAACATGATCCCATAGGATCAGATGAGAAGTTTCTAAGCATCACGATGTCCGAGTAACCTCATCCTGAAGTTTGTAGCCATTTTTCCCTTTGGACCCTTAAAGGATCGATCCGGTTGAACGTAGTTCACAGCAATTCTATGTGTTTGGGTGCAAAAGAGGACCATGCCTAGAGTAAACATACCTATTCAGATGCATTGGAATAGTCTATTTAGTCATACGAGTTGTAGAACAAAAGTTGCACCACTTTGCAACTTTTGTAATGGCTGAAAATCATAATTGAGATTTGGCTTCATAAACAAAATAGGGATGTTGCATTGCTTTTGTGCCTAATATTATCTTGGATGGCTCATAAATCTTCATTTTCTGCAAGGGGACACCATTCAATGTTTACTGGGTTACTTACAGATACACAAAGTAAAATAAGACATGATAGCATTAGCATCAAACAAATTAACGTGTATACAAGTATAAATTAATAAGAACCATTGTGCATATACTTACAAATTAATCTAATGAACCATCTGGATCTGCTCTACTCTTTATTGTGTCAAGTATTTCCTCATGGTCAAACTCATGGACCTTCCACAAGGTCTTGTTTAAAGGTTTTCCCCCATATTTGCTCAAACGAATATTGGAAGCCACAACAAGGTTCGAGTAATGAAGAATCTTACGATGCGTGTCAAAGTCCTCAAACAGCCAATGTTTAACACTCTTATGTGGGTACCTTCTAAGCCACGTTCCTAAGGAAAGAGTGTAGCTCACTCGATCCTATTAGTGTACAACAATCCTTATATGGTGCAATGTTAGTATCATCCATCAACCAAAAAAATCTATGAACTGAAGATGTACCTTCATTACCTGGACCCATCGAAGTATTACACCACTCAATGATTGAACTTGCATCTTTCAACTTTGCACTGTCTTTATACTTTAACTCTTCTCATGCTAATGCTCTTTTCATGCACGCTCCCCCTTTCCATTCCCAGCCTCAAAAAAGTTCCACATATGTTGAATACCTGTAGTGAGATGCATCCTGCACAACTGGTAGAACATGTGCATGTTCTTGAACTATGTTGCACAGTTATCCGACCATATTATATGCCAACCATATGCTATGCTCCTCCGAACCAAATCACTATAGAACATCTGGAAGCAACCTTGCAGGAGCTCTGGAGAATGTGTGAGATCATCACTAATATAAAAGTGATACTCCCTCAATACCTTCCTTTGGTCCTCTGTACTATCAGCTGCATGAATGAATGCTATGTGCACAAATATCGAAACGTGTGTGGAGTTGTAATACTGTGACTGCACCTCACACTGTGGCTGTAGAGTGTAGTTCTCTGCAAATTCAACCACTAATACTATGCTTCCAACTGAAAAGGTGTCCTTGCATAGCTTGAATTGTGTGTCCAGCCATCGGGCTCTATGGGTATGTCTTTCATACTCATACACTAGATTCTCACAAAACATGGACATAAACTGATACACTGGAATCTTCTCAATAACCAAATCACACATTTTTGCTTGAGACCCATATTTTGTAGCGTATGCCACTATTTTATACTTCCCAAAATCTACTAGTTTATGCCCCACCTCATATGTTCTTTCCATATGTTGACATACTCGCATTCGTTGCAAGCCACCGCAACACTCGCATGAACCATCCAAGCATGTTCTCCTGTAGAATATTTGGCCATCCTCTATTTGACATAAAAATTTTGATAAGAACTCTCTTGAAGATTTTGGTGGGGCTTCTATGCCACAATCCTGCAAAACATCATTAGTATGCAAATCTAAACATATAGAATGATAAACATCATAATGGTTATCGAATTCAATATGTAGTCTACAACAACAAGTAGTGCATGTGTGATTTATAATGACATAAAAAAAATTTAGCATTTCAAAGAATCTTTGAGAAATATTAATTTGAGGATAAGCATTTTGAAATTTATGAAAAAATTGGGTTTGAGTCGTATCCAAAAAATGCTTTGGATGTGGCTCACGGTTCTGACTACCAATTCTCCTTCTTACGACATCCCTTTGATTTGAAGATGGCCTTGTATTATTCTTCCAATAATCTTCAATTAGTGTTCTCAATGCTTCAACAACTTTTCTATCTTTATGTGGCAGTCTTCCCGAGAATGCCCTCAATTATTTGCCACCTTTGAATGGCTCTTGATAAAAAATTTCTACTAATTCCCATTTGTTCACTTGCCTTTTTAACGAGATGAGATCTCTTTGTTTGATAGCTTACCAAAGTCGATGTAATGACACATTGGGTGACATTACTATCCTTTGAGCGTGAGGTCTTACCCACACTCTCATAAGCATCCATTAGATTCTTCACAATAGTGTTTTCACTTGATGCATTCAATCTTCTCAACCCAAGAGTCTTCATGATGTTTTTGTACTTTAAACCCCACATCATTTGTACAAATAGTTGACATTTTCCGATCTCATTTAGCCTTTCAAAGAACATTTTCCAAATCTTATCAGCATATCTTCTACAAGTGCGTTTTGGAATCTTACCTTCCATGTGCTACAAAATATCCTCATCAATATTAATCAAAAACTTTGGCTTTCTATGCAAAATTCTAGGTGGTGTTCTCTTAGGTGCTACACATCTCAACATTAGCAATTTCATCAATATTTAATTGAGGGTGGCTAGATTGCATAAATTCCTCTCGACTCGAGGTGGAATAGAATACATACCTCAGGTTCACGTATGATGCATAATTCCTTAAGTTCATCAAACTGAAAGTGATATCAATGTACTCTCAACTTTAGATGTGGTGGATGGTTTCCAACCATACTTTTGGTAGATTGTGTCCCTCCATATTCGCTTGTCCTTAATGGTGTCCCTTTGTATTCACTTGTGGTAGAGGGTGTGTCTCCAACTACGGTATCTGCATCTCCCCTAGCATGACTCTTTTGCATTCGTGCCCTTTGTGCTACCAATTTCTTTTCTCTTTTTGACGGTTGAGGTTCCTCTTCAATTGGCTTGTTTTCGTTAATCGTTCCCAATTTCTATTTTTCATGATATTCCCTCATCTATTTTTTCTCTTTATCTCTGAAGGCTTGGAGCTGATCATCTGTTAGTTTTTCCCTTTTAACAGATCATTTCTTCGGCATGACGAATAATTTTACATGTGAAAAAAGTGCTAAGTCAAGTCAAATTAACTAATAGTGAAAGGTTGTAAAAGTCTATTAATTTCAAATGTTAGTTTTCGAAGTTGAAGTGGTTTGTTTTTTAGTATGATATTGTGAAAGATGGAATCAAGTTCAAGCTAACCCCATTGCAGGGAGATGACAGGGAACAAGAAAAAATGTCAAGGATAGTGATGATGGAAAGGAAGGAGTTCCTCAAGCATGAGGAAGATAAACATGGTGAAGGTGCAGCTACTTACACAAAAAAAAGAGTTGAGGTAGCAAAAGTAGACAAAGGAGTAATGTTAGAAAGGAAAAATGATGGAGAAATAGTGATAAGAGAAAGGGAATCATTTATACAGGATCTAGACATGTTTGCAAAGCAGGTTGGAGACAAGAACAGGACTGATTGCAGTCAAGGACAGGTAGGAACAAGTGTAGGACAGACTAATACTGTCAAAACAGAGGTATGCAGACCTAATGAAAAGAAATATGAGGTGAAGAACCTTGAGGCAGAGACCCTAATGCAAGGAAAAGGCAAGATAAGTGGAAACAAGATGGAGAAGAGGTGAGAATGGCCTAGTAAGGTCATGGTGGAAGAGATGGATTGTCCAATGAAAGGGCAAGATGGAAAGCAACAGACTGATGACAAAGAAGATGGAAGACCACATGATGAGAAGGTCTCAGAGGCAAAGGGAAAGAAAGTAGAGGTAAAAAAGTGTGGATGGATTGAGGAAAGCCATGAAGGGCTTTTCAAGAGTAAAGAAATTATGATAGGGGTAGTTTTGTGTCCCCTGTAGATAAAGAGAGACAAGGAGCACACAAGCATTGTAGAAATAGTGAAATTTAAATCAGAAGATATAGAGGTAAAGGGATATTTGATTCAAATTCTAGATGCAAAGAACCCATGTAGGGGATGTTAATGAATATTTAACCAGCTACATTTGGGTTTTTTTTTGTATGTCGGCCTATGCATCACCAAGTCTGCTCGGCTTTTTATCAAAGATTTGATCTTCCGCTCCACGTGTCTACTCTTCACAACATCGAGTATCGGCATTCCCTTGGGATCCTGGAAAACACTGTTGTGCTTCCACCTGTCGTGGTTGCGAGTTGCTTTTGTTTCTTATTTCCTTGATGGCTCATCGGGCTGTGAGATGCTACCACGAAGCCCTCATTCCTAAAAGGTACTGGTAGGCTCCATAGTTTCTAGCTGCAGTGGACTCTTGCTACGTGTCAACCGTTCACAAATCTTTCAACACGGGGATGAAATAGCAACTGCAGGCAACGAAATGCTACCACGTGTCTTTTACGCCTGGCTGGTGAACGTTCCCTCCACCGTGATAAGGTACTTGACCCATTTGAAACATGTTGCATTTTTGCAAACCCTCTACAACGATGGGAGAAAGGTTCATGCGGGCAGCGAAAGGCTGCCACGTGCCTAAGCAGCGGATCTATTATGTGAGCGATGAACCAGATGAACCAAATAATGCTATTGGTTGCTGCTTATCATAATAATTCACACCAATGGATGACACTTGTCTAACCAGGACCACCGCCATCATTGCAGAGGATGCACATGTGCCCAGGATGACTGGATGTTGTGTTCCGGCTCGATCCTATTGTAACGGCCTTGGGAATATTTTGATTCAAGCATCATTGTAGAAGATTGCGAGATCTTTTATGTTACTGTTCTCTGAGGTGGTGGGAGGTCTTCCTGCTATATATAATTTCTCTGTTGATGAGAAATTGTTCGAAACTGGGAAAAACACACTGGTTTTAGCAAAAAGATGCTAGGCCTTTATTACTGTTTTATTTTAATTGCAAAACTCTCAGACTGTGCCAATTGTTTGGCCTTTCTATTTTTCATGCTATTTGATCAAATTGTAAATTGTGCTTTATATTGTCTTGACACTTCATTTGAGAACTTCTATATATGTTGGATGCAAGTTTTCTTACCTAGATCATGTCTAATGACTCTTCTTGGTAGTGAGAATGTATGCAACGTTATTTTATGTCAATAAATGAATTGTATATGCTATAATCTTAAGTCTGTGATGTTTTGGAACACAACAACACCATTCAAGCCCTTAAATCTATGATTTCGTGCCCATCATTAAATATTGGTGTATCGCCTTAGGTTAGACTTTACTTTATTATATATGCTTTCTTTTCCCTTTCCAAACCCCATTATAGAAGAAGTCGGCTTCTCTAAAAATCTGGAGGTTACTCAGTTTAGGCCGCTAGTGTCCCCCAAACCCGAAGCTCCACAATACTCAGCCAAATTTAACCAAATTCTGGCACCAAACGTAAAAAACAAGAAAAATTTGGTTGCGGGTCATAAAAATGGAAGTTGCAAATAGCCTAGATAAAAGGCCAGTGGAAGAATGTATGATAGTTGAGGATAAATATAAGTGTGTGGAAAGCATGGTAGATGCAGTAAGTGGTCCACTAAAGGGAAAAGAAGATAAAGAGCCTGAAAATATAGTGTTGGAAAAGAGTTTAGTGGAGGATAAGAGATAAGAGGATGTGATGCATCAAGGTGAATGGCAAAAAGAAAAGGAAAGGTCTGAGACAGTTTGTAGAAGGTGCAGTCACCATAAAAGGTGAAATTGAAAATACAAAGTGTTTGAATGACTCAAAGATGGAAGAGACTAAGGAGGAGATGTTGATAAAGGTTGGCCAAGTGAAGGATAGAGGAAAGGTGAGAGTGGGATCTCCAAATGAAATGGAGAAGAAAGCAAAAGATGAGGCTAGGACAGTGGATGGTCTTAGATGGGTAAGAGTACTGATGTGCAAAATCTCAAGCACACTATATTCCAGGATCACCAAGAGAGGAAATCTCGTTTTGCGCGACGCCGCTCGCGGAAGATGAAGGAAAGAGGGAGCAATGGCAAGAACAAGGAGGATCATCAGAGATTTGTTACAGGTCAAGGTGTTGCAGAATTCCAAGAGACTTGGAAAGCTTTCATGGCCGGATGTATGGTACAGGAGCACCAAGGATAGCTAGGACCATTAGGTGGTAAAGTGATGAATTTTTTCTTTGTAATCATGAGTGTGATGTAATAAGGTCTCAAAAGACCATTAGGAAGTGTTTTGAGTCATGTTAGGTTGATAGGTTTATGAAGTTGCCATTGTCTTGGCAAATGTTGTCAATATGATGGAATGAAGCCTTCAATGGCATAAACATGAAAATAACTATAAGATGGAAATGTAAAGTTCAAAGTAGTGTGATGAGGCCATCATAAGGCCATTAGAATAGGTTGAAAGTCAGTTTTAGTGCCAAAAAGTGAAAAAATTGCAAAAAAAAGAAAAAAATGCAAAGTTGCACTAAAAAGGGAATTGAAAGGTCAAGTTGGTAAAGGGAAGTTGTAAGGTGGTTTTAGGCAGTTGTAGAGGTTGGAGTGCATTTAAAAAATTCCATGTAAACATTGGAGGGAGGTTGGCATGACTCCATTTGAAAATTTGAATGAAATCTTTTGTTGTTTCTATGTTTTTCCCTATTTTTCTGAACTTTGTTGGCAATAAACAGTCCATAGAGTGAATATCGGGGCATGAAATGAATTGGAAATGATATTCGAGTGAGTCTACTATGATTTCCATCAGATTGGAGGCTTAACCATTTATTTTTGTGGGTTTTAGAGTAGATTTTCAAAGACTGCCTGTGTAACTCAAAAATTAAGGGTTTGGGAGTACAAAGAATGCAAGCTTGATCCATTCCACCTTCTGTAGGCATTGTAACTCAGTGGAATGGATCATAATAGGTAGGGTTAAATTTTTGTGGGTATATTTTTTGCAAGTGTGTTTATTTGAGTGAGTAGGAGTGATGCCTAGGGCTGGAAAAGTCAATTTTCCTTGTGAATTTAAAGGCTAGATGGTGGGGTTTGTCAAAATGATGAAGAACTTGTTGATTTAATGAACTTTTAAGTTTTTGCAAGGTATTTGGAAGGTGTTTGATTCTTTGTGGGGTTTTGGAAAGGCTTGGGAATATGAATTTCAATAAACCCTTGGGTTTTAGCATGTAAAAGGATGGTTTAATGAGACAACACTTTAGAATGTTTGTGTCTGGGAACTAACCATGGATTTTGTTGTTTTAGAACATATCAAATGACTGTCCATTGGTTTGGAGTAAAAACAGAGTCTTTAAGAGGGACCTCCTTTGTAAAATGGGGCTAATCTAGTAGCCTTTGGGTAGGGTAACCTATTGAAACTCCATACTGTTGCAAGGGAACCTTATGTGATTTGTTGGGCATTATACTTGGGGTCTGAGTGGATGCTAAATGGATGATGTGTTGGACCTTTTATGGCCTTCTCCAAAACATAGGTCCATTGGATGAATTTTGAGACCTAGAAAGCAAAGGATATTGTTTTGGGCAGTTTGGGAGAATGAAGTTTTGAAGGTTGTTTCTTTGCATGCATTTGATCAAATTGGGTTGGTTGTTGTGTTGCTCCACCTTTTATGCATCAGTATTTGAATTGACATTAGGTTGTTATGAGTTAATCTTCACCTTGGCTCTGCATCAGGAAGGCCTTGGAGTTGTGAAATATAGAAAACCCTAGGTATTTATGAGAAAATTGAGGGTTTTTGTATTGGAAACCTATTTGAGCATGCATTAGGAGTATATTCCAATTTTTTAGAGACATGTATGGAAATTTTGGTAGAATAGACAAGGCAATCAGCTAGTTTGTATAACTATTTGACACAATACCTCAATGAAAGCTTTGGAAGCATACACAAAGAAAGTCAATTGTTAAATTTAACAAAATGCCTCAAAGAGACGTGGTTTAAAAATGTAATAGGAAAGTGTATAGAATTGTGTAATTTAAAATGTCTATTGACAACCTAATGTTGTAACATGACAAACAAACAATTTGATCAACATGGAATAAGCAAAACAACAAAAATGAAAGCAAGCCATAATAGAATGAAAGAAAATGTACAAAGACTTCACATACCTAAAAAACCAAAGTTTCAAATGGAGGAGTTCTACCCAAATATGTAGCCTTTGCTTCTTCTTTCCTTAAATTCCTCAAAAAATTGACTTTTTCAAAAGCTTGTTCCCCTCCAAACTTCAATTATATACCAGTTATCACTACAATTCAAACTTGAATTCATATTACATGCCTTCCAATGTGAAAACTCTACTATTTCATGCAAAGGTGATGGAAATATCATGAAAAAGGTGGTGGAATCTAAATATCATGCATGCACACTTCACTCAATCACCAAAAAGCTACTTTTGTTGGAGCATAAACAAGATAATAATAAAATTTGGGCCAACATCACTTAGGGGTATATTGTGTTTTTTAACCATTTTTAGTGCAA
>VDFB02281492.1:300787203-300810260 GCA_007258455.2 Sequoia sempervirens
CATGGTTAATGGGTTCATTTATTTTTTGTAAAATATTGGGAGCCAAACTTTGATCTCACTAATTTCTCATAATCACAACCCCAATGTGGATTCAATTATAAAATCTAACTTTAGAATATTGGATAATAGAAATTCTATCAGAGATAGAATATTCTTTGGGGTATTTCATAAAGGTTGATGAAAATAATTATCAAAAGAATTTAGAATCTACTTCATTATGTGCATACATAACTCTATCTTTGAACATTATTGATTTTATGGTGCTAAAATGTATAGTTGGTTGTGGGTTTAGAAATTAGAATTAAAAGGGATAGAGACTAAATATTCAAGGTTCAATAAGGTAGAAAACCAACCCCAAATCTTGGGGAATCCCAAAAGACAAAGGTTTGAGAAACTTAGAAAACTCCAAGAGGAGACAATTAGTTAACTTAAAGAAAAGGGGAAAAAGTTCTAGAACTAATTACAACATCATTCATTCCATTTGATGAAAGATAACTTGATGTGTTGGATGAGAATAAAAGACAAAACACAAGCAATGTGATTCCATTAATATGGGATAAGATTAAATCCCTTTTTGAGCTTACTATTGAAGAATGTGGTTTCTCTCTAATCAAGGAAATTATTGCCTCAATGGATACTATAGAAGATTTAGTAAACATTGGGGAGAACCTATAGGAAATAAAGGAGGAAGATCAATAGGAAGAGGATGAGTTATCCAATTGGAATTATGTGTAATAAGCTAAATTGATTCCCTAAAGGGCAAAGATGATTATGCTGGGTTAGGGAGGATAGGTAAGAAAACACATAGAATTAAGAGAGAAGAAGATGGATCCAAAAACAACCAACTAAAACTTTCCTTAAAGATTATAAGATCTTAAAGGCAAACATCCCTTCCTAGTGATCAATGAAGAACACCTCATGGAATTTTAGGGACTTAGAATTTATCTAACAAAAATCACTTAGTCAAGAACCATTTAAATGTAGCTAAAGTGGGTATCATAATGCTAAAATAAAAAATATGATATGCAAGAAATAATGAATATACTATGAAAATGGAAAATATGGAGTGAGTGACCTTCAAATTTCTTAGTCTCCTTGAATGGTGAGTGTGGAAAATATCTATGTGAACAAGAATTATTTTTTATAATATAAAAATATGTAACAAGGGTCTTAGTTGAAGAATAAGTTTGATGCTCAATAAGCTCCCACTCTGCAGACATGTAGTTCGTATTTTAGAATAATTTTATATTCAATAATCTCCTGCTCTGCAAACTCCTGCGTGATATTTTCAATTTTTTGGCCACATTTGTTGGTTCAGGGGAGGACTCTGCCTCCCCTTAGACTAACCCCTCGCCCAATACAAAAGAGATTCACGGCTCTCATGTTTCTATTGGGGCACATGGTGATGTAGTGCTCGTGTCATGTCAATCCAAACCGCACTCAGAGATTCCTACTAAGGGGGACAATGGCAGCTTTAAGGGCATTGACTCTTCCAAGGCTGACTGGAAGAGTTCCCTTATTGGGACTAGAAATAATGCTTTTGAGACCATCCAACTAGACATTATTTAGTCTAAAGAAGGAACAACGATTTGTTTACCTAGCACGGTCATGGATGAGGTAGCCTCCTCACTACATCTTGTACCGATGGGGAGATTCTTGGCTTTTAGGCCTACTATTGAGATGGTTCATAGATGGGTTAATGGTCGTTGGAAGTTGAAAGGCAGTGTGATTGTCTCTGCTATGCCTGGAGGTTTATTCCTTTTCAAATTCATGGATGTGGAGGATTTGATTTATGTTCTTTCGGGTACATGGACTTATGGAAAACATTTTCTAGCCTTGGCCAAATGGAAACTAGTCATTGATCCATCTGTGGAACTAAATCGAATGGCTCCTATGTGGGTTCGCTTTCCAGGCGTCTCATTGGAATTCTGGGATGAAAGAATCTTTTGATGGATTGGTAACTCTTTTGGTGGGTATATTTTTGTAGAAACGATCACTGTGGCTAAATCCAGGTTAGTATTCGCCTGATTTTATGTTAATGTTTCCATTAACAAGGCTCTCCCCAACTTTATAACTCTAAAATCTAAATGGGGAAAATGGACCCAAGCCCTTGTTTATGAAAATGCCACATTGTTTTATCAAAAGTATGGTAAAAAGGGTCATGTTATTGCAGACTGCAAATCCCTAGTGCCGAAGGAACCCTTGTCAAAAGGGAAAATTTCTTCTAGTTCTTCTGGGGAGATAGAAACACAGTTGCTCCCTAGCTCTAGTATTGCTCAGGAGAACACTACATCCATGGAGATGGATGATTATCCATTTACTGAGGGTCTGTATGAGATGATGAAATCCCCTAACCCTGGAGTTAAGAAGAATACTAATGGTGGCTTTGTAGAGGAAGGTGAAATCTCCCCATTCAGGGATTTGGGTCTTTCTCCTCTTTTTTTCGCTTTTGGAGTGGAAGGTAAAACTGTCATCACTCCCTTGGCATCTGTTGGCATGGACTTCAGGAACAAGAATGTTGATACTTTTGTTACCTACCATCCTAATGGTGTGGCTATGGAGGAATCAGCTGTTACAGTGTTGCAACAGTTGGAGATAGGGGTAGTTACCCCCACAAAGCCCCGGAAGGAGATTGAAATCTCATGCATTTTCTCTTCTCAACCATTTGGCATGGATGACCTCATGGGGGAAGTCACTAAATCTATCATTCTCACTTTGGACTTGAAACCCTCTGCCTCTAAATCTTAGCTTGGAGGGGATAACATTGATGATTGGCAGACTCAAAAGAGGAAGAAAAGAACCAAGAAGGTTGTTGTGGGAATAGATAACAGAGTTGGAAGACCCTCAGAGAGATTATCAAGACATAAATCTATAGCTAGGGATATTGCTAGTGGACGGCAAGGTGGGTGCATGAAGTTGGGTTACACTTTTTGGCCAACTTCAAAAAAAGATTGGAAATGGCATAATGCAAGCGCATTATAACGTGCTCACGTTATTTCATTTTAAAAGCCAAAAAAAAAGTGAAAGCTATTCATTTTCTCTTTTTTGTTTTTTTGCTCTGCCCATGGCCAAAAAACCCTTAGTTTCATGCTCGCATTCTAGGAGGAGGCATTCTTCAAAATTCATCAACAATAGTTTCTTTTCATTCGCAAAGATGGCACCACGATGACAAAGAGGTGCAGGAGGCAAGTATTGTTTGCTATTTGTTTTTATTTTCTTAGTTTCAAGTTGATTTTGTTTGTTTTAGGTTAGATTTTTAAAAAAAAAAATTGTAGGAGATGCAAATTACCTAAAATTCCTCAACAAGAAGAACAGGCAAATCCTCCTCAACAAAATCAACCTCCCCCACCAATCAATCCACCCTCCTGACACTCAACAAAATTTAAGGAGTGAAATTGAAAACAACAAGAAACAAATTGAGGATTTTATCAGTAGGTTGAGTGATCCAAATGCTTCAACTGCAGAAAGAATGACACTAGAAAATTCAATGAAAGAGATGTTAAAAAATGTAGATTCAATAACCCAAAAAATAATGGGATGGCAAGATAGGAGGTAGGCAGCTAGGGCATATTATGCAGATAAACTATCATATAAACAAGTAAGAGATTTAAAAATTCCTAAAGGTGATTTGTGCTCTCTATTCACTGACCCTAGAAAAAATCAAAATCTTAGCCTCAATGCAAAGAGGTTTCCTATTCATTGGTGCCACCACCAAGAGATTAGGAATCGTTTTTATGATAGGTGGTACTTGGTCTTTGATTACCCACTGTGCAATAATTGTGAAGTCCCCCAATATTTTCTTAGGAAACTATACAATGAGTTTGTATTGAACCAAATCCCAAATTATTTTTATATGAGGGAGTTCCAGGGGAGAAGTGGGGGGTCAGCTCAGGATAGGCTCGATGCACAACCGAATCCTACGCGGCAAGGGAGACGACCTCTCGCTAGGCCACCTCATGAGCACATTGTTATGCATGTCATTGTGAAGGAGAGTGTTGACATAGAAACATTGCAGGTGATCAACACTTTGACCCAAATTATCATCCATTATACTAGCCCTATTGTATAGCGCCATCTAGGGGAGTCTTCAGGTGGTGGCCTTCAAACCCATGTGTGTCAATCTTGCAGAGCGACTTGTTCATATGACCCACTGGCACTCAGGAGGTTGCTACGCAAGATTCGTATGCTGCTACACACGATCCATATGCTGCTCGGGGGATGGAGAGGACGGCTGAGATTTTGCATTGTGCATATGGCATTGATAGTCGGGTAAAAGTCAGCATGTTCATTGAATTTAATTTATTAAATTTTGATTCTAAAATTTTGATTAACTAATTTAGTTTTATTATTTTAATAAAATTGTAGGGTCACAGTGTTGAGACTGGATACACCGGTCCTCCACCTACTTATTTCTGCAATACACCTATCAATGGGGTATGTAACTAGTAAACAATTATAAATTTATTACATGTTAATAGCATTGTTTTACGAATGGTATTTTAATACATGTGATTTTGGATGTTGAATAGGCTAATATTGGCAGTTTCAAGCAAACACCTCCTAGTGCCAGTGGATTCACTCAAGCGTACACGAAGGTAATAGAATAAAGAGAACTTAACTAATGAATTCTACTTAGTAAATTTGTGTAGTTTATATTCATATTGTTGGTTACATTGCATTACACATCATTCAAACTCAAAGCATTACTTCAAATTCCATAACTAATAACTAGATGTTGATAGATGACAAAATTTCAACTATATATATTGTTTAGAAAGTCAACATAAGCAGCACGATGCAATTAATTCACATGGAGGCATGTGCTTGCAAAGGTGCACCACCACGACAAACTATGGATGCTTGGAAAAAATCTATGAAACCATAATAATAAGCAATAGCATAGACAAGGCAGTTAGTGATGCAAAGCATCATATCAAAACACTCAATCATTAGGGTACATCTGATGCAGAGCATCCAACAAACACCATCAACATAATTTCGTCAAGGGATTTCAATCCCAAATAGAATCAAGAGAAGATCAAATATAATTTCATCATAAATCTACTTTTCATTCAACCAAAATTCACTCAAATTCTCTTAGCCATTCCATAGGCCATCATTCATCATTCCACTAATCAGTATTCCAATTGACTCATTCAAAGCAAAAACCATATTAAAGAAAACTTTGACTTAATCAATTAGATTCACATCATTCTCAACCACCATAAAAATAACATAAACCTAATTATTGACACTTGAACAATTCATCCTTTCATTTATTCACCAATGAAACAAATCAACTAAACCATACCTCACTATTATCAGTCCATTATCAAGCACTGTACTCACCATATTTTGACTGCAGTAGTCTATTTATAGGTTACAAACTCCTACTACAACAAAATCTTGATTAACATCTTGTGGTTAATCACCAATTTGCTCAAAAGGCTTCATAATAGTCACCCATCCAACCATCAAAGTCACCAACCCTGTCTTATACACCTTAACCAAATTTAGTAACATCAATCATATCATTAGTTTGATAGTAACCAAGCTCTCAATCATATCATAGAAGCTTTGAAAGGATACAAGTCATAAATGTTGAAGATAGGAGAGATTGCCACTGCAGGAGGTAGCTCTATTTCATAAGCATTTTGGACAAACTTGTAGACCACCTTGCAAGGTCCTATCTTCTTCATCATGATTTTGGTATACTTTCCTTTTAGAAGTCTCTCCTTATTCAAGTGTTCCATCACCAAGTCTCTAACCTTGAATTGGACATTCCTCTTCTTTAAATCTTCCTTTTCCTTTTACTTCTCAACATTCTTTTGAAGGGTTTCCTTCCCTTGTTGATGAATATCCTTGATTGTAACAACAAAGTCCTCACCTTGAGCACTTCTCCTATTAACTCCTTGTAGGTCTCTTAGTTCATAGACCCCTCTAGGGTGCATGCCATAGACTACCTCAAAAGGCCTTCTACCAAAGCTCCTATTCATGGAGTCATTATATGCAAATTTAGCTTGTGGTAAAATTAGATCCCAAGCTTGTCCATCTTCCTTGGTAAGGCATCTTAAGAGGTTTCCCAATGATCTATTCACCACTTTAGTTTGTCCATCCATTTGTGGATGGTATGCTGAACTAAAGGACATATTTTTTCCTTGAGTTTCTTCCACAAGGTCCTCCAAAAGTGACCAATGAATTTAGAATCCCTGTCAGAAACAATGCTTAAAGGCAGTTCATGTATCATAACAACCTCCTTAAAGAAGAGACCTACTATATGAGATGCATCATTGGTGCATTTGCAAGAAAGAAAATGTGCCATCTTACTAAATCTATCAACTACCACAAAGATACTATCAAAACCTTTTTGGGTTCTAGGCAACCCCAAGACAAAGTCGATACTTAAACACTCCCAAGGCCTATTGGGAATGGGTAGTGGATGATAGAGTCTTGCATTTGATGAAGTTCCCTTTGCCCTTTGACATATTGTGGAGCCTTCCACATACCTTCTCACATCCACCTACAACTTTGGCCAATAGTAAAATCTCCTAACTTGTTCTAAGGTCTTGTCAAGGCCAAAGTGACCTCCAAGACTTCCACTGTGTTTCTCCTTTATGATATTCTCCCTCATTGAGCATTTACGCAAACACAATTGGCTTACTTTGAAGAGAAAACCATTCTGCAATAAAAAGTCAAAGAATTCAGCATGAAAATAATTCAAATGTTGCTCACAAACATTGTATACCTCCTTGAAATCTGAATCTTCATGATACATATCCTTCAATGCTTCAACCCCCATGCTTTGGAGTTGGATCTCTTGCACTACAAGTTCCCTTCTACTGAGAGCATCTGCCACCTTATTTTCTTGGCCCTTCTTATGCTTTATTGTGAAAGTATAGGCTTGCAAAGACTCTACCTACTTCATGTGCCTATGACTGAGTTTTCCCTGTGCATTCAAAAAACTCAAGGCATGATTATCAGTATAAACAACAAATTATTTAGGTAACAAGTAGTGCCTCCACTTTTTGAGGGCTTGGATCATAGCATACAATTCCAAATCATAGGAAGAATACTTCCTCTTTTCTTCATTCAACATCTCACTATACAATGCAACCAGCCTGCCTTCTTGGCTCAAAATAGCCCCTATTGCTTGATTGCTAGTATCACACTCAATGGTAAAAAAATTATCAAAATTAGGGAGCCCAAGTATAGGCTATTGTGCTACTCTCATTTTCAGATATTCAAACCCTTTATCAGCCTCATTGGTCCAAGAAAACTTACCTTTGTTACCTCCTTTGATGGTGTCCAAGATTGGTGCACAAATTTGGCTAAAGTTCTTGATGAACTTTCTATAAAATCTTGCAAGTCCATGGAAGCTTCTCACATCTCCCATTGATTTTGGTGTTGGCCAAGTAAGAATAGCATCCACCTTTGAAGGATCCATCTTCAAACTTCCCTTGGAGATGACAAAACCAAGGTAGACTAGTTCTTCCTTCATGAATTCACACTTTTCCATGTTGATCAGCAACTTCTCCTCTTGTAACCTCCTTAGTACCATGTCACGGTGCTTCAAATGTTCTTCTTTAGACCTGCTAAACACAAGGATGTCATCTAAATAAACTACAACAAACTTTCCAATGAAAGGTCTCAATACCTCATTCATAAGGTGCATAAATGTACTAGGGGCATTTGATAACCCAAAGGGCATCACCAACCAATCATAGAGCCCTTCATTAGTCTTAAAAGTTGTCTTCCATTCATACCCCTCTTTGATCCTTATCTTATGGTACCCGCTCTTTCGATCAATCTTGGAAAAGTAAGTTGCTCCTGATAGACAATCCATGAGGTCCTCCATTCTTGGCATCGAGAACCTATATCTGATTGTGATCCTATTAATGGCTCTTGAATCAGTGCAAAGCATCCAATTCCCATCCTTCCTTGGTGCTAGGATAGTAGGAACAACACATGGGCTCAAACTCTTCCTCACTATCCCTTTATCCAATCTCCTCATTTTGAGCAAGTGTCATCTTGTATGCAGCCTTATTGGGCAATGTAGCCCCTGGAATCAGATCAATATGGTGGATTATATCCCTAATAGGAGGTAGGGAACTAGGTAATTCATTCATCGTTATGTCCTTGTACCTTTCCAACAACTCTTGACTCCTTTGTGCATCTTCTTTGTGTTATCTTCACTTTTGGCTCATAAATCAAAGAGGAACCATCTTCTCCTCCTCCTTCCTTCCAAGGTCTTCAAGGAATCCCTTCTCACCCAATTATCAAAAACACTAGGCCCTTCGTGCTTTGCCTTGTCTTCTTCTAGGAGAGGTGAAAGGTTGTAAGTCTTCCCATCCTTCACAATGGAGTATGTGTTCTTCTCCCCATCATGCTTGGTCTTCCTATCAAACTTCCAAGGCCTACTAGAAATATATAGTTTAATACTTGTACTCAAAATTTTGTTCATTAGATCTCACACATTATAAGTCATGACATGGATCTCGCTATTGTAACTTTTTTGTGATTGAATAATTTGTTGTTTTATTTTCAGATATTGGTTGTGGGAACACCTCCAAATGTTACAAGGGAAACGGACATCTATGTTTATCCGCTATAATAATCCTCCCATGGCTCTGATAGAGGAGTGTATGAGAAAATTACTAAATTTAAATTCATTGTTATAGATGTTAGTTCTAGTAAAAAATTAAACCATTATTGATTCATAGTTTAATTCCTATTTGGATGGTTTATATAAGGCTTGAGCATGCTTAAGCATCGACATGCAAATATTTCCATCGTGGAGAATGGTCATGATGTACATAAGTGATTATTTTGATAAACATATCATTTCTTATAATGTAATTTGAAGTATATTAATGTTTTACTTCTAATGTACGCTTAAAACTTCACCAGATAACTATAGGAGGAGTAGTAGGAGACCTCGGTTAATAACAGAATGAGGATAAACTTATCAATTATCGACCGCCAACAAAGGAGGCACTTATTTCAGAGCATGGAGAGAAATGAATTTTGATTCCGTAGCTCTTTGGTTGTATGTGCCTAGACAGCAATTTTGTACATATCTTGTATGATATATTTGACATTGTGTGCTCATATGGCATCTTTGTCATAGTTTCATATGGCTATTTTGTACCTAAATATTTTATACTTATATTGACATATATTGATGTATGTGTACATGTCTATTTGGTTAATACAAATCCTTTTTATCAATGGTGTCCATATTTGCTCTTTTTGACAATGTCAAAAGCATGGTTGCATACAAATTAGGCAAAAGAATTTTCCTTTTAGATTAGCAATGCATGGAAGTTTCAAAAAGTATCCTTGATATTAAAAAACGATATGTGTTTATACCATAACAGCAAAAATATTTAGGGGAAAAAATTGGCAAACCAAAAGTATAAGATTTTATGAAAAAATCGGGAAAAAGTCTAGAAAAAATGGGAAAAAATCAGATTTTAAAAAAAAGGGTAAAAAAATGTAGAACAAGAGATAAAAAAAATTTAAAAAAAAATTAAAGGCATTTCCATAGCATAGAGATATAGAGAGAAAATAAAATAAAGAGTTTAACTAATAAATTGTAAAAAATAGATTTTTGTGGTTTATATTCATATCGTTGATTACATTGCATTGCACATATTTCAAACTCAAAGCATTACTTCACATTGCCTAACTAATAACTAGATGCTGATAGATGACAAAATTTCAATTACAATATAGTTTTTACAAAGTCAACCTAAGCAGTTATGCAATTACTCACATTGCATAACTAATAACTAGGAGCAGGTCCCAATTGCATTTGCTTGTCATGGCATTCTATGAGACCACATTTCTTTGAGGAATTTTTTCAAACAATTAACTGCCTTGTCTATACTACCACATTTTTGATACATGTCTACCAAAGCATTTTGTCAAATAGTTCACTGCCTTGTTGCTATGGCTGAAAGCCTAAAACAGGTGCTTTTGAACAAGCTATGGGATGCTTCAAAAATGTATCAAAGCATACTAGTAGCATATAGGATAGTGTTGAATCCTTGAATAAATGAGGTCTGAATGCCGCGACAATCAAAAGCATTTGATTGTCAGCATTCCATCACCATGAGACCCTACTTTGAGGCATTTTTTCAAAGAGTTCATCGCCTCTGTTCATGCTAACACATTTTTCACATGCTCCATCAAAGCATTTATCAAACAATTCATTGCCTTACTGCTATGCATAAAAGCCTAAAACAAGTTCTTTTAAATGTTATGATTATGGCATTCTACCCACCATGACATCCACATTTTCTTCGAGCATTTTTTTCGTAAAAATTCGCTTCTTGTCTATGCTACCATTTTCATATAATATGTTTACCAAAGCATTTTATCAACAGTTCATCCTCTCCATCGCTATGGCTGGGTGTTTCAAATAGGTGCTTCAAAACGTTTTATGGATGCTTGGAAAATTTATCAAAGTATTAATAGTATAGATATTACAGTAGTTAACTATTTGAATAGATTCAAAGAATGACTAATGGTGGTGGAATTCTTATGACAATCCATAGTACTCTTTCTGTCATGGTATTCGTCATGGCATTCCATCACCATGAGACCACATTTCTTTGAGGAATTTTTTCCAAATTTCATTTCCTTGTCTATGCTACCACATTTTCATACATGTCTACCAAAGCATTTTATCAACAAGCTCACCTTGCTGCTATGGCTAAAAGCCCAAAATAGAAGCTCAAACAAGCTGGATGCTTGGGAAAATCTATCAAAGCATATATATTAAAGATACAGAATGAACTATTTAAAAGCCCTAAAGAAATGTGCTCAATGGTGGTGAATGCCATGAAAATCCATAAGAATTTTTCTTGTCATGGCATTCGCTATGCCATTCCATTACCATGAGACCACATTTCTTTGAGGCATTTTTTCAAACAATTGCCTTGTCTATGCTGCCACATTTTCATATGTGCTTACTCAGCATTTTATCAAAACAACACCTCCTGTCGCTATGGCTAAAAGTTTTCCAATATAGAAGCCTAAACAAGCTATGAATGCTTGGAAAAATCTATATCAAAGCATAATAGCATGAAGATAGATATATGAACTGTTGATTAAAGTTTCAAAGAAATGTGATCCACGGCGGTGGAATTCCACATAACCATAGCAATTTGCTTGTCATGGCATTCGCCATGCCATTCCATCATCATGAGACCTCATTTCTTTGAGGCATTTTTTCAAAGAGTTCACTGCCTTGTCTATGCTAACACATTTTTCATACATGTCTACCAAAAGCATTTATCAAATAGTTTAATCAAGTGTTGCTATGGCTAAAAGCCTAAAAATAGGAAGCTTCCAAATGAAGCTATGGATGCTTGGAAAAATCTATCGTGTTATTAATATAGTATTGGAAGAGCAGACAGTAACGGTAACTGTTTGAATAAAATCAAAGAAATGTGGTCTCAATGGTGGTGGAATGCCATGAAAATCCATAGCAATTTGTTTTTCATGGGTATCTGGCCATGCCATTCCACTCACTACGAGACCACATTTCTTTGAGAGGCATTTTTTCAAACAGTTTGTTGCCTTGTCTATGCTACCACATTTTCTTTGCTACATGTTTGGCCAGCATTTATCAAAACAAAGTTCACCTCCTTGCTGCTATGGCCAGCCTAAATAGGCACTTCCAAAACAAGCTATGGATGCTTGGAAAAATCTATCAAAGCATAATAATAAGCAATAACATAGGACAAGGCAACAAATTGTTTGAATAAAAGCCTCAAAGAAATGCGCGTCTCAATGTGTGGAATGCCATGAAAATCCATAGCATTTTCTTTGTCATGGCATTCATCGTTATTCCATCACCACATTTCTTTGAGGAATTTTTCAAATAGTTCACTGCCTTGTCTATGCTACCACTTTTTTCATACATGTCTACCAAAGCATTTTATCAAACAATTCATTGCCTTGCTGCTATGGCTAAAAGCCTAAAAAAATTACTTTTGAACAAGCTGGATTCTTGGAAAAAATTTGTCAAACATAATAGTAAGCAACAAGCTATGATCTCATGGTTTCTGCGAAAATCAGTGTGATTTTATTCACATTTTTTTGCAGGTTATAAACACTTTTTTTTTTTGCCAATTTTGTTGTTTTAAATGACATTCAAGTTTATGGTGGTTTTGTTGTTTATATGATGATATGTGATATTATAATCCTAATTCATGCTTCTAGGTTGCATAGATATATATTTTGTTTTTACATGTTTTTTCTACCAATGAAACCAAAATGAACTTAACCCCTCTCCAAAATTTTTGGCCAAACCGGCGAACTGAACCCCCAAACCTAAACCTCAAAACCTATTCCAACACTCTTCATTTTTCCTACACAAAATTAATTGACCACCAAATTATGTTGCCCCTTGACTTTACCCACGTTTACTCCCTCAAACCTCTCTTTTTCATTCAAAACCCCTATTTTCCCAACTAGGGCATGTCATGCCATAACATACTTTTGACCTCCCCTTTCCTTGTAGACCCTTTGAACACATCAAACTCCACAATCTCACCTTATATCCAACCTATTCTAACTTATTTTCAAGCAATTCCTTCTTTTCACCTCTTCTAGCCTTGCTTTTAAGGGGCCACAATTTTGAATTTTCAACAAGGGAAGTGTTAGTAATCTCTTCCAATGCCCTTAATAATGCTAATTTCTTATTCCTACTCCCTATCCTACTTACATCAAGCCCATATCACTGAGACACAGCCTGAACAATAGGTGGAATGGCCTATTTCAACATACTACACTCAAACCCTTAAGGGATCGATCCAGTTGAACGTAGCTCAGAGCGATTCCGCGTGTTTGGGTGAGAAAGAGGACCATGCCTAGTGTGAACATGCCTATTCGAATGCATTGGAATAGTTTGTTTGGTCACACGAGTTGCAGAACAAAAGTTGCACCACTTTGCAACTTTCCACTACTTCCATTTGACACTTTTTCCATCAACTAAAATTTGGACACCATGGGAAAACCACTCCGAGATAACGAAAACCAAGAGAGTTTATTGTAGATGGGCCCAACATGATCCCATGGGATTAGACAATAATTTTATAAGTATCACAATGTCCGAGTAACCTCATGCTGAAGTTTGCAGCCATTGTTCCCTTTGGACCTTTAAGGGATCGATCCGGTTGAACATAGCTCGGAGCGATTCTGCATGTTTGGGTGAAAAAGAGGACCATGCCTAGTGTAAACATGCCTATTCGGATGCATTGGAATAGTTAATTTGGTCACATGAGTTGCAGAACGAAAGTTGCACCACTTTGCAACTTTCCACTGCTTCCATTTGACACTGTTTTTATCAATTGAAACTTCGACACCACGGGAAAACCACTCTAAGATAACGTAAACCGAGAGAGGTTATTGTAGAGGGGCCCAACATGATCCCATAGGATCAGATGAGAAGTTTCTAAGCATCACGATGTCCGAGTAACCTCATCCTGAAGTTTGTAGCCATTTTTCCCTTTGGACCCTTAAAGGATCGATCCGGTTGAACGTAGTTCACAGCAATTCTATGTGTTTGGGTGCAAAAGAGGACCATGCCTAGAGTAAACATACCTATTCAGATGCATTGGAATAGTCTATTTAGTCATACGAGTTGTAGAACAAAAGTTGCACCACTTTGCAACTTTTGTAATGGCTGAAAATCATAATTGAGATTTGGCTTCATAAACAAAATAGGGATGTTGCATTGCTTTTGTGCCTAATATTATCTTGGATGGCTCATAAATCTTCATTTTCTGCAAGGGGACACCATTCAATGTTTACTGGGTTACTTACAGATACACAAAGTAAAATAAGACATGATAGCATTAGCATCAAACAAATTAACGTGTATACAAGTATAAATTAATAAGAACCATTGTGCATATACTTACAAATTAATCTAATGAACCATCTGGATCTGCTCTACTCTTTATTGTGTCAAGTATTTCCTCATGGTCAAACTCATGGACCTTCCACAAGGTCTTGTTTAAAGGTTTTCCCCCATATTTGCTCAAACGAATATTGGAAGCCACAACAAGGTTCGAGTAATGAAGAATCTTACGATGCGTGTCAAAGTCCTCAAACAGCCAATGTTTAACACTCTTATGTGGGTACCTTCTAAGCCACGTTCCTAAGGAAAGAGTGTAGCTCACTCGATCCTATTAGTGTACAACAATCCTTATATGGTGCAATGTTAGTATCATCCATCAACCAAAAAAATCTATGAACTGAAGATGTACCTTCATTACCTGGACCCATCGAAGTATTACACCACTCAATGATTGAACTTGCATCTTTCAACTTTGCACTGTCTTTATACTTTAACTCTTCTCATGCTAATGCTCTTTTCATGCACGCTCCCCCTTTCCATTCCCAGCCTCAAAAAAGTTCCACATATGTTGAATACCTGTAGTGAGATGCATCCTGCACAACTGGTAGAACATGTGCATGTTCTTGAACTATGTTGCACAGTTATCCGACCATATTATATGCCAACCATATGCTATGCTCCTCCGAACCAAATCACTATAGAACATCTGGAAGCAACCTTGCAGGAGCTCTGGAGAATGTGTGAGATCATCACTAATATAAAAGTGATACTCCCTCAATACCTTCCTTTGGTCCTCTGTACTATCAGCTGCATGAATGAATGCTATGTGCACAAATATCGAAACGTGTGTGGAGTTGTAATACTGTGACTGCACCTCACACTGTGGCTGTAGAGTGTAGTTCTCTGCAAATTCAACCACTAATACTATGCTTCCAACTGAAAAGGTGTCCTTGCATAGCTTGAATTGTGTGTCCAGCCATCGGGCTCTATGGGTATGTCTTTCATACTCATACACTAGATTCTCACAAAACATGGACATAAACTGATACACTGGAATCTTCTCAATAACCAAATCACACATTTTTGCTTGAGACCCATATTTTGTAGCGTATGCCACTATTTTATACTTCCCAAAATCTACTAGTTTATGCCCCACCTCATATGTTCTTTCCATATGTTGACATACTCGCATTCGTTGCAAGCCACCGCAACACTCGCATGAACCATCCAAGCATGTTCTCCTGTAGAATATTTGGCCATCCTCTATTTGACATAAAAATTTTGATAAGAACTCTCTTGAAGATTTTGGTGGGGCTTCTATGCCACAATCCTGCAAAACATCATTAGTATGCAAATCTAAACATATAGAATGATAAACATCATAATGGTTATCGAATTCAATATGTAGTCTACAACAACAAGTAGTGCATGTGTGATTTATAATGACATAAAAAAAATTTAGCATTTCAAAGAATCTTTGAGAAATATTAATTTGAGGATAAGCATTTTGAAATTTATGAAAAAATTGGGTTTGAGTCGTATCCAAAAAATGCTTTGGATGTGGCTCACGGTTCTGACTACCAATTCTCCTTCTTACGACATCCCTTTGATTTGAAGATGGCCTTGTATTATTCTTCCAATAATCTTCAATTAGTGTTCTCAATGCTTCAACAACTTTTCTATCTTTATGTGGCAGTCTTCCCGAGAATGCCCTCAATTATTTGCCACCTTTGAATGGCTCTTGATAAAAAATTTCTACTAATTCCCATTTGTTCACTTGCCTTTTTAACGAGATGAGATCTCTTTGTTTGATAGCTTACCAAAGTCGATGTAATGACACATTGGGTGACATTACTATCCTTTGAGCGTGAGGTCTTACCCACACTCTCATAAGCATCCATTAGATTCTTCACAATAGTGTTTTCACTTGATGCATTCAATCTTCTCAACCCAAGAGTCTTCATGATGTTTTTGTACTTTAAACCCCACATCATTTGTACAAATAGTTGACATTTTCCGATCTCATTTAGCCTTTCAAAGAACATTTTCCAAATCTTATCAGCATATCTTCTACAAGTGCGTTTTGGAATCTTACCTTCCATGTGCTACAAAATATCCTCATCAATATTAATCAAAAACTTTGGCTTTCTATGCAAAATTCTAGGTGGTGTTCTCTTAGGTACATACATCTCAACATTAGCAATTTCATCAATATTTAATTGAGGTGGGCTAGATTGCATACCTTCGACCGAGGGTGGAATAGAATACATACCTTGAGGTTCACGTGGGGATGATGGCATACCTTGTTCATCAAATCCGAGTGATAATGTACTCTCAACTTTAGATGTGGTGGATGGTTTCCAACCATACTTTTGGTAGATTGTGTCCCTCCATATTCGCTTGTCCTTAATGGTGTCCCTTTGTATTCACTTGTGGTAGAGGGTGTGTCTCCAACTACGGTATCTGCATCTCCCCTAGCATGACTCTTTTGCATTCGTGCCCTTTGTGCTACCAATTTCTTTTCTCTTTTTGACGGTTGAGGTTCCTCTTCAATTGGCTTGTTTTCGTTAATCGTTCCCAATTTCTATTTTTCATGATATTCCCTCATCTATTTTTTCTCTTTATCTCTGAAGGCTTGGAGCTGATCATCTGTTAGTTTTTCCCTTTTAACAGATCATTTCTTCGGCATGACGAATAATTTTACATGTGAAAAAAGTGCTAAGTCAAGTCAAATTAACTAATAGTGAAAGGTTGTAAAAGTCTATTAATTTCAAATGTTAGTTTTCGAAGTTGAAGTGGTTTGTTTTTTAGTATGATATTGTGAAAGATGGAATCAAGTTCAAGCTAACCCCATTGCAGGGAGATGACAGGGAACAAGAAAAAATGTCAAGGATAGTGATGATGGAAAGGAAGGAGTTCCTCAAGCATGAGGAAGATAAACATGGTGAAGGTGCAGCTACTTACACAAAAAAAAGAGTTGAGGTAGCAAAAGTAGACAAAGGAGTAATGTTAGAAAGGAAAAATGATGGAGAAATAGTGATAAGAGAAAGGGAATCATTTATACAGGATCTAGACATGTTTGCAAAGCAGGTTGGAGACAAGAACAGGACTGATTGCAGTCAAGGACAGGTAGGAACAAGTGTAGGACAGACTAATACTGTCAAAACAGAGGTATGCAGACCTAATGAAAAGAAATATGAGGTGAAGAACCTTGAGGCAGAGACCCTAATGCAAGGAAAAGGCAAGATAAGTGGAAACAAGATGGAGAAGAGGTGAGAATGGCCTAGTAAGGTCATGGTGGAAGAGATGGATTGTCCAATGAAAGGGCAAGATGGAAAGCAACAGACTGATGACAAAGAAGATGGAAGACCACATGATGAGAAGGTCTCAGAGGCAAAGGGAAAGAAAGTAGAGGTAAAAAAGTGTGGATGGATTGAGGAAAGCCATGAAGGGCTTTTCAAGAGTAAAGAAATTATGATAGGGGTAGTTTTGTGTCCCCTGTAGATAAAGAGAGACAAGGAGCACACAAGCATTGTAGAAATAGTGAAATTTAAATCAGAAGATATAGAGGTAAAGGGATATTTGATTCAAATTCTAGATGCAAAGAACCCATGTAGGGGATGTTAATGAATATTTAACCAGCTACATTTGGGTTTTTTTTTGTATGTCGGCCTATGCATCACCAAGTCTGCTCGGCTTTTTATCAAAGATTTGATCTTCCGCTCCACGTGTCTACTCTTCACAACATCGAGTATCGGCATTCCCTTGGGATCCTGGAAAACACTGTTGTGCTTCCACCTGTCGTGGTTGCGAGTTGCTTTTGTTTCTTATTTCCTTGATGGCTCATCGGGCTGTGAGATGCTACCACGAAGCCCTCATTCCTAAAAGGTACTGGTAGGCTCCATAGTTTCTAGCTGCAGTGGACTCTTGCTACGTGTCAACCGTTCACAAATCTTTCAACACGGGGATGAAATAGCAACTGCAGGCAACGAAATGCTACCACGTGTCTTTTACGCCTGGCTGGTGAACGTTCCCTCCACCGTGATAAGGTACTTGACCCATTTGAAACATGTTGCATTTTTGCAAACCCTCTACAACGATGGGAGAAAGGTTCATGCGGGCAGCGAAAGGCTGCCACGTGCCTAAGCAGCGGATCTATTATGTGAGCGATGAACCAGATGAACCAAATAATGCTATTGGTTGCTGCTTATCATAATAATTCACACCAATGGATGACACTTGTCTAACCAGGACCACCGCCATCATTGCAGAGGATGCACATGTGCCCAGGATGACTGGATGTTGTGTTCCGGCTCGATCCTATTGTAACGGCCTTGGGAATATTTTGATTCAAGCATCATTGTAGAAGATTGCGAGATCTTTTATGTTACTGTTCTCTGAGGTGGTGGGAGGTCTTCCTGCTATATATAATTTCTCTGTTGATGAGAAATTGTTCGAAACTGGGAAAAACACACTGGTTTTAGCAAAAAGATGCTAGGCCTTTATTACTGTTTTATTTTAATTGCAAAACTCTCAGACTGTGCCAATTGTTTGGCCTTTCTATTTTTCATGCTATTTGATCAAATTGTAAATTGTGCTTTATATTGTCTTGACACTTCATTTGAGAACTTCTATATATGTTGGATGCAAGTTTTCTTACCTAGATCATGTCTAATGACTCTTCTTGGTAGTGAGAATGTATGCAACGTTATTTTATGTCAATAAATGAATTGTATATGCTATAATCTTAAGTCTGTGATGTTTTGGAACACAACAACACCATTCAAGCCCTTAAATCTATGATTTCGTGCCCATCATTAAATATTGGTGTATCGCCTTAGGTTAGACTTTACTTTATTATATATGCTTTCTTTTCCCTTTCCAAACCCCATTATAGAAGAAGTCGGCTTCTCTAAAAATCTGGAGGTTACTCAGTTTAGCGCAAAAGGTCCCCCTTAAACTGAGTTTCCCATAATACTTTGTTACCTAATCAAATTTTGGCATCAACAGTGGGAAATAAAAAAAGACAAGAAAAAATTTTTGTTGCAGGTCATAAAAATGGAAGTTTCAAAGAGCCTAGATAAAAGGCCAGTGGAAGAATGTATGATAGTTGAGGATAAATATAAGTGTGTGGAAAGCATGGTAGATGCAGTAAGTGGTCCACTAAAGGGAAAAGAAGATAAAGAGCCTGAAAATATAGTGTTGGAAAAGAGTTTAGTGGAGGATAAGAGATAAGAGGATGTGATGCATCAAGGTGAATGGCAAAAAGAAAAGGAAAGGTCTGAGACAGTTTGTAGAAGGTGCAGTCACCATAAAAGGTGAAATTGAAAATACAAAGTGTTTGAATGACTCAAAGATGGAAGAGACTAAGGAGGAGATGTTGATAAAGGTTGGCCAAGTGAAGGATAGAGGAAAGGTGAGAGTGGGATCTCCAAATGAAATGGAGAAGAAAGCAAAAGATGAGGCTAGGACAGTGGATGGTCTTAGATGGGTAAGAGTACTGATGTGCAAATTGTATGCAGTTGTGGCAATGGTTCCTAGATGGGAGAACCTGAAGCAAATGATGAAGAGGATGGATAAAAGGAAAAGAGTGAAGGGAGTGCTTTATTACTTCCTTTTTTTGATGATCATGTTGATGGAGGTGAAGCCAAGGGTGAAAAATAAAAGAAGAAAGACAGAGAGTGGACTGTTTGGAAGTAAGTGACACCAAGGAACAAGTTAGGAGCAATTGGATGCAGCCATGGATGATAGGACAGAGTAGGAAGGTGCAGGTTCAAGGTGATCAGTCAAGAGAGGAATTGTTTTGCAAGGACAAGGCCAAGCCTAAGGTGAAGATGAAGGAAAGAGGGAGCAATGGCAAGAACAAGGAGGATCATCAGAGATTTGTTACAGGTCAAGGTGTTGCAGAATTCCAAGAGACTTGGAAAGCTTTCATGGCCGGATGTATGGTACAGGAGCACCAAGGATAGCTAGGACCATTAGGTGGTAAAGTGATGAATTTTTTCTTTGTAATCATGAGTGTGATGTAATAAGGTCTCAAAAGACCATTAGGAAGTGTTTTGAGTCATGTTAGGTTGATAGGTTTATGAAGTTGCCATTGTCTTGGCAAATGTTGTCAATATGATGGAATGAAGCCTTCAATGGCATAAACATGAAAATAACTATAAGATGGAAATGTAAAGTTCAAAGTAGTGTGATGAGGCCATCATAAGGCCATTAGAATAGGTTGAAAGTCAGTTTTAGTGCCAAAAAGTGAAAAAATTGCAAAAAAAAGAAAAAAATGCAAAGTTGCACTAAAAAGGGAATTGAAAGGTCAAGTTGGTAAAGGGAAGTTGTAAGGTGGTTTTAGGCAGTTGTAGAGGTTGGAGTGCATTTAAAAAATTCCATGTAAACATTGGAGGGAGGTTGGCATGACTCCATTTGAAAATTTGAATGAAATCTTTTGTTGTTTCTATGTTTTTCCCTATTTTTCTGAACTTTGTTGGCAATAAACAGTCCATAGAGTGAATATCGGGGCATGAAATGAATTGGAAATGATATTCGAGTGAGTCTACTATGATTTCCATCAGATTGGAGGCTTAACCATTTATTTTTGTGGGTTTTAGAGTAGATTTTCAAAGACTGCCTGTGTAACTCAAAAATTAAGGGTTTGGGAGTACAAAGAATGCAAGCTTGATCCATTCCACCTTCTGTAGGCATTGTAACTCAGTGGAATGGATCATAATAGGTAGGGTTAAATTTTTGTGGGTATATTTTTTGCAAGTGTGTTTATTTGAGTGAGTAGGAGTGATGCCTAGGGCTGGAAAAGTCAATTTTCCTTGTGAATTTAAAGGCTAGATGGTGGGGTTTGTCAAAATGATGAAGAACTTGTTGATTTAATGAACTTTTAAGTTTTTGCAAGGTATTTGGAAGGTGTTTGATTCTTTGTGGGGTTTTGGAAAGGCTTGGGAATATGAATTTCAATAAACCCTTGGGTTTTAGCATGTAAAAGGATGGTTTAATGAGACAACACTTTAGAATGTTTGTGTCTGGGAACTAACCATGGATTTTGTTGTTTTAGAACATATCAAATGACTGTCCATTGGTTTGGAGTAAAAACAGAGTCTTTAAGAGGGACCTCCTTTGTAAAATGGGGCTAATCTAGTAGCCTTTGGGTAGGGTAACCTATTGAAACTCCATACTGTTGCAAGGGAACCTTATGTGATTTGTTGGGCATTATACTTGGGGTCTGAGTGGATGCTAAATGGATGATGTGTTGGACCTTTTATGGCCTTCTCCAAAACATAGGTCCATTGGATGAATTTTGAGACCTAGAAAGCAAAGGATATTGTTTTGGGCAGTTTGGGAGAATGAAGTTTTGAAGGTTGTTTCTTTGCATGCATTTGATCAAATTGGGTTGGTTGTTGTGTTGCTCCACCTTTTATGCATCAGTATTTGAATTGACATTAGGTTGTTATGAGTTAATCTTCACCTTGGCTCTGCATCAGGAAGGCCTTGGAGTTGTGAAATATAGAAAACCCTAGGTATTTATGAGAAAATTGAGGGTTTTTGTATTGGAAACCTATTTGAGCATGCATTAGGAGTATATTCCAATTTTTTAGAGACATGTATGGAAATTTTGGTAGCATAGACAAGGCAATCAGCTAGTTTGTATAACTATTTGACACAATACCTCAATGAAAGCTTTGGAAGCATACACAAAGAAAGTCAATTGTTAAATTTAACAAAATGCCTCAAAGAGACGTGGTTTAAAAATGTAATAGGAAAGTGTATAGAATTGTGTAATTTAAAATGTCTATTGACAACCTAAGGTTGTAACATGACAAACAAACAATTTGATCAACATGGAATAAGCAAAACAACAAAAATGAAAGCAAGCCATAATAGAATGAAAGAAAATGTACAAAGACTTCACATACCTAAAAAACCAAAGTTTCAAATGGAGGAGTTCTACCCAATTATGTAGCCTTTGCTTCTTCTTTCCTCAAATTCCTCAAAAATTTGACTTTTTCAAAAGCTTGTTCCCCTCCAAAATTCAATTGTATATCAGTTATCACTGCAATTCAAACTTGAATTCATATTACATGCCTTCCAACATGAAAACTTTGCTATTTCATGCAAAGGTGATGGAAATATCATGAAAAAGGTGGTGGAATCTAAATATCATGCATGCACACTTCACTCAATCACCAAAAAGATACTTTTTGTCGGAGCACATGTAGAACCAGGAGAATATGCAGAATGTGGACTAACATCATGGGTATATTGTGTTTTTTAACCATTTTTAGTGCAAGAAATAATTTGCATGCGTTATAACACACTCGCGTTATTTCCCACTAAACGGCCATCTCTCTATTTATCAATAACGCGCTCGCTTTATAATAAATTAAGTTTTTTTAAAGATTTATTTGGTAGATCCACTCCAACCCACTCCCACCCTATCTCCCACACACTTTAACCCTCTCCCACACTCTCCCACTCTCTCCCATCCCCCCATCTCTCTCACTCTCCCAGTCTCTCCAAATCTCTCCCATGCTCTCTGACTCTCCCACCCTCTCTCCCACTCACCCACTCTCTCACACTCTCTCCAACTCACTCCCACCCTCTCCCATGCTCTAAGATACTTTGGGACCCTTTCCCACCCTCTCCCACAATCTCCCATTCTCTCACACCCTCTCATACCCTCTCTCTCCCACTCTCCCACTCTCTCCCACACTATCCCACCCTCTCCCATCCTATCCGACGCTCTTTGACTCTCTCTGACTCTCTCCCACACTCTCCCATCCTATCTGATGCTCTCTGACTCTCTCCAACCCTCTCCCACACTCTCCCACCCTCTCCCACCCTCTCTCATGCTCTACCACTCTCTTCCACCCTCTCCCACCCTCTCCCACTCTTCCACTCTCTCCCACCCTCGGTTCCACTCTCCCAATCTCTCCAACTTTTTCCCACTCTCTCCCATACTCTCCAACTCTCTCCAACTCTCCCACCCTTTCTCCCTCTCTCTCCCACCATCTCCCACCCTCTCTACCAGTCTCCCACTCTCTCCCATGCTCTCTGACTTTCCCACCCTCTCTCCCACTCACCCACTCTCCCACACTCTCTCCAACTCTCCCATCCTATCTGACGCTCTCTAACTCTCTCTGACTCTCTCCCACCCTCTCCCACACTCTCCCACTCTCTC
>VDFB02281492.1:300810280-300834052 GCA_007258455.2 Sequoia sempervirens
TCTGACTCTCTCTGACTCTATCCCACACTCTCCCACCCTCTCCCATCCTATTCGATACTCTCTGACTCTCTCCCACCCTCTCCCACTCTATCCAACCCTCTCCCACTCTCTCCAACCCTCTCCCACCCTCCCTAACACTCTATGACTCTCCACACTCGCCCACCCTCTCCCACCCTCTCTCTCACCCTCTCCCACCTTCCTACTCTCCCACTTCCACCCTCTCACACCTCTCCCCATCAATTTTAAATTTTACCTGCTCATCAAAATTTAAAATAAATTACATTTAGAAACTAGACTCATTCTACAAATTTTAAAAAATAAAAATTTAAAAAATCTTTTACTTTCCAAATTTTGTAGGGGGAGCACGGCCAAAATTCTACTTTTTAGGAAGTGTCCACTTAGAAAATTAGTAAAAAAAAAATATTCATTAAAAAAATATCAGAAAAATTGTGCATCAACTAGATGTTGTTAGCTAACTTCTGACCATAGTGATTTTAAAAATACTAAAAAGAGTTGCTATGTTATGTTTTTCTAACAAAAACAACACCAATTTTTGTACATCCCTCTTTTGAACCCCTTAATCTCAACCATATTCAAAATAAATTAGTAGTTTAGAAAGTAGACTCGGAGCACTTTGATCCTTGTTTTTGTTCCATCTCAAAATTTTGAGTGTAACTATCCTCAATTTCATGTCCAAGGTCAGCATTTCCTGATTTTAGAAAAAAATTGGCCACTTAAGCCCCCTTTTTGGGAACCATCTTGGTGCACTTACCTGATAGTCAACCCTTGATTCAACCCATCATAGTAGAAAATGAATTTCCTTTCATGGAACATGTGGGGGTTGAATAGTCCCCAAAAACAATTTTCTCTTAGAAAATATATTAGGGATCTTAAAATTGATGTCCTTCTATAGGAAGCTAAGATGACTTACCAGACTTTCTCCTCAATAACTAACAAAATCTAGTCGGGCTCCTCCTTCTATAGTGAGGCAAACAGTGCTTTTGGAGGCATTGCTACTATGTGGAACTCTACTAAGATTGATGGGGAATCCTATGATTTTTCTCATAGCTACCTTGTTGTGACCCTTAGAGCTTATAATTACACACCACATTTGTTCAATATCTATGCCCCTAATACTCATGGTGGAAGGAAAAGTATGTGGGAAGAAGTTCTAGCTCTAATTCTTGAGGATAAAAATGCCTTGTCTATGGTGGTCAGTGACTTTAACTCCCCTTTATTCCCTTTGAAGAAGCTTGGTGGCCTTATGGAGTACAGTGATAGCATGAGTAACCTCTCAGACTTCATCAACAGGTTTGGCTTGTTTGACTTGGAGCTACAAGGTAATCCTTTCACTTGGTCTAACAATTGGAAAGGTAATCATCTTATTCAGGTTTGTCTGGATAGAGTGTTGGTCTTTGTGGGTTGGTATTTGGGGTGCAATGCCTCCCTTAAAGCCCTCCCTAGGACTATTTCTGATCACAACCCAATTCTACTCCAATGGATGAATAGGCCTTTCCTTGGCCCCCACCCCTTGAGATTTGAGATTATGTGGATGTCACATCAAGATTTCAGAAATTTCATAGAAAATTGGTGGAGCTATCCAATCCAAGGGTCAACTATGTATAGAATCTTCTAAAAACTTGATCTCATTAAAAAGGAAGTTAAAGAGTGGTCCAGATCTACCTTTGGGGACATTTTTAAGAAAAAAAAGGATATTGGAATTAAGCTTGACACCATCTAAAATCTAATGGCCAAGGGAAATTCCCTACAATCTTTGCATGAGGAAGAGGTGGAGAGATAACTTAAGCAAGGAAGAAATATATTGGAAATTGAATTAAGCAAGGGTGGTTAAAACTCTCTATCCAACTCAAAATGAACAATCTCAATCAAGAAACAACTCTTTGTTAGAAATAGGATGCCATGTAATTGCAACCCTAAACATTATTTATTTCATGTATCTCCTAAGTCCTTGGAAAGTGTTCCCCAACACTAGGATTAGAAAGAGATTAATAATTGATGAAATAATCATGTTGATTGACATTTGTAATTAACTCTAAATGTTAGGAGCATGTGAGGGTGTCCAATATGAGTTCCTAAATAATAGGGACACATGGGGCGCCCACATGGTAGGTGACACTCACCTTGAGTTAAGTTAACTATTTGGAGTAAGAGACAACACTTATGAGTGCATGTAAAGATCCTAGGAGTTAGGGTTTGATGTTTACATGCATTAAGTTTAGTTCAGTTCAGTTCAGTTCAGTTCAGAATTAGTTTAGTTCAGTTCAGTTATGGTTTAGTTATCTTCAATTAGTTTTAGTTGAATGCTAGTTGACTTTAGTTAACTTGGAATGCATGACTAATAACTTGAGTTGCATGACAGATAATAGGGACTACCTTCAATTAACAGGGGATGACCATTCTTGTATGAATGGTGGAAAGAAATGTTTCAGTTAACAAGAAATGACTTGGACCCAACTTGGGCGCCCAAGTTGGCTTCTTGGAATTAACTCCTTTGCATGATAAGATATTTCAGAAGGCTAAGTTAAGTGGGCCCATTCTTGGGTGCCTACTTTGAGGATAAAGCCTTGAAGATATTTACAGAATAAAGGTTGAGTTTGTACTTCAATTTGGGATGCCCAAATGGATGAAGATGAGGATTTGGCATTGTTCTTCACGATATAACTTTACTTGAAGGATATGGGCGTACCTTTTAGGGATAGGGCTTGAGAATTGTAATTGTAACTCAATTGGAGTTTACAAAGTTGATCAAATCCTATTTATCTCAAGCAAGTTGAAGAGAATTAGTATCAGTTTTTATTGTAGGTTGTGAAGAAGATTTGTTGGAGGCAGAAAAAGCATCTCAAGGAAGGATTGGAATTATTGTAATCTTATTTTGATATTAAATAATACATTGATTCTTGGTGGAGTTTTTTCTCGAAAAGGTTTCTCCATGGTATATGTTGTGTATCTTCTAATATCTTTTCTAATTCTTCTACAACTTATGTCTTCATTCTACAAATGATAAAATGAATTAATCAGATAATCACCCACAAAGAATACATATTTAGATTAGCAAGTATAATAGTTTTACAAAGTATTAAGCTACATAAAAACCTCAATTTTCAACATTTGATATCAGAGTTGAGGTTGGGTAGAGTATTGGGACACCTTTCTCTTAAAAAGATTGGAGGTTTTTTGGCTGTAGTGGGAGCTTTTACTATTTTTTTGTTATTGCTGATTTTGGAAAATAAGTTTGTTACAAAGACGTATATATTCTTGGTTTAGAGAATGGTTATCATGTGTCATTAAGAGCTTGGATTCACAAGTTTGGTGTGAGCTTATGATAGAGATGTGATTTTGATTATGTGCATCATGATGCCATGGGATTGCTCAATATAATAGTTTAGTGGGAGAATTTGGCAATGAAGTATATTCTTGGTTGTAGGATGGTTTTTTTATTATGTCATGGTATACTCTTGATTAGTGGTTTAGAGTTGTGGCATGGTACATGTTATGATAATTTTGATCATGAGGAAATGTCTGAAATTCCATATGCTTTTGACAGTGATGGTTTGATGTTTATCTTGTTGCCATGTATAGCTCAGTATCACAGTTCAGTGGGAGCTTTGGTAGGATATAGTGATCTTCATGAAGAGGATGGTAGTCACGATGCCATGTGTGACTCAGTACCATGGTTCAGTGGGAGTTGTTGGTAGTGACGTGGATGCATCATTGGTAAGGTTATCTTCAGGTGATTGGGGATATGTTTTCTTGGTTTAGATTTTTTTCTATTATGTCATGGTATACTCTTGATTAGTAGTTTAGAGTTGTGGCATGGTACATGTTATGATAATTTTGATCATGAGGAAATGTCTAAAATTCCATATGTTTTTGACAGTGATGGTTTGATGTTTATCTAGTTGCCATGTATAGCTCGGTATCACAGTTTAGTGGGAGCTTTGGTAGGATATAGTGATCTTCATGAAGAGGATGGTAGTCATGATGCCATGTGTGACTCGGTACCACGGTTCAGTGGGAGTTGTTGGCAATGACGTAGATGCATCATCAGTAAGGTTCTCTTCAGATGATTGGGGATATGTTTTCTTGGTTTAGGGTAGTTGCTATTATGCTATGGCTTACTCTTGTTGCATTTAGAGTTTGGCATGGTTTTCTTGAGACTAGGATGTTTAAGTATGTTATGGTGCATGTTATCTCCTAGGAGGAGATGGTTAGATCATGGATGTCATGTTTATGTTCAATATTGGAGCTTTGACATTGATCTAGTGTAGTTCTCTTAAGTATTGGGTACATTAATCATTTGCTTGATTACTTCATGATAGTGCTATGTTGCATTTGGATTTTGGCATGGATTCGTTGTTTACAAGTCCTCATGGATATTTGGAGAAATAGGTGAGGCTTGACTTCTCTTATGGTTAGAGACATGTGTTGGAATGGTTACTAGCAAAAAAAATTTCCAACAGAAAAGATTGAGGAGCATACACCTTGGTTGAACGTGAGTTAAACACACTCAGTGGTTACACATGCCTTCAAAAAGGTAGTTTGGTTATAAAGACTTGGGAAAGGTATTGGTTTTAATTTCAAGTAAGTTAAACTTGAATGTGATAGTCAAAGTGCTATGTGTTTATCCAAAAAAATTCCTATGTATCATGCTCGTACTAATTATGTTGATATTCAGTATCACTTTGTGCGATAAATGGTTGAAACTGGGAAGGTATTAATTGAGAAAGTTGAAACTTTAATTAATGTTGCAGATTATCTTATGAAACCAGTTCTTATAGATAAGTTTTCTTGGTTTTAATCATTTTCTTGGAGCTTCATGATTATGCAAGTTGCATTTGAAGTTAGCATGGATTGATTAGTTGGTGCAGGAAGGCCATTAGCCTTGAGTCCTATGTTGGATATTGTTGATATGTGGTTGTCAATGATGTCAACACTATTTCCATTAATGTCTTTAAGGCTGTATATGTCAAGGATATTGAGAAAATTGTAATAAAATAAGTTGCAGGTTGTTGGTGATGCAGTGAAGTTCAGTATGGTGGCTAGCTCAGTATATTGATGATAAGAGGTTGCAGATTAAATGGTTTTTTGACAAGTATATATATATTATCCACATGAAGTTTCAGAGGTTCGCATGAAGATTTGATTGAGTTATGAGTATTTGTGTTCTGACAGTTGTTTTTGTTGCTTTAGTTGGTGTCCCTAAAAGAAGATGATGTGATACTAGTAATTTGAGTTGTTAAGGATGCTTCTATAGTGATTCATGATGCTTGTGGATGTTTCTAGATTGTGCTCTATCTTTGTTATTGGTTCACATTTATCATTGTTCTCATGATTGGTGATTTTCTTCTGTAAGTTCATGTTTTTCATGATCATGGCCGACAGGGTGATTGTAGTGTGTTGTGGATCTTCGAGACATAATTTTTGAAGGTGTTTCATATTTGAGGATGTTGTTTTGGGTCCTTACTATGTTTTGGCCAACATTGTTTGGTCTGCATTGATAAATTTTTTATTGATTTGGGCCAAAATTTTGTACACATTTCATATTTTGTTGGGCTGACATGTAGTTGATGTTATCCTTAGTTGCAAATATATATGATCAATTGTTTATACCATTTGATGATATGGTGTGTGATGTATTCTATGTGTTGTGTGCAAACAATGTTCTAATCTTTTGAAGGCAAAAGTAAAGTGTGAAGAAGAGTGAGAAAATGAAAGTGTTTATGTGCTTAACCGGAACTATAATCAGACATTAGAAGATGTTATTTTCTCAGCTAAAAATTATCCAGATGTAATATGAATGTGACTGTAAGATAGTGAGTCTTCTTTTGGGAAGTAAGCCTTTTGTATTTAAGCAGTGTGTTCTAGGCAGTGTGCCTGAATGCATGTGCATTCCCCATTTGTAATACTTTTAATAGGGTATAATCTTGTGGATTAACCTCCACCATGGTTTTTCCCCTAACATGGTTTTCACATAAAAATCTTGGTGTTATGTGTGTTTTTGATGTGGTGATGGTTTATGCTTTCATGTTTATTTATCAGATCTAAGAATAAGTTTAATATGTATAATTTTTGTGGCAACTAATTCACCCCACCTCTTAGTTGTTTTCCCTAGTGTTGCCAATAATTGGTATCAGAGCCTAGTTCCTCGGAAGAAGTTTAATAGCTTGGGGAAGATCTAGGAAGGTGATTCAATGGATTTCGACAATCTTCATCAACAAATTTTGGTGGCACTAGATGATCTTAATCAATCCAAATCTGAAGTCTAGGAATTGTAGGCAAGCCTCATGAATGCTGAGAAATTCATTCAATCATTCAAAGATCAAATCAATAAGTCCAAGGAAAAGAGAAAGGTTCTTTGTGATCAGCTCAAGCAGAAAGAGAGTAAAAGCATGGAAGATGATCACCTAAGTCAAGCCTTGAAGGAAAAGGTAGAAGAATGTGAAAAGCTCACTAGAGATAATGTTGTCCTAAAGAATGAGATGGAATCTATTGTGATGAGGATGAACGAAGAGATTGAAGAGAAAAAGAAGAATGAAGATAATCTTACTCAATCCTTGAAAGAAAGATCTAATGAATGCAATAGAATTAATGGTGGATTCAATTAGCTAGAGCTTGAATTGCAACAATCCAGAAAAAATGAAGATCTTGAAAGACAGATTGTTATTCTCAGGGATGAACTTGCTACTACAAAGGAATACAAGAAGTTCAAGATTAGCTCAGCTAATCTTGATGAACTAATTCAAAGTCAGAAGATTGGAAGTGACAAGCAAGGTCTTGGATATGAGAAAGGAGAAAGCTTTGGATCTGGTGAAAGGAAATTTAGGCTAAGAAATCATACGAGCAAAGCTAGAAGGTATCTTGTAAGACAACCCAATGCTCAAAAATTCAATGGATATTGTTTTCTTTGCAATAAATTTGGTCATATGTCTACTCAATATAGAAGTAGAATGAATCCAAGTGCTCCATCATTCTTCAGTCAATGTTTCAATTGCAATAAGTATGGTCATAATTCAATTGAATGCAAAAATATGACAAAAAACTTTTTCAATAGAAATGTTAGATGTTATGCCTACAATAGATTTGGTCATATTGCTAACTAGTGCAGATCAAGAGAAAACCAATGGAATAACTGGTTTGGAAAAAGAAATGTCATGTGCTATAATTGTAACAATTCTGGTCACATTGCAAGATTTTTTAGAAGCAGGAAGGGTCTGATAAACAAAGGGAAAAATATGTAAAAGGATGATAAGGGAAAAGGAAAAGTTACTACAGATGAGATCAAGAATCAAATGAAGAAGACATGGGTGAAGAAGAGTGTTTTTGATGCAGGAAATGAATCCGCACTAGAATCTGGTGTTGTAAATTCCCCCAGGAATTAGTTTAAGGCCTCTCACCTAGGGGGGGCTCTCAATAAAATCTTTTACCCCCCCTACCAGTAGTTGGTACTGGAATGTGGCAATATGCAATGAGTGTATTAATGATCTATAGATGTTTTGGGAACACTTGCGGAGGAAATTTATGCAAAATTGAAGTTTCGTAGAAGAATTTTCTTTCACAAACTATGAAAACAGGGTATCTGGAAGACCTAGGGCAAAAGCATTTATTGCGATAAAAAGTTAGATTTGTGAATGATAAAAGGGAGATATGGTTTGTCAGTTGAAGAAAGCATTGTATGGACTTAAGCAAGCCCCAAGAGCATGGTATGCTATATTGGACAAGTATTTGTTGAAGCTTGAATTTAATAAAGGTACTGTTGATAGTAATTTGTATTTCAAGATTGATCATGATAAAGATTTGATTGTTGAAGTCTTTGTTGATGATATCATTTTTGGAGGAGATGATAGTTTGTGCATGAAGTTTGTTGATGAGATGTAGTGTGAGTTTGAGATGTCTATGATTGAAGAAATGAAATTATTTTTGGGATTGCAAATTACTCAACTAGATAGAGGGATCTTTATATCTCAGTCCAAGTATGTGAAAGAATTGCTACAGAAGTTTGGTATGGAAGATTCAAAGCCAGTTGGTACACCTATGGTGACCGGATGTAAGTTGACACAAGATGATGATTCTCCTAAAACAAATCAAACTAGATACAGAACCATGATTGGTGGATTGCTCTATTTGACTCAAACTAGACCTGATATCATGAATGTTGTATGCATTGTTGCAAGATTTCAAGCTGAACCTAAGGAATCTCATGTGACAACTATGAAGAGGATTTTCAGGCACTTGAAGGGGACAATTGATTTTGGCCTATGGTATCCTAAAGAATATGACCTTACTTTGAGCACTTTTACTAATGTTGATTGGGAAAGAGATGTGAATGATAGAAAGAGTACTAGTGGTGGTGCATTTTTCTTGGGAAAGAAGCTGATTTCATGGCCAAGTAAGAAGCAAAATGTCATTTTGTTATCTACTGCAGAGGCAAAATACATTGTTGTTGCTAACAATTGTACTTAAGTATTGTGAATGAAGCAGATGTTGAAAGATATTAGAGTTTTGTATGATGAACCTATTGCTATATTCTATGATAATTCAAGTGCAATTAACATTTCTAAGAATTTGGTGATGCATTCAAAAACCAAGCATATATCTATCAAGTTTCACTTTTTGAGAGAGAAGGTGAGTGAAAAGGAAGTCAAATTGGAGTATGTGCCCACTAAGGAACAAATTGTAGATATCTTTACCAAGCCCTTTCCTAAGGATATTTTTGAGTATCTCAGAGGGAAGCTAGGGGTGATTACACCTCCTAATCAAAATTAAGATGCATTGACTTGCATCAGTCTGTCCATTTCATAGTCATATCTTGTGATCATGTTGTGGTGGTTGCTACTCAAGGGGAGTAGTCAAGTGTTCAGAAATGTGGCTCAAAGCCTGTGTGGAGAAACATAATGTGTACCTTTTTAATTGATGTCAAAGGGGGAGAAGAGTCATGTGAAAAATAGTGAAAGAGTTAAGGAGAAAAGAGTCAAAATATAAGGGGGAGAAAGTGCTAAGAGAAAGTATCGTTGATGGTGTTTTCCACATCATGTGTTGCCATTAATTCCAAAGGGGGAGATTCTTGGATATTGCTGATATGTGGTTGTCATTGATGTCAACACTATTTCCATCAATGTCTTTAAGGTTGCATATGTCGAGGATATTGAGAAAATTGTAATAAAATAAGTTGCAGGTTGTCAGTGATGTAGTGAAGTTTAGTATGGTGGCTAGCTCAATATATTAATGATAAGAGGTTGTGAATTAAAGGGTTTGTTGATAAGTATATCTAGTTTATCCACATGAAGTTTTAGAGGTTCCCATGAAGATTTGATTGAGTTATGAGTATTTGTGTTCTGACAGTTGATCTGTTGTTTTAGTTGGTGTTCCTAAAAGAAGATGATGTTATTCTAGTAATTTGAGTTGTTGTGGATGCTTTTGTGATGATTCATGATACTTGTGGATGTTTCTAGGTCATGCTCTATCTATTTTATTGGTCTACATTGATCGTTACGCTCATGATTCATGATTTTCTTCTATGAGTTCATGTTTTTCATGATCATGGTCGACAGGGTGATTGTAGCATGTTGTGGATCTTCGAGGCATAATTTTTGAAGGTGTTTTTTATTTGAGGATGTTGTTTTGGGTCCTTACTATGTTTTGGCCAACATTGTTTGGTCCACATTGATAAAAATTTTATTGATTTGGGCTGAAAGTTTGTACACATTTTATATTTTGTTGGGCCGACATGTAGTTGATGTTATCCTTAGTTGCGGATATATATGATCGATTGTTTATACCATTTGATGATATGGTGTGTGATGTATGCTATGTGTTGTGTGCAAACAATGTTCTAATCTTTCGAAGGCAGAAGTAAAGTGTGAAGAAGAGTGAGTAGATGAAAGTGTTTATGTGCTTAACCAGAACTGTAATCAAGCATTAGAAGATGTTATTTCCACAAATCAAAATCTTCCAGATGTAATCTGAATGTGACTGTATGAAAGTGATTCTTCTTTTGGGCAATAATCCTTTTGTATTTGAGCAGTGTGCTCTAGGCAGTGTGCCTGAATGCATGTGCATTCCCCATTTGTAATATTTTTAACAGGGTATAATCTTGTGGATTAACCTCCACCATGGTTTTTCCCCTAATAGGGTTTCCATGTAAAAATCTTGGTTTTATGTGTGTTTTTGATGTGGTGATGGTTTATGCTTTCATATTTATTTATCAAATCTAAGAATAAGTTTAATATGTATAATTTATGTGACAATTGATTCACCCCCCCTCTCAATTGTCTACCCTTGTGTTGCCAACATCCTGTATTTGATTTAAAATTATTATTTATTGTTTAGAATAATTGCAATGTATAATTTCAAGTGGGAGAATGTTGGAAATAGGATGCCATTTAATTGCAATCCTAAACATTATTTATTTCATGTATATCCTAAGTCCTTGGAAAGTGTTCCCCAACACTAGGATTAGAAAAAGAATAATAATTGATGAAATAATCATGTTAATTGACATTTGTAATTAATTCTAAATGTTAGGAGCATGTGAGGGTGTCCAATATGAGTTCCTAAATAATAGGGGCACATGAGGCACCCACATGGTAGGTGACACTCACCTTGAGTTTAATTAACTATTTGGAGTAAGAGATAACACTTATGAATGGATGTAAAGATCTTAGGAGTTAGGGTTTGATGTTTACATACATGAAGTTTAGTTAAGTTCAGCTTAGATCAGTTCAGTTCAATTCAATCCAGAATTAGTTTAGTTTAGTTCAGTTCGGTTAAGTTATCTTCGGTTAGTTTTAGTTGAATGCTAGTTGACTTTAGTTAACTTGGAATGCATGACTAATAACTTGAGTTGCATGACGGATAATAGGGACTACCTTCAGTTAACAAGGGGATGACCATTCTTGCATGAATGGTGGAGAGAAATGTTTTAGTTAACAAGAAATGACTTGGACCCAACTTGGGCGCCCAAGTTGGCTTCTTGGAATTAACTCCTTTGCATGATAAGATATTTCAGAAGGCTAAGTTAAGTGGGCCCATTCTTGGGTGCCTACTTTAAGGATAAATTTTTGAAGATATTTACAGAAAAAAGGTTGAGTTTGTACTTTAGTTTAGGATGCCCAAATGGATGATGATGAGGATTTGACATTGTTCTTCATGACATACCTTTACTTGCAAGAGATAGGCGTACCTTTTATGGATAGGGCTTGAGCATTGTAATTGTAACTCAATTGGAGTTTACAAAGTTGATCAAAGCCTATTTATCTCAAGCAAGTTGAAGAGAGTTAGTATCAGTTTTTATTGCAGGTTGCGAAGAAGATTTGTTGAAGGAAAAAGAAGCATCTCAAGGAAGGATTGAAATTATTGTAATCTTAATCTGGGATTAATTAATACATTAATTCTTGGTGGAGTTTTTTCCCAAAAGGGTTTCTCCATGGTATATGTTGTGTATCTTCTAATATCCTATCTAATTCTTCTACAACTTTTGTCTCCATTCTACAAATGATAAAATGAATTAATTAGATAATCACCCAGAAAGAATATATAATAGAGAATACATATTTAGATCAGCAAGTATAATAGTTTTACAAAGTATTAAGCTACATATAAAAACCTCAATTTTCAACACTCTTTACAACACAAGTCTCTCAACTTGACTCAAACACTCTCCTGAAGTCTTGTAGCTCTCAATAACCAATCAATGGAGATATCTTTTAGAGATAGTTGTACAGAGGCCTATCAAAGACCACAAAGTCTTACCATAGAATCCCAAACATAATATCAAAAGATCCAATAGGGTTTTTTTTACTCAACACTAAGAATCAATAGACTACCCTACTTCTAAGCTACTCAATTAGCCCTAATTTCAAAAGGTTGTACCCTTTAAACACTTTTCCAACACCCAAAATCACTGGACAGTCATAAATTGTGTATCAAAACAATAGATTTCACCAATAGTTCTCAGGTTTAAGGTCTCTAAGTCAGTGATCCAAGAAACCCTCATTATACATGCAAAACACCAAGGGTTTATTGAAAATCACAACTCTTGGGATTACCAGACTCAACCATTTCCTTCAACACATCACAAAGACTCTACATAAACTCAATCCACCCTTACCTAGATAGTACCAACAATATTTTGTCAAAACCCAACATTAACACCCTCATTTCATATGGAAAAACTCATTTCTCTACCCTAGGGAATCACCCATTTGCCAACAACTTATCTCCATGGCCTTCACGACCTTAAGAAAATCTAACCCAAAACAAAACATGTCAATCCACTAAGTTACAGGGCCTGACAATAGGTGGATTGACTAATTCATCATTTAACTTCTATCAAAACCCTACACTGGCCTTTAATAGGCAGTTATTAGAAAATCACAAAGAACTCCTTCAAATCTCAATGAAACACACTCAAACCTGATCTAGAAGAGAGTTAGAATATTTTTTTACAAATTAAAATAGATTTCAATGCATCACATGGTCTATACAGGCAATACAGAGCTTGGAAAAACTAGAAACACAATAAATTTTGTAGAAATAATGTTATGTTTTATTGAAAATGATTTCAATCCACCATCAACAACCTTGGTCAAGCATTTTGGAGGCCTTTTATACATATTTTATTCAAAACTCAACCACCCCATTTCCTATAACTACTTTTTGAATTTCAAGACTTCAACTTCCACAAAAATACAAATTTGCAACTTTTTGCGTTTGACAACATTTACAACAAAGTGTAATTTTGCTTTAACAACACAATTGACCCCCCTAATCACCTAATACCATCAAACATGACTTATTTAACATAAAAATGGTCATTGTGACCTTATTTAGACAAAGAAACTCTTAAAACCTATAACCTACTCATGATCAACATAGATTGACAATTTTTTACCAAAGGTGCTCTTGCACCATACAACCCAACCTAGAACTTTTCCAAGTCCCTTGGAAAGGATCTTGAAATGTGTCCTCCATTGTTCTTCACTTGTCTCTAACCTTCATGCTTGCCTTCAACAGGTTCATCTTGCTTTGGTTCTTCACTGTCCTTATCATATTTTCCATCACCATCACTTGATTCTTGCTCCAATTGTGCACTCTGCTCCTTGGGGTTTTTTCCAACTTTTCCATCATCAAACTCTGATGTCACATTCCTCTTTACACCTATACTAAATCTTTCATCAACTTCCATCACCTTCCTCTATTCTTTATGCATAGTTCCCTTCTCAGTACCCTTCTTCTCTTCATTCTTTTCTCTGTCAACCTTACAAAAGTTTGTACCAATGCATTTGGTAGTCTCTATCAAACTTGCACATTCCTTTTCCACTTTCCTATCAACATCACAATCCACTATCTTCTTATTCACTACCTTACCAATCTCACAAACTTCTATGTCAACATCACTAGACTGCCTTCTTATTCACTACCTTACCAATCTCACAAACTTATGTGTCAACATCACTAGACTTCCTTCTCAAATGTTTCATCACCACAGGGCACATGACTATCCCTACCAATATGCCTTCACTCTTTCCTTGCACTTCACACCTACTCTTGACTGTATCAACAAGTATTCCACCACTTACTTCTTGCCTTTCCACAGGCTTATCACCTTTAATATGCTTTGTATCAGACTGAGACACTTTCTCATCCATTTTCTTTTTCCACATGGAAACATTCTCCTTCACATCTGACTGTACATTGCTTTGTTTTCCTTTATCCACTGCCTTCACTCCATCATGCCTTGCATTAGCTACTAGTCTCTTATTCTCATCTTCATCAACATTTACATATTCCTTCCTTCCAATCATGATGATTTCACCTTTTTCCTTTGTCTCCTCAACCAATGGAGTTATAATAAATTTCTTCCCATCCTTTTCAATGTATGTATTTTGTCTCCCATGATAAACTGTAGACCTGTCAAATTGCTAGGGTCTCCCAAGCAAAACATGGCAACAACTCATAGGTAGAATTTCACAAACAACTTTATCTCTATATATACCGATTTGAAATTCAACAATAGCTTGTTCACTCACCAAAATGGTTTGATTTTCACTTACCCAAGACACTTTATAAGGCTTCCCTCTAGGTACCCTTTCCAAGTGCAATTTTTCCACCATATCACTAGATATCATGTTGTCAGTGCATCCAGAATCAACAATCACTTTACATACCTTATTTTTGCATCTACAAATTCTCCTAAACAAGGCTCTTCTCTTAATTTTCTCTCTCTCCATGGATGTCTTCAAGGTTTGTGTTTTCATCATCAACATCTCACCAACTTCAGGAGTAGCATGAAGAGTATTAGAGTTTGAGCTTTCAACTTCATCTTCATAAACAATTTGGGCTCTCCTATCAAGTTTCATTTCTCCTCCACTTGATGTGGTTCTAATCTTCTCTAGATAGGGTATGTGCAGGATCATCATGGAAAAAAATAGGCCCTTAAGTGGCAAAAAAATTAGAAAAATCAGAGTTAGGCAACTTGACATAAAAATTTGAATAAGTTATCTATATTATTTAAAAAATATGTAAGAATAGAATATGTATCAAATTGAATGTAGTTTCTAAACTACTAGGTTTCTTTTAAAAAAAATCTATTTGGTGAAAATTTGAAATTTCAATGCTAGTACTTAAATTTAGGGAAAAATAAGAAGTAGGTGTCTGTCTAACCACCCTAACCACAATAAAATGATAATATTTTTTTATAATATTTTAGATATAAGTAGAGGACTTATGCCCCAATGTGATGCATATTTTTTTGTAATTTTTTTCCAAGTAAATAATTAATTATGAATTTTTTATTACAACTTTTTAAAAAATATAAAAACTCGTATGTCTAACCACCTTAACTTGGTCAAAACTTCATGAAATTAATTTTTTCTTTTTTTAACTATATAGTATGTGAAGCATAGAATGTGATGAATGTTTTGGATTCAAAAAATGTGATACCGTTTGAAAGCTATAGATTTTTTTTCAATCAGCCTATCAATTAGGACTTTAGTCATAATTTGAATAGAAAATGAATAATAATTACTTATTAAATTCAAAGTAAAGAATAATTTATATCAGTGGAAAGCTGAGAATATCCTTTAAAAACCCTTTTCGTTTCATCAATTTTGGGTTAAAAAATAGTCGTTAGCCACATACCCATCATATTGCCACTTTTTGGCCCATCATGATCCTACACATACCCGACACTTGAAGAAATGGTGACCAAACTCACCACACTTATAACACCTACCTGAAAAATCATTAAAATATCTTCTTTGCCTAAAGCTTATTCTTCCACCTCTCCATCCACCTCTTGATTTAGGTGCTTGTTCTTTACTTTTATCAGCATCTTCAAGATCTTCTTTGGTCTGTCTTGGTGTTGAAAATGTACCTCTTCCCCTAGAAGTATTTCCTCTTCCTCTTGTTGCCTTCTCTTGTCTCCTCTTGAGTTTTTCTTCTACTCTTATTTCCATTTGAAAACATTGCTCAACTATTTTTGGTTCCAACAAACTGATTTCATCTTGAATATTATACCTTAGGCCATTAAGATATCTAGCTACTCTTTCTTCCTCATATTCCTCATGCTTTGTTCTTATACTTAGCCTATATAATTCCTCAGTGTGTGCTTGTACATCTTGTTCTTTTTGCCTAATATTTTGTAATCTTTTGAGTAATTGAACATTATAATCATAAGGAAGGAACTTACCTTTCGGTTTTTCCTTCATTCTCTCCTATGAAGTGATCTTGTTCTTTCCCTTTCTCTCCCTTTCCTCTTGCACAAAGTTCCACCATAACAAAGCATTCCCTTTTAACTTTTTTTTTCCTTCTTCAGTTTGTAGTCTTCATCTATCTCGTCACTATCAAAATAGTTCTCCAAAGCCCCTATCCAATCCAAGAGCTCTTCTCCATCTAGTTTGTCCCCATACATAGGCACATCCATTTTGCTATGTCCATATTTCTTCACATCCTTAAAAAGCTTCATCATCCTCACATCATCTGGATCCATCTCTTCCTTTTCACTAGAGGTCTCTTCTTCTTCAGTATCACTCTCATCCATATCCACTCCAATTTTTTATTTCAATGCAACCACCTCTCTTCTCAAGGCTTCTATTTCTTTAGCTTGCTCATTAATTTTTCTTGCAACTATGCTTCCTTTAGGAAGCATCTTGGAAGTATTGCCTCTTCACCTTCCAACCTAAAAAAATCCAATCAAATCACCAATAACAGATCTAATAACTGAGCTCTGATACCACCTGATGTAAGCAAGGGTTGTTAAAACTCTCTATCCAACTCAAAATGACCAATCTCAATTAGGAAACAACTCTTTACAACACAAGTCTCTCAACTTGACTCAAACACTCTCTTGAAGGCTTATATCCCTCAATAACCAATTAATGGAGATATCTTTTAGAGATGGCCATACAAAGGCCTATGAAACACCACAAAGGCTTACCATAGAATCCCAAACATAATATCAAAAGATCTAATAGGGTTTCTTTTACTCAACACTAAGAATCAATAGACTGCCCTACTCCTAGATTAATCAATTAGCCCTAATTTCTAAAGGAAGTACCCTTTAAACACTTTTCCAACACCAAAAATCACTGGACAATCATAAATTTTGTATCAAAACAATAGATTTCACCAATAGTCTCAGGTTTAAGGTCTCTAAGTCACTGATCCAAGAAACCCTCATTATAAATGCAAAACACCAAGGGTTTATTGAAAATCACAACTCCCAGGCTTACCAGACTCAAACATTGCCTTCAACACATCACAAAGACTTTGCATAAACTCAATCCACCCTTACCTAGATAATACCAACAATATTTTGTTGAAACCAAACATTAACACCCTCATTTCACATGGAAAAACTCATTTCTTTGCCCTAGGGCATCACCCATTTTCCAACAGCTTATCTCCATAGCCTTCAAGACCTTAAGAAAATATAACCCAACAAAAAATAGGTCAATCCACTGAGTTACAAGGCCTGATAGTAGGTGGATTGACTAATTCATTATTTAACTTCTATCAAAACCGTACACTGGCCTTTAACAGGCAGTTATCAAAAAATCACAAAGAACTCCTTCAAATCTCAATGAAACACACTCAAACCTAATCCAAAAGAGAGTTAGAACATGTTTTCACAAATTACAATAGATTTCAATGCATCACAGGGTCTATACGGGTCGTACAGAGCTTGGAAAAACCAGAAACACGGTAAGTTTTGCAAAAATAATGTTGTGTTTTATTGAAAATGATTTCAATCCACCATCAACAACCTTGGTCGAGCCTTTTGGAGGCCTTTTATAAATATTTTATTCAAAAACCAACCACCCCAACACCTATAACTACTTTTTGAATTCCAATATTCTTTAACTTCCACAAAAATGCAAATTTGCAACTTTTGTGTTTGACAACATTTACAACAAAGTGCAATTTTGCTTTAACAACACAATTGACCCCCCTAATCACTTAATACCATCAAACATGACTTATTTAGCATAAAAATGGTTAGTGTGACCTTATTTAGACAAAGAAACTCTCAAAACCTATAACCTACTCATGATCAACATAGATTGACAATTTTTGACCAAAGGTGCTCCTACACCAGAAATAGAGGTCCAGAATTCAATGGTTGAAGGAGGGTGATAGGAATTCGTATTTTTTCCACAAGTCGGCTAGCAAGCACAAGAAAAGAAACACCATCAAAATCTTACTGAATGAATCCAATCAAGAGGTGACGGATGAAGAGAAAATTGGTGAAATAGCTAAACGCTATTTTAGACATATATACTCAGACAATGACAACTGCCTCTCCACTGATGTGCAAGACAAAATTTTGAGTCACCTCTCTTCTACTATTAGTGAGGAGGATAATATGCAACTCCTTTCCCCTATTTCTGAGGATGAAGTTAATATGTCATTGTTTTCTATGGGTGCATATAAAGCCCCCGGGTCGGAAGGGTTTCCCCTGACTTTCTTTTAGGAGTACTGGGACATTATCAGCTATGATTTGAAAAGTTGAATAACACCTACATTGTTTTAGTCCCTAAAATCCAAGACCCAAAGTGTATGGCTGACTTTAAGCCTATAAGTCTATGCAACACTGTGTACAAGATTTTCTCTAAAGTTCTAGCCAACCGCCTAAAGCCACTTTTGGACAAGATCATTAACAGATGCCAAAATGGATTCGTTCTGGGAAGAAAAATCCTTGATGCTGCTATTATGACCCATGAAATCATCCACTCAATGGAAAAAAAATAAGAACCAAGGTATGGATTTTAAGATGGACATTTCTAAGGCATATGATAGGGTTAGATGGAAATTTTTGTACTTGATTCTTTTCAAATTTGGCTTGAATGATAAACTAATTGGGATTGTCTGGGAATGTGTTGAGTTAGTCCACTATTTTGTCTTGGTCAATGGGATTCCTTGGGGATTATTTAAAGCTGGCAAAGGAATTATGCAAGGTGATCCTCTATCACCCTATCTTTTCATTATGGTTGCTAAAGTCCTTAGTAGGAACTTTTTGTATCTCTTACATTCAAGGAGGATTCAGGGAATCAAAGATGCCTCTATGCTTCCCCCTTGGTTCTGCAGCAATTTGAGGATGACACTTTCCTTTTTGGAAATTATTTAGTGGTTGAAGCTAGAGAATGGAAAAGCCTCCTTCATGATTATGCCAATAGCTTTGGGCAATGTATTAATTATCAAAAAAGTAGTATCTACTTCTTCAACACCAAGGTTGACTTGCAAGCTAAGATATTGTCTATTCTGGGCTATCAAAGTGCTTCTCTACTGGTCAAGAACCTACCTTGGCCTTCCCCTCACTGTGAAGAAGGTTACTCCTATTTTTTGGAATAATATCTTGGAAAGGATGCAAAAGAAGCTTGTGGGCTGGAAAGATAAGCTTCTTAGTAGTGTTAGTAAACTGTAATTACTCTTGGCCTCTCTCTAAGGGAACCCAGTCTATTTCCTCTCTCTCTTTAAAATCATAGGTCCCATGGCAGACAAACTTGAAAGAATCCAAAGGACCTTCCTGTGGACTGGTGTTGAAGAGAAAAAAATACTGGCTCTAGTAAGTTGGGACACTATCTCTCATCCTAAATGCCAAGGGGGTTTAGGGATTAGAAAGATAACAAATTTAAACAAGGCCCTCATTTCCAAAATTGGTTGGTTCCTTTTGGTTGGTAATGCTAACTGGTGCAACATCATGAGGGCTAAGTATCTAAATCAAGGTTGTTTTTCCAAAGCTCTGGGCTAGAATGGCCTCCCCTCTGGGTCAAAAATATGGAACAACATCCTCAAGTGTAGATTGCTTTTGAAGGAAGGTCTTAAATGACAAATTGGAAATGGGAGATTAATAATATTTTGGGAGGACCGTTGGATTGGGGACAAACCCCTTGCTGACAACAATTTCAATATTTTGAGGGAGCAAGCTATACCATCCTTTGGCACTTTTATTGCAGATTATATTACCCTGAGAGGGAAATGGAAAAACTTGGAGAAAATTTTCTTAGACAAACCTGATCTTCTCACTAAGGTTGTTGAGCTTCAAGCTCTAATAAATAAGGTGAGACTCCCCCTTTTTCTCAAGGAGGACAAGCTTTTTTGGGTGAAAAATCTCACAGGGATATTTTTGGTTAAGTCGGCTTACCATATATTATTAAAATTCGAAGGTAATGAAAATTGTTGGAAGAAGGTTTGGAACCCACAACTCATCCCAAAGATCAACTTCTTTTGGTGGGATTCTCTTCATGGCAAAATTTTAGCTTTGGACAACCTTGTTAAAAGGGGGTTTTAATTTCCCAACAGGTTCACTCTTTGTAAACAAGATGCTAAAACTATCCCCCATCTTTTCATCCACTATCAATTTGCTTCTCAAGTTTGGAAAAATTTCCTTCAGAGGCTCAACATCCAACAGGTGTTTCATAGGGATATTCAGCAATTTTTTATCGATTGGAGGTGCCCTTCTAACCATCCCCTTGTTAGATAGCTTTGGCAGCAAATTCCCCCTCATATTTGTTGGTGTCTGTGGAAAGAAAAGAATGACAGGATTTTTAGGGATAAGGAGAGCAATATTGATAGTCTGTTGATAACACTTAATAAACTACTATTGGACAATATCTCTTTCTGTAGGTGGAAGACTCCTAGTAGACCCCCAACCGGTTGGGATGAGGCAATTGCTAGAATATGGAAACTTCCTAGGGACTTTCATAGGTTTGACAACTATAAGAAGGTTGCCAGATGTAACATGAAATGGAAAGCTCTTAAACCACCCTGGTATAAATCAAATTTTGATGGGGTGGCCAGAGCTAGGAATGCGGCTGGGGGTGGTATCATTAGGGACCATAATGGTTGTTTGTTTATTTCCTACACAGGGAATTTGAGAGAACACACAAGTAATCAGGTGGAAGGTATGGCACTTCTATTAGGCCTCAAGATTGCATTGTCAATCGACGTTTGAACCTTGGAAATTGAAGGTGACTCTCGATTGATAGTTGAAGCCACAAAAGGTACAATGTCTATTGGATGGTTAATTCAAGGGATAATTGAGGACATTAGTTCTCTCCTTACTAGTTTGGAGGAGTTCACTATTCAACATGTCTTCAGGGAAGGAAAAGTGGCTGCTGACAGTTTGGAAGCTATGCGACTTAACCTTGATGGACTACAGGGCTGGAGGAAGGATTGCTCCTTTCCTTTTTCTTTGTTGTCCCTCCTAAGAAATGACTCTAACTTTGTTCACCATGGTTGCTAACAAATTATATTTGTTTTCCCTGGCATGGAGTTTACTAACTTTAGTTAGTGGTATTGACAGGGTTTTAAATTTTAAAAATTGGTCATTGTGTGGGAAGGCCTATGGGAAGGAAAGGCCACATGGAATGTACATTCTTTGTTGGAATGCCACTAAGTCTTTTCATGATGGTTCGAGTGGCCGGATGGCTCATTATTTTTTGAGCCCCTTTAATTTTTGTGACATATGTGCTGTAGAAAAAAGGACCCTTTGCTTGAAATGGGATTAATTCATGATAAAATGAACTTAATGAAGTTATAATCTAGTGTTGTGAGGAATTTTATACATCCACACTAGGTATTGGACCCTTGCAAATCGAATAACATGATTTTAATGACATCTTGTAAAGGTGTTGTAAAATACTTTCACGCTTTTCTAGACTTAATGAACCCATTTCTCCCTAATTCAACATTATAAAATATGTTTAATAATATTATCACATCAATCTATAAGGCTTATAACTTAAATCTAATGATAAACTAGTGTTGTAATGTGTCTTGCACATTCACATTGGTTCTTATGTCTTCCTAGGCTATGTGGACCTCATTTTAGTGTTGCAAAGTGTATTTAATCACACTTTCACATTGATTTTTGTGTCCCAAGCCCTATTTTGCATTCACATCATCATTAATAGGGCCCTCTTAACCCATATTGTGCATCCCGAGGCTTAAATTGATCAAATACTCGATATAGTCATCATATAAACCTGATTTTCTTACTTCTTGGCATTCCAGCTAGCAAAAATGGCCCCTGTGGGACCCATTCACCATTAGTGGTGAATTAGTCCCATATAAGTGGGACCCATTCACCATTAGTGGCGAATGAGTCCTATTTTGAGCCATTTTTTAGGTTTGAGCGAGAAAATTTAGGTTTTGAGTTTAATTTTTCTCCATCTCGACCTGTGATGAGGTATTAACGGATAAAATAGGAAAATTTCCTATAAAATCACCTCTCTAAACTAATTTTTACATCCATTAACTTAATTCACATCCATTCTTCATTATTCATCCACCAATATTTCATCTCAAGTCAAGCAACTTAGGGTTTTGTCATTGCAAGACATCAAGTTAGCTCCTAAAGAAATTCAAGGATTGAATCTTCCTCCATTGATGCAAAAATCTAAGATCAACACCATGGAAAGGTAATCTATTCCATAATTGCATGTTTCATTCTATTCTTTCATCATTTTGGTTTAATTACCTAAATGAGGTTTGACCAGGGCAAACCCCCATGCCCTAACATTCAACATCTCTTCTTCTTCTCTTGTGTATTTATAGATTTAGGAATCTTGAAAGCTTGGAAATAATTGAAGATCAATTTTCAAGGTTGCTAAAGTCCTTTCTTCATTTAACAAGTCAAATTATCAATAAAATCTCATTTTCAGGCCTGTAAATCATAATTTTAGAAGCGGACACCTTTAGGGCATCAAAGTGCAAATTGGAAGCTTCAGAATCCATCTTTGAAAATCTAGAAATTCAAAAGTGGACTCATTCACCATGGGTGGCGAATGAGTCCCACTCCAAGGTTAGTTTTTGGATTTTTACACTTTTAGACCCTTTTGTCAGAAACAGGTTCCGACTCAGTTTACTAAAACTGGGATTGATTCACCCAGAATGGTGAATGAGTCCCACTAGGCCTAAAAAATAGCATTTACAACATTTCAAATGTCATTCTTTCAGTTTGATTCAGTTCTGTTAAGCTTTGCATTCTTTTCTAGTTCATTGTTGCATTACACAATGTGTTTTCAAACAAGTTGTTTTCCTTTAGTTTCCATTAATTAATCAATCATTCTTGTTAGTTTCTTCCATTAAAACTTTGCATCTAGGCATATTGCATCCACATTCCATCCATATTGCATTAATCTTTGAGTGTAACATTGCATTTTTGGCCCATCTTCCTCCTTTTAGGTGCAAAACCCTAAGAGAGCTAGAAAGCAAGTGGGTGCCAAAAATGTATCCTACATTTTGGTGAACCTACTTTTTGAATACTTCTCTTTTCTTATTTTGAGTCCTTCATCATAGATCTAGCTTGCATTAGGGTTTGCATGCTAGGTGTTAAATTTTGCATTCATAAAAAGTGCATTTAGGTTGCATTGTTGGCATCTAAATTCATTTCCACTCTCTGAAATTTTATATTTTTCAATTAGGTCTACATCATAGCACTCAGATACCATCAAAATTAGTAAAAAAAATTTGAAAAATCAAAAGATCCATATCTCTGCAGGACTCATTAAGGTGAATAGGTAGCGCAAACCAAGAAACTCATTTACCACATAACCTAATTTGTTAGAAGAGTTTTTGTTGATACCATACTATATTAGTTATTTGCATTTTTGTAACATGTATTTCATCAAATCTATTCTAAATTAGCTCATTTCATGCATACTTTCAATATCAAGTTTGCATTCTCATATTGTTACATAGCATAATCAGTCAATTATCATCTAAAATTTGAATTTCATTTCAGCCTTTTACATTGCATTTTGGGTTAGCATAGATTATTCTTTCAAAATTTTAGTTTCAATTTTCTCCAAATTTGCAAAGAAAAAGTTAGTTCATAAGCATTTTAATCATTCATTCAATGCATTCCCTAGCTATGATAGTCTCTTAGTGCAAGAGAATGACAATGGTGATGTTTGTATTAAACTCACACTCCTTCCTATCTCTCCTATTTGTGAGGATGATGTGTTAGAAGGGAATTCAAACATAGATAAACATGATGATCATACATGTACTTCTCTCGATACCTCTCCTTTTAGTGATGAAGTTATCTTGGTGAAAGAAGGTACAATCGTCAAGCATCATGAAGGTATTGTTTGTCCTTCTCCTCATTCCCCTTGGGAAGATAGTAGATAACAACAAAAGATGAATGCATTGCCACCACCTTACCTAGTCTTCATTCATCTCCCAATGTACCTCTCCTATTTGTGACAATACTTTCATGAATGATCATGCCAAGCACATCTGTGAGGA
>VDFB02281492.1:300834152-300904481 GCA_007258455.2 Sequoia sempervirens
TGCACAAGATAACATCGGATTTTCATGGATTTAACCCAAGAAGGGAAACACTACAGTGAGAAATCTCACAATATAAGAATCTCACTGCTTACAAAATTACAATTTTTTTTAAGGCTCACTACCTTAGGAAGCACATGACTCCCTAAAGGACTTGCAGGCTAAGGCAGATAACCTTAGGAAAGATACAAAGGACTTGCAAGCTGAGGTGCACAACCTCAAGGTGAGATACAAAGGACTTGTAGGCTGAGGTACACAACCCCAGGGCAATATATAAAATACAAGCACCTATTGAAGAGACTCGCTATGTGATATCAAGATACATAAATATTTAGACTTACAACATATGTCAGCATTACACTCTATTGGTTGAGGCATTAAAGCTCATTTGAATTTTCATTTTCCATAATTTACTTTATCATTCCATACTCGCACATCACCACACACTCGCTCAACTTGTAACTATTTTTTTCTTCCATTTATATCCACCGTAAGATGTCAAAACACCAATTAGGTTTCCCAAAATAGAAGATAATCAATAACCTCAACAAGTCAAATTATGGTGAAAGCGGTGCTATCTAGGAGATAAAAGGGACCAAAAATAATTTATTATATCTTTTAATGTGATCCCAAACAACACACGCTAGCACACAACAACCCAAGTTGGAAATAAGGAAACATGTAGCACATTACTAGTCGACCTAAAAACATACTTTCATATGAATTTATTCAATGTCGTTCTCAACAAGATAAGCCATGAACCAAATAAATTTTAACATAACCTCAAATGTTGGTGTAGAACCCCAAGCACATAGCACAAGAAAGAGAGCAACCCCGATTGGCCAGACATCCAAAAATTTCCTAGAAAACCAACTCAAAACAATATGCGGCACCAAAGAGATCAAGCATTGATGTGCAGGCTACAAAGAGACATTCCATGAACATCCAACAACACTTTCAAATACTTATTTCACACTATCATGCCACAAAAAACCACCATAAACTAAATAGAAATAGAACACTTCATCCTAGAAGCACAAAAGACACAACCGTGAGATAAAACAATAACAATCCAACTTGTGGTAAACTTCGTTACATGAAAAATGAACTGAGACATCACACAAGCACTGAGAGCATGTTCACCAAGTCATAGGAGCCAAAACATAAATGCATAGAAATACAAAAAAAATTCTAAACTAGTCCTAACAAGCAACAAAACTACCAACCCACTAGAGTTACTAGAAACCTCCTTGGAAACACTGGTGACCTAAAAGGATAGAAGTGCAACATCCATAGAAATAAACACTGAATCCCAAACTAGAAGATCATATCTTCAAAGGTGGAGGAATGTAGAGCATTCTCCTAAATAGTCTTTAAAGCAACTTCCTATAGCAAAAACTTTTACCAGCATTTGGAGACCAAAATTTTGTTGTAGCAACACATACTTCCTCAGGAACAACAAGAGAGAGCATACAACATACTAGAGACCATCAAAAACATCTCTCCAACTTCAACATTACTTCTAATCCCTTCTTAATTCTTCTAATCTCATCTTAATAGTTCTAATCCTCATCTTAAACATCATGATATAATCTCTACTAACAACAACCATACTCAATACAACTTTAATTGTCATCAAACAAGGTATGACATCCAACTATGAACATCAACAAATTCACTATTAGCACATCATCATCCATTAATGACAGCCCAAATAAACAAGGCATGACATCCAACCATGAACATCATAAACAAATAAACAAGGAATGCCATCCAACCATGAACATCAAAAACTTCATTGTTAGCACATCATCATCCATCAATGACAACCCAAATAAACATTGGCATGGCATCAACATCAATGACAAACCAAATTGAGGATTGACATCAATGAAAAATAATGTCAAACATAGACAACATATGTACAACACTATCTTCTCCCATCTCTCTATCTCTCCTTCTTTATGTATCCATTTCTATCTCTTTCACTATCTCTATATATCTAGTCCCTCTCCCTCTTATTTTATCTCACCCTCTCCATTTATCTTTTCTTATCTCTCACTATCTCTTTATATGTCTCTTACCATCTCTCTCCACATGCATCCCCATTTCCCTCTCTCTCCCCTCTCTCTTTTGTAATTCTCCCCATCCTCTCTTTCTTTGTATTTCTCCCTCTCCCTCCCTCTATCTCTCTATCTCTCCCTTTCGTTATCTTACTCTCACTCTCACTCTCTTTATTTTTATACCTCTCCTTGTCCACATATCAAGCTTTCTTAATCTCTCTTACTATATGCATCTCTCCCTCTCCCTATATTTATCTCTCTCTCTCTCTCTATATATATGTCAAAGACTATCCAGATCTATGGAGATGGATTAAGGGTGGATTTTTCTCCTTGCAATGAAAGGGATGTTTACTAGTTCTTGAGTCAGAAGAGCCTTCCGCAAGGTAAATATTGAAACTAATAGCTTGGTGCTCTAGTTCTAGTTCTTGTATTCTAAAGTCACTGCTTAATTTTTTTAGGATTGGATTATTTTCTGAATTATTTTTAACAATATTGTGCCTATTATAAAATTTACTCCGAGAAGGTAATGCGGTTACTTAACTATACCAGAGGTGCCTCCAGAGGGACGAGGGGTAATTTGGGGACTAAAGTTATTGATGAGGAGGACTGATCTTTGTATAACATTAGATATTATAACATTTTGGGAAGTTTATTTTTCCAATCCTATAGGAGTATTTAATATCTTTGAATCCCTTCCACTTCAAGAAATTCCTCTTTTCCCTTTAAATTTTCATATTTTTCCTCTATTTTCTCATATAACCTGCCAATAATAAAGGAGCCAAGATGGAATTTAATTGTAAATTTGACAGGCATAAATGTTGGAATATTTAATATTCTGTAGTCAGTAGAACTGTCAGCTCAGCCCCCACATCAGGATGAAGACCAACTTGCAGCCAACGCAACCTGCAATATTTATTTTGGTTGGTGATTTTGAAATTCAAACGAAGCACTCATCTTTGAGCCTGTTATAGCCAACGAACACCTGCAGAAATTAATGTGGTTAGGTAAATTTGAAATTTGGTTGGTGATTTTGAAATTCAAACGAAGCGAGCCTGTTATAGCCAACGAACACCTGCAGAAATTAATCATTTTCATGAGCATTTTGAAACAAGACAAAAGGAATGTCTTTGTATTCGCTGGAGTCGAAGTTAGAAGAAGCAGAATTTTTGTATTGGAAGAAGACACTGCAGCAGCAGATGAAAAAGGGAATGTTCAGCATAGATCAGTGACAGCAGCAGCACAGAGAATGTTTTAGTAGACGTAGCGTATTGTCAGCTACAGCTACAAGATTGTAGCAGATTATGTATTTGAGGTGTGAGTGTAGCACCCAACCATTGGACATCTATCCAAATTAGTTTAGCTTTATTTTGTTCATGTGAATCAGAGAATATCCTCTGAGTTTTTGTATTTTGAAGCAAGCAAGGAATATATGAAAGTTATTTTTTGTCTGTTTAGTCTTGTTGTCACTGTGCGTACTCTGTGCACTTTCTATGTGTTTGATTTTTGTCAGTCAGTCCAGTAACAGCTGCAAAGTTGTGTATCATCACCCTTGGTGCCCTCCAACAGAGTGGTATAAGAGCCCTATTTTTCTGGGCGGACAATCAGTCAATCAACAATCAGTTAGTTTGTTTATTGTGGGTTAAGCCCTAGGTTATCTAGGCATTGTTTAATATTCTCAAAGTTGAGAAATATGGTAGGAGGTGAGAGTAAAGGTTGGCAGCAACCACCACATTTTGATGGACAAAATTATGACATATGGGCTAAGAAGATGAGAAACATCTTAGTTGCAAATGACCTATTAGGGTTGGTCACAAATGGGTTCAATGATATCATAGACCCAAATGCATTTGTAGCCCTTTCAAATGCACAGAAAAATCAGCTGAAAGACATAAGAATGAAGGATGCCAAAGCCCTTAGTTTGATTGAGGCAGCCTTGAGTGAGGCTATCTTCCCACGTATTGCAGCAACAAATTACTCAAAGCAAGCTTGGGATATATTTCAAAATAGCTACAAAGGGACTGACAAAGTGAGGTTAGCTAAGTTGCAATTCTTGAGAAGAAAATTTGAGACTCTACAAATGAAGGATAATGAGTCCATTTCAGATTTCCACACCAAAGTCTCCACCCTGGTAAATCAGCTGAGAGTCAATGGAGAAACAATGGAAGAGCAAAGGATTGTTGAGAAAATCCTAAGAAGTCTACCCACTAAATTTGATTATGTAGTAGTTGCCATTAAAGAGGCAAAATACTTGTCTCAAATGACCATAGATAAGTTGATGGGTTCACTACAAACCCATGAGCAGCGGTTGAACAGATCCGCTCCTTCCCTAGAGCAAGCATTCAAAGCTCAGACCAATGCAAGAGGTTGTGGAAGAGGTCAAAGAGGCAAAGGAAAAAACAATTCTAGAAGTGGAGGTTCTGACAGCATAGAGGCGATGACCAACACATCTGCAAACCAGAACCAGAGGACGAACAACAGTTCGAATCAAAGGAGTGACAAAAGCAATGTGCAGTGTTATTACTGTCACAAATATGGCCATTATGCTAGTGAATGTAGAAAAAAGCAGCGTGACCATGGAGGCCAAAATGCTAATGTAGCAAATGAGAACAAAGCTGAAAATGACAAACAGTCACATGTTTTCATTGTTTGTAACCTTGCTGAGCACAGCAATGATGAAGTATGGTACATGGACAGCGAATGTAGCAACCACATGAGTGGTAACAAGAATTTATTTACTTCCATTGACAACAATTTAAAAACTAAGATCAAAATGGGAAATGATGAGAAGGTTCCCGTCATTAGAAAAGGTGTAGTCAGCATCCAAACCAAGAATGGTGAGAAGCAGCAAATCCATGATGTCTATTATGCCCCCGGCATAAAACATAACCTATTGAGCATTGGACAAATGGTCCAAAACGGTTATAAGATCCTGATGGAGAATGGAGAATGCAAAATATTTGATAGAGGAGGCAGCAAAAGATTGATGGTTGCAGTGTAGATGACGAGAAACAAAATGTTTCCTCTCAGGATGCACATAGTGTCTGCGATAGGAACAACAGACGGTCAGCAACAGCATTGTTCACCGGCACTGACAGCAGTTTCACAACAGTCAGCAGTCAAACAACAGTCTGCATTCAAGACAGTCATCAAAGACCCATCTAAGCTATGGCATATAAGGTATGGGCACTTAAGCTTTTCAAGTTTAAGTTTATTGTCTAGAAAAGGTATGGTTAGGGGTTTACCATCCATTGTAGAACCCGATGGCAAGTGTGAGGCTTGCATTTTAGGAAAGCAACATAGGCAACCTTTCCAATCCGGGTATTCTAAGAGAGCAAAGGCACCACTAGAGTTAGTGCACTAAGATTTGTGTGGACCCATGAAAACCCCCACCTTAGGAGGAAATACATATTTCATGACTTTCATAGATGACTATAGTAGAAAAATATGGGTCTATTTTTTGAAAAACAAATCAGAAGCCTTTGAGAAGTTTAAATGGTTTAAGGCAGTAGTTGAGAAGGAGAGTGGTCACTATATCAAAGCCCTTAGAACAGATAGAGGGGGAGAGTACATCTCCAATGAATTCCTATTTTTTTGTAGGAATAAGGGCATTCACAAACAATTTACAACTAGGTAGACCCCACAGCAAAATGGATTGGCGGAAAGGAAGAATAGGACCATTCAAGATATGGAGGCCAGTATGCTGAAAGAAAAAGGGTTGTCACACATATTTTAGGGAGAAGCTGTAGCAAAAACAATCTACATATTGAATAGGTTCCCCACAAAAGTTGTATGTGATAGGTTTCCAAAAGAGGCGTGGACAAACAACAAATGGAGTGTTGAGCACTTGAGGATATTTGGGTGTGTAGCATATGCACTTGTGCCAAAAGAGAAGAGGCAAAAATTTGATGGCAAAGGAGAAAAGTGCATCTTCATAGGCTATAGTGAGGAGTCAAAAGCCTATAAATTGTACAATCCCATCACCAAAAATGTTGTAATAAGCAGGGATGTTGTGTTCATTGAGAATGAAGCATGGGATGGAACGGTGGATGACACCACGGGTATTTCAATCACAATACTCCTTGATGATGAAGAAGTTGCAGATGATAGCAACATAGGGGGAGCCAAGAGAGAAATATCTCAACAAAGAACCACTGTAGAGAATTGGAAAATAGAAGCTCCAGTGATCTGCAGCAGAACAGTAAATCTGGCAGTGTTTAACAGAGATAGCACTCAAGCAGCGTTGAACAGAGGTAGCAGACTAGCAGCTCCAGAATTCAGCAGAGTAGTAGCTCCGACAGTCAGTAGTACAATAGCTCCAAAGGTCAAAGTAGTAGCATTTCAGAAGCAAATTTGGATCCCACACTCGCATCATTGATGCCAAGAAAAAAAAAGAGTGTGAGAGAGATCTATGACAACACACATCATGCTGATTTTGATGAGAACTTAGATTTGGACTATTTTCCTATAGTGTTCCAACACACTTTGAGGAAGCGGTGAAAGAAGAGAAGTGGTGTAAGGCCATGGATGAATAGTTGGAGGCTATAGAGAGGAACCAAACATGGGAGTTGATTGAGTTACCCAAGGGTAAGCAAGTGATTGGAGTGAAGTGGGTCTACAAGACCAAGTGTACTGCAGAAGGGAAAATTGAAAGACACAAGGCAAGACTTGTTGTCAAAGGGTACAAACAGCAGCCCGGTATTGATTATGATGAAACATATGCACCAGTTGCAAGGCTGGAAATAGTGCAGACAGTCATAGCAGTTGCAACACAACATTAGTGGAAAGTGATGCAGATGGATGTAAAGTCAGCCTTCTTAAATGGAGTGCTAAAGGAGGAAGTGTGCGTGGAGCATCCACCTGGCTATGAAGTCACAGGGAAAGAGGACAAAGTGTATAGGCTCCGAAAAGCTCTTTATGGGCTAAAACAAGCACCTCGGGCGTGGTACAGCAGAATAGACACTTATTTGTTGAGCAATGGATTTAGCAAGAGTAGCAGTGAGCCCACACTCTACATCAAATCAGTTGAAGGTGATATTTTAATTGTTGTTTTGTATGTAGATGATCTGATTTTTACTAGTAATAGTGACAACAAAATTGTTGATTTTAAGGAGGTGATGAAAAATGAATTTGAGATGACGGATTTAGGTTTGTTGAAGTATTTTCTTGGGATAGAAGTTCAGCAAACACAACATGACATTTTTATTTCACAATCTAACTATGCCAAACAGATTTTAAGAAGGTTCAAAATGAATAAAAGCAAACCTACCCCCACACCAACAACTACAGGTCTGAAACTGCACAAGACTGACAACAGTAAGGAAGTGAACCCAACCCTTTACAAAAGCATGGTTGGAAGTTTGATGTACTTGACATCAACTAGGCCTGATTTAATGTATGTAGTAAGTTTGATATCTAGGTTCATGGAGGAACCTAAAGAGACACATTGGCAAGCAGGAAAGAGGATTTTGAGGTATGTCAATGGAACAGTTGGTTATGGCATTTTGTATGCAGCATCTAATGAGTTTAAGTTGGATGGTTTCACAGATAGTGATTGGGCAAGAAATGTGGATGATAGAAAGAGTACATCTGGATATGTCTTCTGTTGGTGTAATTAATTATTAATTACACTTTGCATAAGTTTACTTAGGTAATTATTTAATTCCTAAGTTATAGAATCTCATCTTTATCTTATCGAGCTATCTTGTTTCTCAAGATAAGATTAGGTTTAGGCATCTTTTCTTTTATAAAGCAAATTATCTCTTATAATTAATTGGTCTTTTCGAATATATCAAATTGCATGTTTTTATGCAAAGCTTCTGCTTTTTCGTTTTCCTCTTCTGTGGAAGGTCTATTCTGGTTTACAATCAGATCTTGAATTCTAACATGGTATCAGAGCCTTGATTTGCAGCCCCTTCTCAGATTTTTGGAGAGATTCATTGCAGAGTTCGTTCGAGATCCCTCAAGGGTTTTTCTCCTTGAGTATATTTATGCAGCATTTTGGATCAAATCAAGTTTTTCCATTCGATTCAGAGCATTGGAAAAGATTGAGGTTTGATAAAAGTCATTTTTTATTGGAGCCATTTTTATTTTTTCTTCATAAATCCAACTTCCACTCAGTTGTAGGAAAAACGATTTCTGGGTTTATTAGCCAGGGTCGAAATCTGATCTGGGTATCTTTCAGTTTTTTGATTTTTTTCATAGATTTGAAGAAAATAGCTGTACAAAAACTGTCATGCGTCATTTTTTTCACCTGGCTAAAGGTTTTAAAAATTTATTTTTTCATCTTCTGCTTGCTGGATCAAAAAACGATTTTTGGTTTTTATTTTTTGCTTCAAAAAATTTCTGGGTTTCTGTTTTTGTCTACTCATTATAAACAGATTTTTCAGAAATCAAATTTGAAGATTTTTCATCATGGAGGCAGATGTGAACATTGGTTTGTACATGCACTCATTTTTGTTTTCATGCACTAGGTTTGCATTTTCTCTATAGTTTATGCATGTTTTGGATTATCTCCTTTTACAATCATTGGGTTATTGTAATAAATGAACTAAGATAAAGTTCCATTAAGAGGGGGTTATTGCATCCATCTTTCATGATTGGTGACAACTTGCATGAGTTTGTCTGGTTTCCTGTTGTCTTATTTTAGCTTCTTTCTTGCTTAGTTGGACACATCATTGGTTTGTTTTGGTTCACACTTCACATTGGGATTTTATAGTTCTTGATCCGCATTGGTTCAGATCTTTCTCATTTGAAGGCCATGGTTTTATGGTTAATGTTCCAAAATCTTGATGGTACTCGTCCTATGGGAAATTTTAGTTTCAGTTTGGCATTGGCTTCGAGACACAGCTTCCAGATTTCTCACCATTATGGGTCCATTCATCCTTTCATCTACTATTGTTCAAAGATTCCAGAGTTGATTCAGTATGTGAGTTTCCAGTGTTCCTTGGCATCGGGTCTGCTGTTGCATTTGTGATTTCGATTGGTATTTTGCAAACAGAAGTATCTTTCCTTGCTTGCCGGATTTGGGGTTCCAGTGTTGCTTCATCAGAGTTCTTCCAGTGTTTCTTCAGAGTAGTTCATCTCACTGAGGGGGGTTTATCTCTCTTTGCATTTGTAAATGAGTACCTGATCAGGCCTTGTTGCTGGGACTCATATTTGCATAATAATTTACTTCTCCCTAAGTTGCACTTATGGGGGGTGTTGGTGTAATTAATTATTAATTACACTTTGCATAAGTTTACTTAGGTAATTATTTAATTCCTAAGTTATAGGATCTCATCTTTATCTTATCGAGCTATCTTGTTGCTCAAGATAAGATTAGGTTTAGGCATCTTTGTTTTTATAAAGAAAATTATCTCTTGTAATTAATTGGTCTTTTCGAATATATCAAATTGCATGTTTTTATGCAAAGCTTCTGCTTTTTCATTTTCCTCTTCTATGGAAGGTCTATTCTGGTTTGCAATCAGATCTTGATTTCTAACATCTTCAACATGGGATCAGGTGCAATCTCATGGGCATCAAAGAAGCAGTCGATTGTCTCTCTCAGCACAACATAAGCAGAATACATAGCGGCAAATGTAGTAGCTTGTCAGGCTATTTGGTTGAGGAGGATCCTTGTAGATTTACAACAACAGCTGCAAGTTGACAGCACAGTCATTCATTGTGACAATGTGTCCTCCATAGCGCTGACAAAGAATCTGGTCTTCCACGGAAGAAGCCAACATATCGAGATTCGATATCACTTCATAAGGGAGTTGGCAGAACATGGTGAGATTGAATTGCAATATTGCAAATCCAAGTAGCAGCTCGCCGACATCTTCACCAAAGCATTGCCTAAGGATAGTTTTGAACGCCTAAGAGATAGGCTTGGCATTATAGATAGATTCAGAGATCAGCTCCGGAAGGAAACATCAGATTGATAGCTGACCTGCAAATTAAGGGGGAGTGTTGGAATATTTAGTATTTTGTAGTCAGCAAAACTGTCAGCTCAACCCCCACGTCAGGATGAAGACCAACTTGCAGCCAACGCAACCTGTAAGATTTATTTTGGTTGGTGATTTTGAAATTCAAATGAAGCGCTCATCTTTGAGCCTGTTATAGCCAACAAACACCTGCATAAATTAATGTGGTTAGGTAAATTTGAAATTTGAATGAAGCGCTCATTTCATGAGCATTTTGAAACAAGACAAAAGGAATGTCTTTGTGTTTGTTGGAGTCGGAGTTAGAAGAAGCATAATTTTTGTATTGGAATAAGACCCTGCAGCAGTAGATGAAAAAGGGAATGTTCAACATAGATCAGTGACAGCAACAACACAGAGAATGTTTTAGTAGACGCAGCGCATTGTCAACTGCAGCTACATGATTGTAGCAGATTATGTATTTGAGGTGTGAGTGTCGCACCCAGCCATTGGACATCTGTCCAAATTAGTTTAGTTTTATTTTGTTCATGTAAATCAGAGAATATCCTCTGAGTTTTTGTATTTTGAAGCAAGCAAGGAATATATGAAAGTTATTTTCTGTCTGTTTAGTCTTGTTGTCACTATGCATACTCTATGCATTTTCTGTGTGTTTGATTTTTGTCTATCATTCCAGTAACAGCTGCAAAGTTGTGTATCATCACCCTATCGCCCTCCAACAATAAAGAAGCACCCCATGAGAGGCGCATCCATAAGAGTTGCAGCTCAAGCTGTAGACTTCTCAAAGGTATGTAATTTTTTCACTATAAAGGTCTCAAATGTATGTAATTTTGCACTGTAATTTATCTTTGACACATTTAATACAGGTTTTTGTAGGTTTTTCATATTTTGAAAATGTATTGAAATTTCTTTTCAATGTTAAACATTGCACAGGTTGTACCAAAAGTGGATAGGGTTCTTGTTTTCTTGGAGGAATTACCAGAGGTATGAAGGATCTATCCCTTAACTTTTTGTGTCTGTAGCAATTGATGTTTGATGGAGTTTTATGAAGGTTTCGAGCTTTCTTTGGAAAATTTCAAATGGTCATTGCATAATGAAATCAGGGACATGTTAGAGTGTTACTTAGAAGCTATATTGTAATGGTGATGGAGATGTTATGAAGAGCGAGATGTAGGGGGTTGCAAGGACTTAACATGCCTCAGATGTAGTTTTATGAAAGGGGCTTGAGTTTCTACTTTTAAATCTGACAATCACCTGGAATTGAAAAAGTACGTTTTGAAGAGTAAAATGAAAATTTGTCTATAAAATAGGAGCCTAAATGTGTAATTTATTAGCTTTCAACTGGTACTAGTGAGGCAGTGCTAAATTTTTTCCCATCAGCGTAGAAATGTATATTTGTATAGCAACTTTCATGAATCTTATTTAAAATTATAAATATTGTTGAAAAGAGGGACCATCTACATATGGTTTCTATAATTTCTTGTCTAGAGTTTCTCTCTTTACCTTAAATTTCTTGTAAGCAAAGGATTAAAAAAATCCATGGTACTACTAGTTTGGAAAAGACTCCTAATCGATTTAGGTAGCACCCGCTTAGAAATTTTAGTTAATCCTTTTCAATGAGACCATAGTTAATATTGTTGAAAAGAGAGACAATGTAATGGTGGTAGGATTACTATTATAGATCGAAGCAGTGCAACTGAACACTCCTAAGAGTGCAACTTAGTATTAAATAGTGTAATGGGAATTGGTGCACCAGTAACAATGCGAGTTAAGAGTCGTAAGACTAGATTCAGTGTAAGAATAATTGTTTTATAGACTAATATGGAGCTCGATTTAGTGAAGAAGTACCCACAGGATAACAATCTGTTTCCTTTTAAAAAAAAAGAGGTTAGACTATTTAAAGGTTTCATTTCCTAAGAATAAAGTTGCTTCTTATCTCTAGAAGACACCTAAAATAAAGCTACTTATCATGTTTTGTAGGAAATATATTTTAAATATGTATTTCTTTCCTTTTAAGAAATAAAGCTTGTTTTTTAAAGTCATGACAAATCTCATATTTAAATGCCCCTACAACATTTTTCTTTGGTTGTGTGTGCAAGTGTGAATTCCTACTCTAAGATGCAAAACTAAACTAGTGCAACAAAGGAAAACACAAAAACAAACACTTGGATTAGGCCTAGTTAAATCTAAACAAAACACGAGAAATTGAAACCTTTTACCTTGTTAAGATTGATGGTCTTGGTTGGTCCTTTGATTGCTTGAAATGTATGCTCCTTGGTGGAAAAATAGCTGAAAATGGTGCTTGAAATGATGCTAGTGTGATGAGGATTCTAATGATGCTTGAAGTGACATGTGGCGGGTGATGTGGAGGTGACATGGAGGTACTAGGTTGTACCTTGGGAAGGGACAAGATCTCCTCATAAAAGAGGTCCTTATCCACATGTGCTTGAGAGGACATGTGAGGTATTAAAAATTCCTCACGAATCCTCATAGGGATGGGAGAAGGAATTTTAAATTCCATAAAATGCATTGGATAAATAAATGTGAATTAAAAATTCACATGGGGATGGGGTGTTTTCTCCAAAAGGAGAAAGAATTTAATATGGTTGACTTAGGACATATGCCATAAATGGAATGGAGATTAGGTTGGGTTAATTAGGTGATTAAGGTTGTGCAAATGTTGGGTTAGGCAAGCTAATGAAGGATTAGAGGCAAGTGGGGGATTATGGAGGATGTGAACCTAATGATGATTAGGGGTGTGCACATCCTAATCATAGATTAATTAGATTAATCTGGATTAAGGAAGATTATAGAGATTGTGACATGAGTGAGAGAAAAATATGAATTAATAATTGATTTAATTCATTTGGGCTAAAGTGACTAAATTAAATAAATTGGGATATTTATCTAATTTAGAGATGAAAGAGGGAAGGTATTTAATTGATTTATTAAATACATTAGGGACATTAGACTAAAAAGAAATATTAATCAAATAATAGATTATTTAATTAATATGGCTAAGGGATGGAGGATAGAGGAATACAAGAGGTAAATTTGACCATATGGAAGTGGTCAAATTTACGTGTCTACATTTTTACCCTATTCAAAATACTGTTAGGATAATAGTGTTTTGAATAAAAATAAAATATAGATGACTCAATAAAAGAAAAGAATGTTAGATGATGCCATAGTATTATAGGGAAGTGGACGGGACAAAAGGATGGAAGAAAATGGTAGGGTATGCCCCCTCGAGAGGGTGGATGGAGAAGAGAAGGGGCCTCAGGTGACTTCTCAATATGGAGAAACGAAGGGTACGAAATGATAGAGCACGAAAAACTATGAAGAATGGCTTTTGAATAGAGGAAAATGGGAAAATGGGGTGCGAATGGAAGCCCTTAGAAGAAAAGAGGAAAATGAATTAATAAAGGATTAATTAAATGGTAAAAATTACCCAAAACTTAAAAGGCTAATTAGGGAAAAAATGAAAATTATAAATAGTAAATTTTAAAAATTACTATTCACCTAATTCTCATTTGTACACTTGGTAGCTGAGTAGACGAAAGAGAGAGAGAAAGTGAGTGACAAGGATGGTTGATAGGTCAAGTGGTGACGAGGCATTCGTGGATGACGAGTTGATCCACCAAGGTAAGGAGGTATGATAGTTCTACTACAAGCGTGTAGTACCCCACCAGGTAGGTTCCTCCACCCGACTGTGTGATTTTGAGTTGAATTTTATGCATATTTGTTTATTTAGGGTTGGGTAGAGTAGGGTATAGATTCGCCATGAAGGGGAAATTATGAAATTTCCTCTCCCCAAAAAAGGCGAACATGCACAACATAGGGGCAAGGGTGAAAAGGAATAGGTGATTGCGAAATCACCATAACTGGAAAAGGGCGAATACAAAATCACCCAAAAGGGGAATAGGTGGATGCAAATCTTCCCTTCGGGGAAAGGGAGAATGCAAATTCACCACTCGGGGAGAAAAAGATACAGGGGAAATTGTAAAATTGCCCATTGGGGAAAGGGGTGAATGTGAATTCACCTCTGAGGAAAAGAGGGGCGAATCTGCACCCGGACAAGAAAGGGGTGGGTGTGCTTGTCAAACAAGTGAACCCACAAAAGGATGACAAAGGGGCGAGCGTGCTAGCTAGATAGGCAAATGCGTTGGGAAGGGAGAGGGGTGAACTTTACTTACATAGAGGCGAGTTTTCCAAAACAAGGTAGGGATAAAAATGAAAGGAAAAGAAATGAAATTTGGGAAAAATTGACAGAATGTTCTACATGGATGCAGAACTTCGAGACACTAAGGATGTGCGAGAGGCACTCGGTGGTGCTAGAGGTGATAGTTAGGGTGATGAATGCCCATGATCATGGGTCATTAGTGCAGGAATGATTGCTACATATGTTGGGGTATCCCAACATTAGAGTGCACAAAGGACTACTAACTACATTGATGGAGCGATGGAGCTTCGAGACCTTGACCTTCCATCTCCCAACAAGGGAGATGACTGTGACATTGGAGGTCGTGTGGAGGATTCCGCAGTTTCCCATTTGAGGGCACTTGATCAATTGGACTCATAGACGAGTAGTGGATAGGAGCCTACAGGCTATATTTGGACTAGTTGAGCTACCCATCTAAGGGAGCGAGCTAGACCTTGACGCTGCTTGGGGTTGGAGATACCAACTCTACCATTATACCTTTGTGGCCTTATTAGCAGGATTTTTCTTCTAGACAAGAGTGGACATTTTTGCAACCTCAAGGTGATTGAGGTGGTCAGGCACATTGTGGAGAGATGAGAGGGAGAGTTTGTGTAGGGAGCGTGCGTGTTAGCATAGTTATATTGGGATATGGATGTCATTTTCTATAGACAAGCTCTCATCATCACACATTTGACTCTGATCTAGGTATGGGCTTGCGAGCACATTAGTGTGGTGAGAACAAACATTTTGATTGTCGAGACATAGGATGAGACACTGCTAGTGCAATACTGGTGGGGGATGGAGTATGGCTGGAGACTGCAATATCAGGATGTCGGTAATTTGGAGGGGTAGTGATGGAGGATAGATGGGTTAAGGGGAGAGGATATCACCTAGAGGCCATACATGGCACAGGGATTTTTGGGGTGGAGAGATGATGACAGGAGATGGAGGGGCTACCTATTCTCCTAGTGTTAGTTGATTGGCCAGGACCCATTTATTGTCAAGCTCCATAGACCAAACAGGGTTACCCATTAGTACAACATACAACAAGACATTCCTACAAGACCCTAGAGGTTTAGGCAGATCAATGAGGAGCCTGGAGCAGTATGGAGAGAGCAGATTATGGCAGTGTTTGCTTGGAAGATGTGGGATGGAGTCTAGATGACACAATACCCATGGAGGGGAGGACCGATAGATGCAGGTACCATAGTATGGTACTCTACATGGTGGGTGAAGAAGAGGCCAGAGCAGATCATGAGAGTGCACCTGATTGTAGGGGCCCTGGGATTCAGATCAAATGATGAGAGAGAGTTGGCAAGACCGCAGAGGAGTATGTGCAGGATCATGATGGGCCAAAAAGTGGTGATATGATGGGTATGTGTAGGGTATGTGGCTAATGACCTTTTTTTTACCAAAAAATGATGAAACAAAAAGGGTTTTTAAAGGAGATTCTCATCTTTCCACCAATATAAATTATACTTTACTTTGAATTTAATAAATAATTATTATTCATTTTCTACTTGAATTACGACTAAAGTCCTGATTGATAGGCTGATTGAAAAACATCTATAACTTTCAAATGGTATCACATTTTTTAAATCCGAAACATGTGTCACATTCTATGCTTCACATACTATAGGATTAAAAAAAATTGAATTTCATGAATTTTTGACAAAGTTAAGGTGGTTAGACATATGAGTTTTTATATTTTTTAAAAGTTGTAATAAAAAAATCATAATTAATTATTTACTTGGAAAAAAATTACAAAAAAATATGCATCACGTTGGGACATGAGTCCTCTACTTATATCTAAAATCTTATAAAAAAATATTATCATTATTGTGGTTAGGGTGGTTAGACAGACACCTACTTCTTATTTTTTCCCTGAAATTTAAGTACTGTTGCATTGAAATTTCAAATTTTCACCAAGTAGATTTTTTTTTAAATAAACCTAGTAGTTTAGAAACTACATTCATTTTTTTACAGATTTTATTCTAACATATTTTTGAAATAATATAGATAACTTATGCAAATTTTTATCCCAAGTTGTCTAACTCTGATTTTTCTGCATTTTTTGCAACTTAAGGGCCTGTTTTTTCCATGATGATCTTGTACATACCTAGAGGAGGAGGAGGAGAGTTGATAGATAGAGGAGGGGTGAGATGGTGATGTGGAGATGGAGGAGGTGAAAGGGGAGGAGCGGGTGATGGAGGTGGATTCCCCAGAGGTGCATCCATTGGCTATAGTACCCTACATACCACCACTACCCAAGGATCCTATAGTGCTACTTAAAGGATCCCTAGCCCAACTAAGTATATTAGAGCATCGTCTGAGAGATTCAGAGGTAGAAAAGGATAGACTATAGAGGGAGGTGGATAGATTATAGAGTCTGCAGAGAGATGGAGATAGAGATTGTGTGGCCCTAGTAGATAGGGCAAGGAGAGAGGTCCTGGAGATGGAGAAGGAGAGGGATGAGCTGAAGAGGTAGTTGGAGGAGATGAGACGAGAGAGTGATGAGTCTTAAGATAGAGCCGAGTGTGTAGAGACAGCCTTGGGAGATGCACTGGGACTGCTGGAGAGGGCAGAGGCACAGGTGCAGGCACTACAGGGTGAGCAGGATGCAAGCGCACAGAGGATATTGCAGCTGCAAGCACATGTGGATCAAATTTAGATGGCATAGGAGGCCTGTGAGAGGGAGAGGAGGCACATCAATGGGCTTAGAGATAGATATTAGATAGAGAGAGAGACTTGGTGAGGGAACAGGCGATAGAGTGGGCGATGTCAGGATAGAGGCCAACTATTACATGTTTTCTTATCATCAGGCCATCCCATATCCAGCACTGAGGGCATCACCATACGTCAAGGTAGCCCCATAGATGCCAGTACCTTCACACTCAGGAGCTACACACACATGAGGATACAGTAGCTACTATGAAACACCCCCTCGAGATAGAGGTTCAATACCAAAATCCCCCCAAAGATCAGATGGTGTGAGCACTGGGTAGAGAGAGATGGAGAGATAGGATTCATATTTTGATAGGTGCAAAGTGGATGGGTAGCATGCAGTGACATAGGCTACAAATTCTTGAGCACGAATTGGACATAGATTATTTCATTCATTGATTCTTTCGTTCTTTATTCGTTATTCATTCAGGAGATGTAGTCTCTGTACCTAATTAGAGCTCCACACTTGTATCTTATTTGATGGGTTTCGATGGACTTGATGATGGACTAGTTATTATGTTACTATGGACTTGTTATGGACTTTTGATTATGGATTATGATGGGCATATGATGTACACTATTTTTTTTGATATATATATATATATGTGATATGCGACGGAGATTGTCGATAGTATGTGATTATTATGTGATGGATGTTTATTATGCACATGCGATTATGATGGTTATGATATATGCATATGGTTATGATGATTTATGCTTATTTTTATGGAAATTTTATGGATTATATGCATTAAATCTAATGCTTTGTGATGCAGGATGTGATGGGTGATTCATGATTTTTATGATATATGCTATGGATATGATAATAATGGTTTGTGATGCAGGTGGCGATGTTAATGTTATTTATGATGTATGAACATGAGATATGATATGATGATGAATGTTCTATGGATAATCATGCATGTATAATGTGATATGAAGATGCAATGTGATGCAATGGATGAAAATATGTGATGTATGGATGTGTAATCATGTGATGGATGGATGTGATTTAAATATGATGTAATGCAATGTATGCAATGAAATGAACTAATATGCTTAGAATAATGCTCTAAACAACCTAAAATGATAATGCAATGAAAGGATCTAATGAAATGGAATGAACCTTTAAGATGCTTAGAATAACCAATCTAGATTAATCTAAACAACATAAAATGAATATGAAAATGATAATTGAATGATATGAAATGATATGAAATGAATTCAAGATGCTTAGAATAACCAATCTATAATAATCAAAACAACTTAAAATGGATATGAAAATGCTAATGCAATGAGATGGAATGATTTTGAAATGAACTTAATATGCTTAGAATAACCAATCTAGATTAATCTAAACAACTTAACATGAATATGAAATTTATAATACAATGAAATGGAATGATATGAAATAAACATAGAATGCTTAGAATAACCAATCTAGATTAATCTAAACAACTTAAAATGAATATGAAAATGATAATGCAATGAAATGGAATGATATGAAATAAACTTAAGATGCTTAGAATAACCAATCTAGATTAATCTAAAGAACTTAAAATGAATATGATAATGATAATGCAATGAAATGGAATGATATGAAATAAATTTACGATGCTTAAAATAACCAATCTAGATTAATCTAAACAACTTAAAATGAATATGAAAATGATAATGCAATGGATAATGAACCTAAGTGAACAATGTATCACATAGTGAGATGAATGATGATCGGTGTGATACTACACCTGTCAAAACCATAGGAATCATAATAGGAAGAAAAGGTGAGGGAAGAACATTTACACAACCAAAATTATTAACCATAGGCTAGGGAAAGAATGGATGGGGATAAATGCGATGCAATGGGATGGTAAATGAAATGCAAAACCTAATGCCATTTTTCCATTTTAGGAGCACTATTTTTTTCTATAGCACAAGGAATGATATGCCAAGGTATGAGAAATCAAGGAAGATTAGTGTCACATGCATGAAACAAACACAACAAACAAGGAGGCTATCTCAACACCCCAAAGTTGTAGGGGCTTTGGTCGAGGAAGGTATTGGGATAACCATAAGCACAAAAGGATGCCCCAACATAACAAAAGACCATAGGGATCTTGGTGGGTACTACGTGGGACAACCAAGAAGAAAAGAACATGCAAAAGCAAGATATGCCCCTATGTTTACCTATCAAAGTGCACCATGATATGATGGATCATGGAAACCCTAACAAGGTATAATAGGGAGCTCAAATGATAAACAAACGCCAAAAGCATCAAAAGATCACAATAAATTTCAAATACATCCTTTGCCATAGGATCAAAAGGGTGGATGGGATTGATGTGGTATGATTTAGGAAGGATACATCCTATTAAGACCAAGGATGGAGGATAGATTAGATGACCGACATGACTCAAGATACTCGAAACTGATTGGATCTCATAATACTAATGTATTTTTTTGTTAAAAACCAGCTAGGTAGGGACACACTTGGCGACACGACATGAAAACAAGACACACCCTAAAGACCTAGGGGCTCGGGGGCTGATCAAAGATTAGCCTTGCCTACATGCAAGTGTAGAGCTCTCTTAGTTCGATAAAAGACCAACGACTAACCATGGATAAAAACAGAAAGAGGACAATGGAGACCTCGATGGATGACAAAGACAGGACAAAAAAATGCTCGGGGGCTAATTAAATGATTAGCCTTTCCTATGTGAAAGCATAGGGGCAACGTAGTTTGACAAAAAACTGATGAAATGAGACTTGATGATAACCAACACATTGAAAGACCCTAGATGAGGACATAAGACTAACAAACGACACTAATGGACAAGCGACAAAAATCTAAAATTTAAGATAAAAGCTCTTGGGATTGCAGATAGCCGATTTGAATCATCCAATGCTCAATAAAAGTATACCAAGTGACGGATAGGCAGATGTCGAGGGAGGATACAAGCGATAGGATGTGAGGATAGGATATGTTGATAGGATGGAGGGAAGCATAAATTAACAAGGATGCAAGGTAGATAATGATTAAGCCCTCTATGAATGGCGCATGTGGCCAGGTTTTCACCAAACATACTTATCCAAGGTGCCAACAAGGGTGGTTTTCACCATAGGACAAATTATTTTCTCTTTACGATAGCGTCAGTGGGTGTGTGAATGGATGTATGGTATGCCCAAAGGGTAGGATGGAGATGGAGGTGCCAATCTTGACCAGTATTGTTGACCACCTTTTTGAGGATTTTGATAAGTGTTTTGTTGGTCTCTTCAACTTGGCCATTACCTTGAGGGTAATAGGGGGTGGACCAACGATGTTGGATATGGTATGTCTCACAAAGGGCTTTCATGTATTGGTTTTTGAATGGTTTTCCATTGTTGGTGATGATGGTGGAGGGAATTCTATATCTTCAAAAAATATGGAAAAGGATGAATTTGGAAATCTAAATATCCGTGATTTCGGAGAGTAGAATTGCTTCCACCCACTTGGTAAAGTATTCAATGGTAGTGATGATGAGGGTATGACAGTCAAATGATGGAGGGTAAATCTTGTCGATTAGGTCAAAACCCCATTGTGAAAAAGGCCATAGAGCAATGATAGGCTCTAAGTCTTGTGCAAAAGCATGGATTAAATCTGCATTTTTTTGGCATGGTAGACATTTCTGCATGAACTCACAAGCATCATGTTCCATTGTGGGCCAATAATATCCTTCTCTTAGAATCTTCTTGGCTAGGGCCATTCCATTGGAGTGAGACCCACAAACACCACTATGCACCTCATTTAATGCAACACGGGATTTCAATTCATTGAGACACTGAAGGAGAGTTCCATCATACCCTCTATGATAAAGTGTATCTCCCATGATGACATAGCGAGAAGTGTGTTGCATAAATGATTTGTGTTGATTTCAGGTACGTTCTAGTGGTAAGATGTTGTGGAGGTAGGTAAAAATCTCATGGTATCAGGGTGATTCAGGACCTACGATATTTCACACCATGTCATTATCAGGGACATCATATGCTAGGATTAGTAGTTGCTCAATGAGAAATTCATAGTTCGTTCGATCTTTGGGCATGTTGATGAGGGAACCAATTGTAGCCATTGCATCTACTAATTTCTTTTGGACTCTGGGAATCTGCTCAAATTGGATGAAGGTGAAATACTTCTTGAAGTCATCCACCATGCATTTGTAAGGTAACAATTTTTCATCTATTGTTTGAAACTCATCGTTGACCTATTTTATTATCAATTGAGAATTTCCAAAGACATGTAGATGGGTGATATTCTATTGGATAGTGATTCTGAGACCAGTGATTAAAGCTTCATACTCTACGATGTTTTTGGTGCATGGAAATGTGAGTCTGAATGACTTTGGGATATAATCACCTTGAGGAGTGATAAATAGGACACCTGCACCAAATCCATTATGTGTATATGACCCATCAAAGTAGAGCGTCCATGTATCTATTTCTTCAACTATAAAGACCCCTTCATTAGGAAACTCGGCTACTAACGAATATGCATCGACCAAAGGAGCATCAACCAACTAATCTATTATCACTTGTCCCTTGATTACCTTATGATCCTTGTACTCTATGTAAAACTCACTCAATAACATGCCCCACTTGGCCATGCAACCAGTTAAAGAAGTTCTGGATAACAGATACTTTAGTGGAACAACTTTTGATATTAGCTTGATGGGGTGACTAAGCATGTAGTGATGGAGCTTTTGTGAACTAAAGACCACTGTCAAACAAGGTTTTTCCATTAGGGAATAGTTGAGTTCATAGCCCACTAGTGTTCAGTTGATGTAATAGATGGCACGCTCTTTAGATAACTCATCATGTTGTGCCAATAATGCCCCCAGTGCAACAAGTGTAGCAGAGATATATAATAGGATTGGTTTGCCTAGAATGGGAGGCATTAGGATGGGTGGATGAGCCAAGTACTCCTTAATATTTTCAAAGCCTTGCTGACACTCTAGATCCCACTTGAAGGTGGTGTCTTTGTGTGGGAGATGTGTGAATGATTGACACTTGTCAGCAAGCAGGGCTATGAAGTGCCAGATGGACTGTAGCTTCCCTTAAAGGCTCCTTAATTTCTTGAGATTGTGTGGTGGGGGTATTTCCATTATTGCCTTGACCTTGGCTAGATCCACTTCAATACCCCTTCTGGAGACTATGAAGCCCAATAACTTTCTAGATGTGACACTGAACACACACTCTTTTGGGTTGAGATGCATCTTGTATTTCTCTAGCCATTCAAAGATTTTCTTCAGGATCATGGGATCCTCTTCTCTAGTCTTGGACCTCCCTAGTGAGTCATCAACAATATATTCCATTATGATATGAATTAGAATGGCATGTTGGTCAACAATATATTAAAAGATAACAGTCATGGCATGTTGATAAGTTTCCTCCACAATTTTAAGACCAAAGGGCATGACATTATAGCAGAAGGTTCCCCAAGGAGTGGTGAAGATAGTTTTATGTTGATCTTCTAGCGCAATTATGATTTGATTGTAACCAGAAAAGCCATCCATAATGGATAGCATTGCATACCCTGCTGTCAGATCGACCAACATGTCAATGTTTGGAAGTGGGAAATCATCCTTTGGGAAAGCTTTATTAAGATCCTAAAAGCCTATACACATTCTGATATTCCCATTGGGTTTGGCCATGAGCACTATGTTGGATATCCAGTCAGAATAATCAATAGGTCTTATGAACCCAACCTCCAACAATTTCTCCAATTCTTTCTTGATAAGCAAGGCCACTTGGGGATGCATCTTTCTTAGCTTTTGTTTAATAGGTTTTACATCAATATGAACATCCAAATGGTGTATGAAAAATGTGAGATCTAATCCTGGCATGCCTGAATAGGTCCATGCAAAGTTGATGATTCCTTCCTTTAACAAGTTGACAACGATGGAATGCTCTTCCTCTCACAATGATTTGGCTACGTAAGTGATTTTGGGGCCTTCTTTTGTTCCCAAATTGACCTCTAGTGTCTCTTTGATCAGGATGGAAACCATTTAGAAAAGTGAGTTCTAACAAGAGGAAGATGAGCATCCCCATCCTCCAACGCCTCATTGAAGTTTTCACTATCAGATACACCCTTTAATTTTATTTTCGATGAGTTAGGGAGTGCCTCAAAGAAGTTTTCACTAGATGACCCTTTTTTGTTTTGCTTCTTTTTACTTTTGCGGTTAGGGTGTTCATCTTCCCCTAATCCCATAAGATGTACATAAATGTCCACTAAAGGGAAAGTGTCTATTAGTGTGCTACTTTGTAAGTCCCAATCAATGAGGTCAGGATGGCGAAGGGAAAGGCTGATGGTAAAGCCAGATGTGGAGTCAAATAGGGAAGGGAAATCTACATTATCATAGGAGAGGATAATAGCTTCCTCTTCTGGTATGTCATCAAGGAAATCATTATCTGCATTGACATTATTTGAAGTGCTAGTGGATGTTGCAGGCCCCTTTTGCTTTTTGTCATAGCCTAATCCCAAATTTCTAGGTCACATAGGTGTGTCAATATGCTGTAGTCTTCCTTGTTCCTCTACACCAAGACCTCCCCCTTGATAATTGTATTTTTTAGCTAACTTGGATGCACAAGAATAAGTATCTTGGAAATATTCGATAAGAGGGGGTGAAGGCTAGGGTTATTCCCTGTAGATCCATTGACTGATATCATCATCTACCTAATCTTGTCATGTTCCTAGGGACTAGAAAGTGCTAGCCCTCATGTTCTTAGAGCTGAGTGTTATTGTCTTCTCTTCTTTTGGTGCAGACTAACAAGGTTGGCCATAGGTACGAGGAGATGGAGGCATGGTTGCCACATTTAGAGTTGTATGCATCTTGTATTCTCCATAGCCTTTATCTATGATCTTGACCTTGGTGATGGTGGATTCAAATGTGGTGGATGATGAATTGGAGGATGGATAGGAAGATGATGCCTGAGGTGCCCCACTTCAACTCCTGGACAATAGTGGGAGTGAGGGAAGGAAGCTTATAAAGTGTGGCAATACTCAAAGGGTTGCATGTATGGTTACTTCCATCCCATTTTATGGGAATTTCAAGCAATGATGGTAGGTGGATGGAAAAACTTGCATGGAGTAGATCCATGGGTGGCCAAGGAGAAGGTTATATGGGATGTCCAGATCAAGGACGTGGCATGTGGTATACTACACAACAAGGCCAACCTGAATAGGAAGACAAATAATTCCTTTAGATTCTCTTTCTACATTATCATAAGCTTTGATGGTGATGGTCTAATTTTTCAAGTCAAGGTGGGTGTACCCTACCTATTTTATGAACTTTAGCATACAAAGGTTGAGGGAAGAGCCATTATCTAGTAGGACCCTTTTCACTTTATGGTGGGCTACAAAGAATTTGATGTGCAGGGGGTGGTTATGGTTTGAATTGATTGACAACATGTCATTTTGACTGAATCCCAGTTGATATGTGGATGATAGGTGTCCTACTAGAGCTTGAAACTAAGTAGGATCTATATCATCAGGCACATGTGTATCCTGAAGAGCTTTGGTGAGGATTTCTTGATGGAAAAGGGAAGACTTAAGCAAATCCAAGATGGATATTTGAGGGGGAGTCTTCCCAAGATGATCAAGAATATTATATTGAGAGCTCACAAGATCTAGCTAGGATGACGTGGAAGGTCCTGGAACATATATGTGGGTGCAACATGTAGTAACAACACATTGTGGGTCTTTTCCTTTAACACAAATAATGGATACAGGTGGCTCTACTTGGCTAATGCACATAACTATACCATCATAGTTATAGGGTACATTCTTGTAGCTAACATTGTTCATGTTGTTACTTTGGCTATTATTATTGTTAGGCCCTGGATGAGGATTGGAGGTAGTGGGACATTGATTGTTCTTGGGGAAAGCATTATGATATATTTGTAGTTGGGCGTTGGACGAGGTCACCTGATCCTCATCCACTACTATATCTCCTCAATCTATAAGATCTTGGGTGTACGTTTTAAGTCCCTGACACTTGTTAGTGGAATGACCTTTAATTTTGTGAAAGTCGCAATGCTTGTTTTCCGTATACCGGGTGGGTTTTTGTTTTGATTTGTCAAAAGGTTTAGTCACAAGATAAGTAACTGGATAACTCACTTGTAAGAGCCTCTTGAAAATGGTGTCCAAGGATTCTCCCAAAGGAATGAATGATCACTTGTTATTTCCTTGGTTATACTGATTTGATTGTAGAGGAGGACATGGTGCACCATGTGGCATGGATATGATGTTAGAAACTGATGGCTAATTCGGGACGTATTGTGACCTTTGTGAGGTGTTGGCTACTTGGACATGCTTGGTGTCGGTGACACCATCATTGATATCATTCTTGTTTTTATTCTAGTAGTAGGACTTATCGCCAGATGACATATCCTTGTCTAGGTTATAGATTTTGATTTTCCCTTAGTAATGAGAGCCCTCTCAATGATAGTTCCTTTTTCTATGACCTCTAAAAAAGGTTGTGACACAATGAAGGTTAAGATTGTGTGTCATATCAAGATGGGCATTTGTAACAAAAATGGTCACCATGTCCTTCTCACTAAGGGGATTTTAACTGACTAGATAAAGCGTGCCACCTTTGTAGGTAGCTTGCAAAAGTTTCTCCCTCACATTGTTTTTCTTTTAGGAGATCTAGAGTATCGATATCCTTCTCCAAGTTCAAGGAGAAGTGTGTAACAAATTTTTATGATAGATCTACGAAAGAAGAGATGGACCCCTTTGGAAGAGCCATAAACAATTCTAGAGTTATCCCTATTAGACTCCTAGGGAATAATCACAAGAGATAATTGTCATTGTGCAAGACTTCTTGACAATGCGTGTAGAATTCCTGTAGGTGGTTTCTTGGGTCACTCTTTACTTCGTATTTATCAAACTTTGGCATTTCAAAGTTCTTAGGAAATGGGACAAGTGAGATGGAGAGATCAAATAGATAGGGACAAATTTCTTCTAATTTGAAAGACTTTTTGAATGTCCATGCTTGCAAGTCCTTTAAAGCAATTTTTATTTCTTCCCACTCCTTATTGATAGGTGTTGATGACGAAGGGTTGGTCGAATTGGACTAATTGTAAGGAGCATATTTCTGATATGATGAGGATGGGGTCGGGATGGTTTGATCGTATGATGGCGGAGGTGGATATTTAGGGGTTTGCTGATATTGATTGGGATATGTGGATTGGGGATTAGCATAAGATTGTTGATAGGAAGGTGGGTGATGTGAGTGTACCAAGGCTTGCTTGCACAATAGCTAAAAGACCTTTTCCCTGTCTTCTTCCTGGAACCTGATATCTTCTAGTTCCTTGTCAGGCTTAGATAATTAACTAAGTCCTGTCCCAACTCCTCTCCAAGAGTTTCACAACTGTGCTTCACCTTGAAAGACTAACACCACTTTAAACTGGTAAACTATCTCCTCCACTTAGAAGTCTCTAAGTACCAAAATCACTCAAAAGCTTGAACTGATTGCAGGGGTGTCAGAGATACTGAAAACATGCCACACACATTCATTTGGTTCCATCTTGGATGGTCTTCAATCTTTACTCTTACCGATTCCAAGATTTGCTCTAGAAGAGGCCTAATCCCTTGTAGCCCTTGACAGTGACCTTTTTGTTTCTCTTGCCCAAAATTTCCAAATAACCTAAAAAAAAAACTTCACATTCAGATACCCTTTTTGATCCTCTAAAATATTTACAAGGTTTCAGACCCCTGACTCCTCCGTACACCGGTCTCCTATAGTCTAGGTCAAATAGGGCTAATAGGCCTAATTCCTAGGAACCTACTGATTTCTTGTTCCTTTTCTCACCAAATGGATTGACAAACCCTCAATCCTCTTAGCATATCACAATGTGACTGTACCTTACCTGGAACTATACTTGTTCCGTATGGTACCTCTTTCCCCTACCCGTTCTCTTCAATCTTTCACTGTCAAACCTCTAATCGGGTACTTTGAACTCGCCTAGGGTTTGATTTTAAAAATGCATGCTCGACTCTTCAGGACTCCTACCACTAAGTATGTATAGAGAATTGGCTCCCCTAACAAATCCATCCAATCTCAGGAAATTCCCGTGGCTATATTTCATGGGGGAGCCATGAAAGGATTGACTGGTCAGAACAAAACCAGTAAAGACCCTAGACCTTAATCTATTTAACCAATGCACAAAACTAAATCAAATGAACTTACTTACAAAAGGAAAAATGCTTAAATATGCCCTGTAAACACAAATCCAACACTAAATCAAAACATATGTCTCATTTGGTATCACTGTCACTTCAAAACACACAGAATTTGCAGAAAATGCAGAGTTTTATTCAAAAGCATAACCATTAACTTATTTACAATCTAATATCTTTATAACTCGAGCCTCTTGCATTATAGATGACTTTTGCCATGTTTTTAGGGATGTTGGACGATCCTACACTCCCATCTTCTAGGGGATCCAAGGTATCTGAGTTGCATGCAACATTTTCCATAATGGCAAATGTTGTCATGACAACTTTATAACAACTTTTTGCAACAATCGATCATGTCATCTCCCTAATTCCTAGGAACTCCATCTCCTAGATTTTGAGCATCCAACTCCCTTAACTGCCTCATGGAATCTTCCTAACAACATTGATGTGTTTAGAACACATTTAAGACTCAAAATTCCAATTTAAGCTAAACAAAACAAACTAGCAATAATGACTAAACTTTGGTGAATCTTAGTCCTAATGACTAATTCACCTAACCATAACAATGACCTTCTAAGGTCCAAAACAAACACACTATTACCTTGACTTGGCTAAGGTCAGATACAAGCCAAAAAAAATAAAAATGACAATTAACAAAATGGAGATTAGCCTAGGTGCTCCTGGACCATCCTCCCCAAAACAAAAGAGTTCAATCCACCCTTGGATTGAGTAAGTTGAGATCAATGCCCAACTTCTTGAACTCTAATTATTTGATCCACACTACATCAACATCAGATTGAGCATGCCTTTTAATGAGATGTTCCTTATATTCCTTGGTTCTAGTCTTCTTATAGACCCTGGTATCCAGTATACTGTCAGCTTGTTTGACTGTAGCAGAAGGCAGTTTGAGCTCCTGGACATCTTGGATGACTTCATTGAGGTTTTGATCCATGTCTGGTGGTGGTCCTTTGTAATGGACCAGGTCTGCAATGTTAAAAACAGGGGACAATCCACTGTCTTCCGGTAGCTGCACTCTAAAAGCATTGTTTCCATACTTTGCCAAGATAGGACAGGGACCTATCCTTTTCATCTGCAACTTATGAGGGACTCCTTTTTGTAACCTGGACTTGTTTAGATGCACCATCACCAAGTCTCCAACATTAAACTGAACTTCTCTCCTATGCTCATCCACCTTGGTCTTATGCTTCATGTTATTTTCTGCCAATGTCTTCCTGACTGTATCATGAATCTCCTGCATTGCATAAGCAAAATCATCAGCATATCCACTTCCCTTGACTCCATCCTTTAAGTCTCTTAGCTCATAGACTCCTCTAGGATGTAGTCCATAGACAATTTCAAAGGGACTCTTCCCTGTTGATCTATTCACAGTGTCATTATAGGCATACTCAGCTTGTCCAATCAACTGATCCCATTGTTGACCATACTCCTTAGTTAAGCACCTTAAAATATTTCCAAGAATTCTATTAACAACTTCGGTCTGACCATCAGTTTGGGGATGGTATGCAGACCCAAAAGATAAATTAGTGCCCAATCTCTGCCAAAGAGTCTTCCAAAAATGACTCATAAACTTGGTGTCTCTATCTGACACAATGCTTATAGGTAACTCATGTATCCTTACTATCTCCTTGAAGAAAAGAGAGGCTATTTGACTGGCATCATTGGTTGTTTTACATGGCACAAAGTGAGCCATTTTGCTGAATCTATCCACAACTACATAAACACTGCCCATTCCTTGTCTTGACTTGGGTAACCCATCTACAAAATCCATACTCAAGCATTCCCATGGCCTAGTAGGAACAAGAAGTGGTTGGTATAGGCCTACATTTGAAGAAGTACCCTTGGCCTTTTGACACACTATACAACTCTCCACATACCTCCTAACATCCAGGTTCATTCTTGGCCAATAATAGAACCTTTGAACAAGTTCTTGATTCTTTGTGAGCCCAAAGTGACCACTCAATGCACCATTATGCTTTTCTTGTATCAAGTTCTCTCTAATAGAGCCTCTAGGGACACATAATTGATTTCCTTTAAACAAGAGATCACTTTGCAAGGTATATTCAACATATTTACTATGAAAATGATTCTTGTATTCAACACATACCTTATAAATTTCTGCAAAATCTTCATCATCTGCATATAGATCCTTGAAATGATCTATTCCCATGCTCTTCAACTGAATTTCTTGTATGGTGAGGACAATTCTACTCAAGGCATCTGCTAACTTGTTGAGTACTCCTTTCTTGTGCTTGATATTGAAGGTGTAAGCTTGCAGGTATTCCACCCACTTCATGTGTTTGTGACTCAATTTCTCTTGTGAATTTAGAAAACTAAGTGCTTGGTTGTCTGAATACACTATGAATTCCTTGGGAAGCAAATAGTGCCTCCATTTCCTTAAAGCCTGGACCAATGCATACATCTCAAGGTCATAAGAAGAATACTTCTTCTTGGCTTCACTTAATTTTTCAGAATGAAAAGCCACGGTTCTTCCCTCTTGACTGAGAACAGCTCCAATAGCCACATTGCTTGCATCACACTCAATGGTGAATAGCTTCTCAAAGCTTGGTAACATCAAAACAGGTTGGGTAGCTATCTTTTCTTTCAACAATTCAAAACTTTTGTTAGCTTGCTCATTCCATACAAACTTAGTCTTCATCCCTCCTTTAATGGTATCCAACATAGGAGCACAAATAGCACTAAATTGTCTTATGAACTTCCTATAGTATTGAGCAAGGCCATGAAAACTTCTTACCTCTGTTGCTGTCTTTGGAGTAGGCCAATTGAGGATGGCTTCCACTTTGCTATTGTCCATTTTCAAGTTGCCATGTGAGAGTACAAATCCAAGGTACACCAGCTTTGTCTTGATGAATTCACATTTTTCTAAATTGATCATCAATTTCTCCTCCTGTAGCTTCTTGAGAATCAACTCTATCTGTTTGAGGTGCTCTTCTCTGGTTCTACTATAGATCAGTATATCATCAAGATACACCACTAAAAATTTACCAATGTAGTCTTTGAGGATTTCATTCATGAGTCTCATGAATGTGGAGGGGGCATTAGACAGTCCAAATGGCATAACTAGCCACGCATATAAACCCTCATTGGTTTTGAAAGTTGTTTTCCACTCATCTCCCTCATGTATTCTGATTTGGTGATAACCACTCTTTAAGTCTATCTTAGTATAGTACCTAGCTTCACCTAGACAATCCATGAGGTCTTCAATCCTAGGGATAGGGAACCTATACCGAATGGTTATCTTATTTATGGCCCTTGAATTAGTACAAAGCCTCCGTTCTCCTCCCTTTTTAGGTGCTAAGACAATGGGTACTGCACATGGACTGATACTCTTCCTAATGAGACTTTGGTTTAGGAGTTCTTGTATTTATCTAGCTATTTCCTCATTTTGTTGAGGAGTCATCTTGTAGGCTGCCTTATTTGGTAGGGTAGCCCCTGGTATCAAGTCTATCCTATGACTTATGGCTCTTTTAGGGGGTAATGTTGCTGGTTGTCCACTGCTTACAATGCCTTCATAGGTCTGCAACATTTTCTGTATTTCTCTAGGTAACTCTGGCCTCTCAGCTACTTTGTCATTACTTACCTCTCTTGGCCTCAACATTACTGCATAGCCAACTCCTTCCCCTTCTTCCAAGGCTTCTAAGAACTCTTTTTCACCAACCATGAGTAATTTAGGACCTGCTGTTTGCACCTCTGCATCTTCTAACAGTGACTGAATTCTAAATGTGACCTCATCCTTCTTGAAAGTATAAGAGTTCTTTGCTCCATCATGCATAGCTTGGCGATCAAATTGCCATGGTCTACCTAGGAGCAAGTGACATGCATCCATAGGTAACACATCACACAATACTTTGTCCTTGTACCTTCCAATTGAGAACTCCACCCATGCTTGTTCATTCACCAAGACATGTTGGCCTTTATTGAGCCATGTGACCTTGTAAGGATTGGTGTGGGGTATCCTTGTCAACTTCAGCTTGCTAACTGTCTCCTCTGACACAATATTGTTAGTAGACCCTGAGTCAATGATGACTCTACATACTTTCCCCATCATTTTACATTTTATCCTAAACAAGGACCTCCTTTGGCTTGGCTCTTCTTTAACTGACTCCTTGATCAAAGTTCTCCTCATCATGAGGTTCTCACCTTCCCCAGAATTCAATGGTACCTCTGAATGTTTCTCTACTGCATTTGTCTCATCATGAACTAGATTAGTTCTCTTATCACCTCCATGAGAGGTACTACCTTTCTCTTTACACCTATAGGCCGGGTGTCCCATTTGATTGCAGTGGTAACACTTCATATTGGAAAAGTAACTACCCCTTCCTTGTCCACCACTTCTTCCTCTAGAGCTAGAGCCTCTTCCTCTACCACCTCTACTAGAACTTCCTTCTTGTTGTTCAGAGTACCTGACTTCTCCTTGAGCCCTTGATTCTGAACTTCTTCCACCATAGCCACCTCTTTGTCCTCTACTATCTTTTCCTTTACCTCTACCTTTGGAGGTTTGTTCTTGCTTCTTTTTTCCTTTCTCTTCTATCTTTAAGGCCATTTGATAACATTGGCGAATGGTTTTGAAGTTCACTAGGCTCATGTCTTATTGAATAGACCACTTGAGTCCATTCAAATACCTTGCTAGCTTGATGCTTTCATCTTCAACCACCTTTGATCTGAGGCACAACTTTTGGAACTCCTCGGTGTATGTTTGGACATCCATATCTTTTTGTCTAAGATTATGTCTCCTCCTATGCAACTAGACTTCATAGTCATCAGGTAAGTAGGTCTGCTTGATCTTGGTTACCATGCCTCTCCATGTAACTATAGGACCCTTTCCTTCTTTCTCTCTTTCACCTTGCACAAACTTCCACCATGTGAGAGCTGAACCTCTCAACCTTGACTTGGCCAACTTAACTTTTTGGGCTTCTGTTATACCATCACATTCAAAGTGATTCTCTATGCTTTCAATCCAGTCCATGATTGAATCAGGATCCATTTGTCCACTAAATAGTGGCACTCCTTCCAAAGCTTTGCCACTTAAGGCCTGCAGTGCCTTCAAGAAGGGTTCTTCAGCAAGGACAGGGTCGGGTTTTGGAGCTTCCTCCTCCAAGTCCAATTCATTTTCCTTTGCTTCCTGCTCTTCCTTCAGTTCTATTTTATCCTTTACTTTGTCTACCTTTTCTTGGACTTCATCCAAGAGCTTCTCCATTCGGGAAACCCTTTCTCTCAGTAGCCGGTTATCCTCTTCTTGCTCTTCTACCTTCTTGGCTAACTCAGCATTAGTCACCATGGTTCTTTCTTCCTTTGGTGTATTCTCTCCTATTGATTCAGTTGGTTGCAACATCAATCACAAGCCTGATCAAACTTTGCTCTGATACCAATATGATGTGAGTGTACCAAGGCTTGCTTGCACAATAGCTAAAAGACATTTTCCCTATCTTCTTCCTGGAACCTGATATCTTCTAGTTCCTTGTCAGGCTTAGATAATTAACTAAGTCCTGTCCCAACTCCTCTCCAAGAGTTTCACAACTGTGCTTCACCTTGAAAGACTAACACCACTTTAAACTGGTAAACTATCTCCTCCACTTAGAAGTCTCTAAGTTCCAACATCACTCAAAAGCTTGAACTGATTGCAGGGGTGTCAGAGATACTGAAAACATGCCACACACATTCATTTGGTTCCATCTTGGATGGTCTTCAATCTTTACTCTTACCGATTCCAAGATTTGGTCTAGAAGAGGCCTAATCCCTTGTAGCCCTTGACAGTGACCTTTTTGTTTCTCTTGCCCAAAATTTCCAAATAACCTAAAAAACAAACTTCACATTCAGATACCCTTTTTGATCCTCTAAAATATTTACAAGGTTTCAGACCCCTGACTCCTCCGTACACCGGTCTCCTATAGTCTAGGTCAAATAGGGCTAATAGGCCTAATTCCTAGGAACCTACTGATTTCTTGTTCCTTTTCTCACCAAATGGATTGACAAACCCTCAATCCTCTTAGCATATCACAATGTGACTGTACCTTACCTGGAACTGTACTTGTTCTGTACGGTACCTCTTTCCCCTGCCTGTTCTCTTCAATCTTTCACTGTCAAACCTCTAACCGGGTACTTTGAACTCACCTAGGGTTTGATTTTAAAAATGCATGCTCGACTCTTCAGGACTCCTACCACTAAGTATGTATAGAGAATTGGCTCCCCTAACAAATCCATCCAATCTCAGGAAATTCCCGTGGCTAGATTTCATGGGGGAGCCATGAAAGGACTGACTGGTCAGAACAAAACCAGTAAAGATCCTAGACCTTAATCTATTTAACCAATGCACTAAACTAAATCAAATGAACTTACTTACAAAATGAAAAATGCTTAAATATGCCCTATAAACACAAATCCAACACTAAATCAAAACATATGTCTCATTTGGTATCACTGTCACTTCAAAACACATGAAATTTGCAGAAAATGTAGAGTTCTTCTATTCAAAAGCATAACCATTAACTTAATTACAATCTAATATCTTTATAACTCGAGCCTCTTGCATCATAGATTCCTTTTGCCATATTTTTAGGGATGTTGGCTGATCCCACACTCCCATCTTCTAGGGGATCCAAGGTAACTGAGTTGCATGCAACATTTGCCATAATGGCAAATGTTGTCATGACAACTTTATAACAACTTTTTGCAACAATCGATCATGCCATCTCCCTAATTCATAGGAACTCCATCTCCTATATTTCAAGCATCCAACTCCCTTAACTGCCTCATGGCATCTTCCTACCAACATTGATGTGTTTAGAACACATTTAAGACTCAAAATTCCAATTTAAGCTAAACAAAGCAAACTAGCAATAATGACTAAACTTTGGTGAATCTTAGTCCTAATGACTAATTCACCTAACCATAATAATGACCTTCTTAGGTCCAAAACAAACACACTATTACCCTGACTTGGCTAAGGTCAGATACAAGCCAAAAAAAATAAAAAAATGACAATTATTAAAATGGAGGTTAGCCTAGGTGCTCCGGCACCAACGGGGCTTGATAATATGAGGAAGCACACTGCTGATATGATGGTTGGGATTGGTAAGATGAGGAGGAGGAACCTTGTTAATATGATGGCTACCATTGGGAGTAATATAGATTGGATTGGTAATTATAGGAAGTCCGTGGTTGGGAAGCATACAAAGGCTATTACAGATTAGACTGTTGATAGTAGGGACTTTGTTTCAATTGTTAGGGATTTGTGTAAGATGGTTGCTACTGGGATTGTTGGGGATTGTGATAAGAATAATTGGGATTAGGATTGGATGTGGTGGGTTGCATGTAATAAGTGCTTTATTGGTGGTATAAGTATTCGGCAGCAGGGTTGCCTAACGTTTGTTGGAAGGATTGTTGTGGCCTTGTGTTGGAATTTGTGAATGCTGCGAGGGTTGTTGGTAGGATGGTGGTTGTTGATAAAGAGGTCGAGATGGGATTTGGGGTTGTTGAGGGACTTGCAGTTGGTAAGAAGGTAGTTGATAAGATGATGTTGGTTGGTGAGGAGGGACCTATGATTGGTGAGGGGGTTGTGATGGGATACCTTGTGACTGATGTGGAGGTTGTTGTTGATGTTGCGACATAATCTATGCATGATGCATGGGTTGCAAGGGAATTGAGGTATGTTGTGGAGGTTGTGTTGGGGGTTGTTGTGGTGGTTGTTGATGAGGTGGTTGCGATGGTGGAACCTATTGCGGGTTACCATGAGGCTGATGCAAGGATGGGATATTTCCTTGAGGTAGTTGTTGGGAAGTAAATCAAGGTGGTGGTAAGAGGTGGAGGTGGCATAGTGAATGGATTTCCCTCAGTATTCCCTAGTAATTGGCTCGACTGGTTCGGTGGAAGAGGTGGTGCAAACGATATGGGGATCAGGCCTTATGGGATGTTTGTGCTTGGTGGATTGGGAAGCCTTTGTGGAATACGAAGACTAAGAGGATTGTTGGGATTGGGGCCTTGAGGAATTTTTGTATCAAGTGCACCCATAATCAAAATTGGAACCTGATGGGGTGTCACAGGGGGTGTTACATGATATAAAGAACAACATTGCCAAATTCTGGTTGGTATCAACCCTCTTGTGGTGGACCTTGGGGGATGTATGAATTTCCTAGTTCATTTTGAGAATTTTGAGGATCTTGCAGCATAAGGGGTGCATGAGGTGTAATGTTGACGTATTTTAATAAGTTGAACCCCAACAGTGGCTTGATATCTTTTAGCAGTAATGTGGCAAGGATCTTATCCCCACTCTTCTCAACTGTGAGCTCAGGTTGATTGACCATTCTTTCATTAGGAGGTGGTGAATTGTGAACCTCAGTATTAGACTGTGATGAACCACTATTGATGGGTTGATCCTGAGGGATATGAGGCTGAGCACCTTGGGACTATTGTTGTTCCATGAGCTTCTTTAGTTGTGATTGGGTGGTAACAAGCATGAAAATGCAAAACTACCAGGTAACTAAGATGACACTAAGCCATAGGATGCTCTTAGATGTCTGAATGATGACCAAAGGATTGATTAGATTAAATGATTGATTGATTGATTGCTAGATTGATTTGATAGGGATGAATTGGATAAGTGATTGGACTAGATTCGACTAGGGTTGATTAATTGGATTGGATGATTGGATTAGATTGATGTGACTAACTCTAAACCAAGTTTGGGGGTTTCACTAGATGACATATTATGCTAATGATTGGATTGGATTATGAAAAAGGATGATTACGATACTGAATCTACCTCAAGATGGAAGTAGATTGATTGGGCTGCAAGTGATTACTAACTCGGGATGGACAACAATCCTAAGTAAGTGTGAATGATAATGACCAGGATCAGACGCCTAAGCTAACTTGGATAAAAATCCCTAAAATGAAACCTAAGAGGTTGGGATTGATGAACCGATGATGGATATGCAGTCTAGGGATGTCCTAAGATGAAACTATGTGATTTGATTAAGGTTTTGATGACGTTTAGAAAATGCAGATGGACAAAAATGATGATTATAGGTGGATGGATGATAAAAAAAATTTATTGTGGGACTAGACTCAAAAAATATTAGGCCTTCAATGGCCCAAAGGATTAACTCTCAGGATTTTTTTATGGGGTGCACATATGCCTCTGTATTTGACAAGATTGCCCCTCCAAGTGACAGGATCGCCTATCTAAAGGTCAATAAATTTTCCTTTGTGTATCACAACTTTTCCTATCTAGGTCACAAGATCGCCTTTCTAAGACACATGATCGCCTAAATCTTTGGACGCTCAAAAGAAACAGGCAGGCACAAGAGACAAAATTGCTTACCTATGGTTCAATATTACCCATTTCTTGAGATGTATGGATGGGGAGCGAAAATTCCTACTAAGGGATCGCCTATCAGACAAGCAAGATTGCCTATGTCTTGAACTATATATACAAGGATGGTACGAACAAACGTGGGATCACCCCTATGGACTGCAAGATCACCCAAGAAGGTGACAAGATCACCTATTCTAAGGGAATAGGTGGACTCAAGCGGTACAGACTAAACATAGAATCGCCTAAAAGGATGGAAAGATCGCCTATTTAGGAAATAGGTAGATGTGGGGTCGCCTAAGGGACCTACAAGAAAATTTTCTCATGACAAGGATGAACTCACCTAAAGGATGACTTAGACCAGACTTGAGACATGGATACACCCCTTTTAGGGTAGGATCGCCTGTCCACAATGCAAGTTTGCCCATGTGTGAAGCAAACTCGCCATTATGGGTAGGGGAAGACTACGACAAAGGACAAAATCACAACAAACAAAAAGTAGAATGGTTGGACTGATTCAAATTGACGACAAACAGTGGTATCGCACAAAGAAGACACGCTAGGCAACACAATCCTAGAATTAGTGATAAGGGTTTACAGAGTTGATATAGGCTCACCACCTTGAGGGGACACCCCAAGGCTAATACTTCATGATACCAAGGTGGTTCTCTAGATCACCTTTTCTCGCAAAGGAAGATAGCTAACGATTCAGTGGCACAGGGTCATCAACAGATGCCATGGGATCACCTTCCCACTCTCTTTGAGACTATGGTAGTCCACCACGAGGATTTCTATCTCAACCCAAGGAAGTATGTTGTGAGTAACTTTGGGGTATAGTGCACATCCCCTACATTACAACAAACCACGGCTAAAACATGGGTCTCTATCTAGGATAAACAAGCTATCTCGTGCATCCTTGATATACACTAGGTACGTGAGGCACAACCGTGAACACGAACCCATCACAAGCATGGATTGGGATCCCTAGTGAGGTACTGAAACTCAGACCAACTCTGCATGTCTTTTCTAGGTATCACCCTAGGTTCGATGCTTCGCTAGACACGACGTGACTGGATTGGGGTAAAACTTTATTTCTCCCCCTTTTATATACCCCGCTGGTAACACGTGGTTGGAATCGTCCCCTAGGTGATGAAATCCCAAGCAGTTCTCACTAAAGGAAGGAAATACTAGATGCTTCAGCTTGTCGCTAGGCTTGCACATAGCACAAGGAGAGAGCTTAGACACACTAGTACATCCTAGGTAAATTGGACTGGATTGGAAGGAATTGTGATTTCTTGTCACCTAGGATCATCAAAAGGTGCAAGGGGAGTGGATACATCAACAATTCGCTCCCAAACACCAAAAAAAAGTTAATTAACCCTTTACTTAATCTATGTGTGCCTAAATTAGTATGGAAAAATTACACACAAATAGAGCTAAGCTAAGGGCCTTCAACTGATCGTCCTACAAAAAATATGTCAATAGTTTCTACCACCAATCTTCACCAAACATTGGAGAACAAGCTACACAAACTATTAGTTAAATTCCATAATCACCGACAAATGAGTTAGTTGATTAGTACCCCAAAAATAAAACCAAATTATAGCTCAAATTGGAAAATATAAGGTTTGGGATTACCACAAACTCGCCTGTGTGTGAGATGATTTCACCCTTTTATGGATTCTATGTCACTTGTTTGAGGAGATAGGTGAAGTCGCAGTCGTATGTCAAGTGGATGGGTGTATACGTTTATGCTTTTGTAACTCTTTTAAGTTCACCTCTATACTCAACAATCTCACCTATTCTGGTAGCTCTTTGCATATCCGCTTATGTATTTGGGAATCTAGATTATCAGTTGCAAGTCTGCCCCTTTTTTGAAAAGGCAGAAGTGAGGTCGCCTATCTTCAAAGTGATTTCACCCCTGTATCGAGCAAAATATCCTGTAGGGGGTGGATTCGCCCTTGCATGTGAAGTTCAAACCTAGGAAAATTTAAACAACAACAAACAATAAAATAGGCCCATGACGTGGGTCCCACCAGGCATGCCAAAAATGTGTGCAAGTGTGAATTCCTACTCTAAGATGCAAAACTAAACTAGTGCAATAAAGGAAAACACAAAAATAAACACTCGAATTAGGCCTAGTTAAATCTAAACAAAACACAAGAAATTGAAATCTTTTACCTTGTTTAGATTGATGATCTTGGTTGGCCCTTTGATTGCTTGAAATGTATGCTCCTTGGTGGAAAGATAGCTCAAAATGGTGCTTGAAATGATGCTAGTGTGATGAGGTTTCTAATGATGCAAATGTGTATGTGGATAGATGCAATATCAAAGGTCAAAGTGCTGAAACAATGGTGGATACAAGTGATGGCTTGAAGGTTTCCAAGTGCTTGCTTCAAGGTTGTGGATTGAGTGATGCCAAAATGAGGGAAATTCCACTACTTTTAGGGGAAATGCCTCTAAAGGAATGAAGGGTTAGGATTAAGCCAAGGTGGATGAGATCAAGGGTTGGGGTGAGTTGAGAACTCACAAGCCCTCACAAAGTAGCATGTGGTAGGTGATGTGGAAAAGAGAGGTTTATATGGAGATGACATGGAGGTACTAAACCTTGGGAAGGGACAAGATCTCCTCATAAAGGAGGTCCTTTTCCACATGTTCTTGAGAGGACATGTGAGGAATTAAAAATTCCTCACAAATCCTCATAGGGATAGGAGAAGGAATTTTAAATTCCTTAAAATGCATTGGATAAATAAATGTGAATTAAAAGTTCACATGGGGAAGGGGTTTCCTTCTCCAAAATGAGAAAGAATTTAATATGGTTGACTTAGGACATATGCCATGAATGGCATGGAGATTAGGTTTGGTTAATCAAGTGATTAAGGTTGTGCAAATGTTGGGTTAGGTAGGCTATCGAAGGATTAGAGGCAAGTGGGGGATTATGGAGGATGTGACCCAAATGATGATTAGGGGTGTTAAAAGATTAATCTTTACTTGGTAAAGGTTATTCTTTAATTGTAATTATTAAGATGTGTGAGGATGGCTTATTTTTTAATTCCTTTATTAAGGAATATTTGTAACCACCTCCTTAAGAGGTGACACTTTGCACACACATAGATGAATGGTGGCATTCATTGAGTTGGGAGTTACATTCTAACTCCTCTTTCTCACCTCTACTTATTGAGGTGCTTCTCCTCTCATTCTTCAAGAATCATGCAAGCAAGCTAAGGCTGAAGCTCTCTCTCTCTTTGTATTATTCTTTAGGCATTTTTCCTTCATTCATAATATTGGGGTTTTTTCTTGTTTTTTCCCCTTAACAAATTCTTGTGTCTCTCTTGCTTTGGTGGTGCTTGATTTGGCTACTTCAATCTATTTGGTAATCTCTTTCCTTCAAACAATTGCTCATTCATTAGAACTTTCCATTGCTCTTTTTTATTTCCTTTCATGGTATCAGAGCTTTGTATTACTAATATTTTGTGAGCTACATTGTTGAAGGTTTACCAAGTTTTAAAAGCACACCATTGGAGGCACTCAAAGAGAAAAAGAGAAGAGCTAAAAGTCTAATCTTGCTTTTGGTTTGATATATTTTTCTAACATAGTTTTATTGTGCAGGAATTTTAGTTCTTTGTTTTTCATTTCAAATAATTTGTTCTTAAATCTATTTACATTTAGTGCAAGTTTTATAAAAAACCCAATAAGGGTTTATCTTGTTTTCCAAATTTCAATTCATAGTTTTTAACCTTTTGTGTAGTTTTGTTATCTAAAGTTTTCTAAGCTTTTTGCTAAATATCAGTTTAAATCTGAAAAAAAAATCATTATACTTTGCATGCATGTTTTATTTTTTGCAAAATTATAGAAACCCTCAAATAATGGATTATATATATATATATTTTTAGGGCTCTAATCTTAGTTTAGAAATTTTTATTGAAAATAAATAAAAAATTACTTTTATTTTCCTTTACAAGTTATAAAAAAAAAATCTATTTTTTAGATATATAATATTTGTTCCATTAAAAAATCTAAAAAAAATCATTTATTTCAGTAGTAATAAATATATTAAAAAAATCAAAAATTAGAACCCTAATTTTTTAAGGGTTTCAAAACCCGAATCTCTTTTATCATATTTGTTTAACAATATTCAATACAGATAATATTCGGACTTCACCCCTGTTATTTTCTTTTCAAAATAATAAATAACAATTATAAAAAAAATTCTCTTTTCTTGTTTTGGGCCATAGCCCTCCCACGGCTTTGCAGGCTTCTTGCCGCTTCACGTCCCCACCCTGTACCATTGCTACCCTGCATAATATTCAAGTGTCTTTGCAGGAGGTAGGAAGCTCATCGCCGCTGTCTCTCTGCATTTCTTCCACCGTGAATGGAGTCTCCTTTAACCTTGTTCTCTACTCAAGCGCTCTAAAAAACCCCTACCTAAAATACTCTTAAGGTATCTTTTGCCCACCTGCTTTTTTTAAAATACTCCTTTCTATTTTTATCTCTCCCTAACTTATCCCGCCCTTTGATTTTGTTTTTAACATCTGCACTTAAATCAGCGCTAATATTAAGGAAAGCAAGGTTTTATTTTTTAATAGTTTAGTATAAAAGCTTTTCCTTATATAAAGATTCGTATACTTTTAAAATGAGTTTTAATAAAGGTTTTTAATTTTTAAATTACTTTTCTTTATTATTAACTTTAAAGTTTATTAAAAATATTTATTAATTTTTTCATTATTAGTATTTTTTAATTTAATTTCACATTTAAATTCAATCAAATAGTTTTTTTTATAATTATTTAATTATCTATATTTAGATTGATTAAAGTATTTAATATTTGTTTATTAAAGAAGGTTTATTTTAAAGTTTAATTCAATCAAAGTGGTATTTTTTAGCAAATATTTACAATAGTTATTATTTTTCTCATATAGTTGTGATTTTTTTTATTGCAATCATGTCAACTTTAATTCCAGAGATTAAGTTGAATTCTTCTAACTATCATTCTTGGAAAACTCATATATGCTTTATTTTTCAGTTTAAACATCTTTTAGATGTAGCTACAAATCCTAAATCTAAACCAGGTTCGTCTGCATCCAAAGATGAAATCGAAAAAATGGAATCTCAAAAATGAAGAAGCCCTTGGCCTCATAGGTATCTCCATGTCACTCGAACTTTATGTTCATATTGGGACATGCACAACTGCCTATGAAGCATGGGACAAACTCAAAACAATTTATGATAGTACAAATGAATCAAGAAAAATTCAAATTCAAGATCAACTTGAAGATTTGAGGTATTGTGATTTTAAATCTATGGATGAATTTTTATTGAAATTTGATGCTTTAAATAGTCAATTGGATGGTTTAGGAGTTAAATTAGATAATCTTAGATTAATTCATCTTCTTCTTAAAAAGTGTCTTCCTAGACAATTTCAACAATTCATTACTAATATTCATGCTCAAATAGCTATTCCTTCTTTAGCTACTCAATTAACTTATGATATTTTTCATGATTTATTAAGACAAGAGGAGGCTAAGTTAATTCAGTTTGGTACTCTTAAGTCTAATGAAAATTCTTTCTTATCTAATCATAAGCAAAATTTTAAACCTCATTCTAAACAACAACTTTATCATTCCAAACCTCATTATAATAATGGCAATGATCCTAGAAAGTTTAACTCTTCTAAGAAACCGCATTGCACTTATTGTAATAAGGATGGTCATTGGAAAAATACTTGTTTTAAGAAGCAAAATGAGAAAAAGCCTATGAAGCAAAATAATCAACATCAAAATAAACCTAATAATAATAAGTTTCAAAATAATGCAAATCAATCTAGACGTGCTTTTACTTGTAGTTCTAATGTTTCTCAACCCCTTGAATGGGTTATTGATTCAGGTGCATCTCAACATGTTACTTCACATAAAGAAGTTTTTGAGTCTCTGCAACCTGATATATCTAATGTTCCTCTTCAACTTGCTAATAATCATACTTGTAAAGTAGAAGCAATTGGAGATGTGAATGTTCCTAATGGTAAATTGCATGATGTTTTATATGTTCCTGAATTAAAGACTAACTTGCTTTCAGTTGCTAAGCTTTGTCAAGATTATAAAATAGAATTTTACAAAGATATGTGCTATGTTATTGATCCAAAACAAAACAAGGTCATTGCTAATGCTAAATTAGACAATGATAATTTGTTCAAATTTTATGAGTTTGCTCAATCTAGATGCTCTTTAATATCTACCATTGATTTCAATGTTTGGCATGAAAGACTTGGTCATATAAATGCTAACAATATTGCTTTAATGCAAAAGCTTAATATGGTAGATGGATTGCCTAGTATTGTTCCATCTAAAATTGTATGCACAGGATGCATGAGTGGTAAGATGCATAGGGAGCCCTTTCCACATGGTCAATCATGGAGGGCAACTCATAAGTTGCACCTAGTTCATAGTGACCTTTTGGGACCCATGGAGAATAACTCCATCCAAGGATCAAGGTATGCACTTACTTTTGTTGATGATTTTTCTAGAAGAACTTGGATCTATTTTCTTCATAGTAAGGATCAAGTTCTTGATATATTTTCTGAATTTCATAAATTTGTTGAAAGGCAATCTGGTTTTAAACTTAAAATTCTTAGAATTGATAATGGTAAAGAATATGTGAACAATGCTTTTAATAGTTATTTGAAATCATTTGGTATTAAGCATGAGCTAACTATTCCCTATACACCTCAACAAAATGGTGTAGCGGAAAGGAAGCATAGAACTATTGTTGAAATGGCTAGATGTATGTTACATGCTAAAAATATGTCTTATAAATTTTGGGCAGAAGCTATGTTTTGTGCTACTTACATTATTAATAGGACTCCTACTAAAGCTTTAAAGGATATAACTCCTGAAGAAGCTTGGTCTGGTAGGAAGCCCAATCTTAAGCATTTAAGGATTTTTGGTTCAATTGCTTATGTTCACAAACCTAAACAAAAGAGGCAAAAATTAGATGCTAAATCTTCTTATCATATTTTTGTTGGTTATGATGAACATTCTAAAGCTTATAGAGTTTATAATCCTCTTACTAACAAAGTTAAAGTTGCTAGAGATGTATGCATTGCTGAAAATGGTGTTCATGATTGTTCTAAAGTGCATAATATTGATTCTTCTCAAAATAAAGTTATTGTTGTGGAGGATAATTCTCAAGTTGAAATTCCTCTAAACCCTCCTAGTGCACCTCTTACTCATAGTGATAGTGATGATGAAAATGTTGAAATTTCTCCTCATGATTCTTCTTCTAGTGATGATACTCCTACATCTAAAAGAATGCCAAAATGGTTTAAAATTTTGTTGCAAGAAAGTGAGGATTATTTAGCTAAAAATCCACCTAAAAGAAGAAAGGAAAATTATTGTAATTATGCTTTGATGTCTAACATTATGAATTCAAATGATCCTCAAACTTATGAACAAGCTAAAGATCAACCTCATTGGAAAAAGGCTATGCAAGAAGAATATGATACTTTAATTGCTAATAATACTTGGGATTTAGTTCAATTACCTCAAGGTAAGAATCTTGTTTCATGCAAATGGTTGTATAAAACTAAGGTTAATGCAAATAATGAAGTTAGCAAGTTTAAAGCTAGATTAGTTGCTAGGGGCTTCTCTCAAGTTGAAGGATTAGATTATAATGAAACATTTGCTCCAGTAGCTAAGATGCCAACTATTAAATTAGTTCTTGCTTTAGCTTCTCATATGCATTGGCCTATTCATCAAATGGATGTTAAAAGTGCATTTTTAAATGGTGATTTACATGAAGAAATTTATATGTCTCAACCTTTGGGTTTCATTAAAGAAGGTAACGAAAATCTTGTTTGCAAATTGAAGAAATCAATTTATGGTTTAAAGAAATCTCCTAGAGAATGGTATTCAAAGATCAATGCCTTCTTTTTATCTCAAGGTTTCATTAGAAGTAAAAATGATCCAAATTTATATATTAAGCATAGTGAAAATGATATTGTGATTATTATTTTATATGTTGATGATTTAATTATCACTTCTAGTTCTAAAAAATTGATTAGTGATGTTAAGTCTCAACTCAATCAACAATTTCAAATGACTGATTTAGGCCTATTACATTATTTTTTGGGTATGCAAATTTGGCAAACACCTAAAGGTATTTTTCTTTCTCAACATAAATATGCTCAAGATCTCTTAGATAGATTTAAAATGAATGATGCAAAGTGTGTTTCTACTCCTTGTGAATTAGGAACTAAATTAATGGTTGATATGGAAACTCCTTTTGTTGATCCTACTTTATATAGGCAATTAGTAGGAAGTTTAAATTATCTAACTCTTACTAGACCTGCTATTTCTTATAGTGTTGGATTGGTTTCTAGATTTATGTCTAAACCACAACAAACACATTTTAAAGTTGCAAAAAGAATTTTAAGATATGTTAAAGGAACTCTTAATCTTGGTCTCTTTTATGATGCAAATTGTGATTTTTCTTTAAAAGGTTATACTGATTCAGATTTAGGAGGTGATCCCAATGATGGGAGATCCACTTGTGGTTATTGTTTCTTTGTTGGATCAGGTGCAATCTCATGGAATAGTAAGAAACAACAATCTACTTCTCTTTGTTCTACAGAAGCTGAATATAAAGGTTGTACAAATGCATCCAAAGAAGCATCATAGTTAAGAAGATTACTTGGAGACTTGGGTCTACCTCAAAAGGATCCTACTCCTTTGTATTGTGATAATCAAAGTGCTATTGCTTTGGCAAAGAATCCAATTTTTCATGCAAGGACCAAGCACATTTCTCTTCAACATCACTTCATTAGAGAGCAAATTGAAGACAAGCAAATTTCTCTTTTGTATTGTAAAGGTGAAGATCAAGTTGCAGATATTCTCACCAAAGCTCTTTGTAAAGATAAATTTCTCTTTCATTGTAAAAATCTTGGATTACAACCCATTGAAGGGTTTGATGTACCTCCCCAAGTAAAGCTTAAGGGGGGATGTTAGAAGATTAATCTTTACTTGGTAAAGGTTATTCTTTAATTGTAATTATTTATTAACTTGTAGGAATATTCCAAAGGGATCCCTACAAGTCTTTTGTTTTTTTTGTCATCTCACACATGTGTGAGGATGGCTTATTTTTTAATTCCTTTATTAAGGAATATTTGTAACCACCTCCTTAAGAGGTGACACTTTGCACACACATAGATGAATGGTGGCATTCATTGAGTTGGGAGTTACATTCTAACTCCTCTTTCTCACCTCTACTTATTGAGGTGCTTCTCCTCTTATTCTTCAAGACTCATGCAAGCAAGCTAAGGTTGAAGCTCTCTCTCTCTTTGTATTATTCTTTAGGCATTTTTCCTTCATTCATAATATTAGGGTTTTTTCTTGTTTTTTCCCCTTAACAAATTCTTGTGTCTCTCTTGCTTTGGTGGTGCTTGATTTGGCTACTTCAATCTATTTGGTAATCTCTTTCCTTCAAACAATTGCTCATTCATTAGTACTTTCCATTGCTCTTTTCTATTTCCTTTCAAGGGGTATGCACATCCTAATCACAAATTAATTTGATTAATCTAGATTAAGGAGGATTATGGAAGATGTGACATGAGGGGAGAGAAAAAGATGAATTAATAATTGATTTAGTTCATTTGGGTTAAAGTGACCGAATTAAGCAAATTGGGATATTTATCTAATTTGGAGATGAAAGAGGTTAGGTATTTAATTGATTTGTTAAATACCTTAGGGACATTAGACTGAAAAGAAATATTAATAAAATAATAGATTATTTAATTAATATGGCTAAGGGATGGAGGATAGAGGAATACAAGGGGTAAATTTGACCATATGGAAGTGGTCAAATTTAGGTGTCTATAGGTTGAAAGAAAGCCAAGCAATCTTTTTTCCTTCAAGCTTCTTAAATTTCATTTCAAAAAATTGCTTTTGTCTTCTTGTGGTGGTACTTTCCATTTGACCAAATGTTGTTTGCATTGAGAGTGTCTTGTTTGGCAGTCTTCATCTACTAATTAATCTATTTGTTTTGGTTTTTTTTTTAACTTGTTAGGGGTTCTTGTCTCATTTTACTGCATATTTTGTTCATTTGTAATCTTGGAAATATCTCCTTTAAAATAACTATAAGCATATAATTCCCCAATTTTATAAATGGGAGATATATAAATCCCCACATGTAACTTCCATTCATAAGTATTATCATCAAATTTCTTGAAAACCATGCAGGGACCTATATCTCAATATATTATTCCAAATTCAACCAATCTATTGGAATAACATAATAGAAAGGATCTAGAGAAAACTAGTTGGGTGGAAGGGTAAATTTTTAAAGCCAAGCAAGGAAATATCAAATCTTAAAGGCTTGTCTTCAAAGTATACCAATCTATTATTTATCTCTTTTTTAAATTCCCTCTTACTAGCATACTAGACTAAATGTATCAGTCTTTGCTACTTATTTAATCATAATCTACAATGCACAATTTAGTTTCAACCTTCCAACCTTTGTCATTTTCTTGTGCCAATAGCGAAATAAAAAATAGTAACAATAGAGTGGTAGCACAACCATCCCTCAAGATCAAACATAACAACTTTCCAAGTTATTAAATCTAGGAACTCCTATTGTAATCTAAAGATTGACATTTACTCATGTTGCCTTCCAAAATTAGAACTAAAAATGCCATCCATTGATAGTTAAGATTTTCATGTCAACTCTTATCACCTATGCAGTAGTTAAGATTTTGTTGGTTTTTAAATGCATGTAAATAATCAACCAATCAATAGCTTAGGTGGTGAAACTTCTTCTACTTTAGAATTTCAATTTACAAAGGTAGTGACATTTATGATTGGATTGGACACTCTATTGCAGAGCATCTAAACACATTCAACATTATCATGAGTCAGTTGTAATCAATAGATGAAACAACCTTGCGATGGTGATTAGTAGCACCATCTTGAAATGGAAACCTTAGGTTGTGGTGGGTGCCTAACACAATCAAGGTTGGTGTGTCCAACTAGAGACTATAACAATTTTCCAAATAACTTTACTAAAAGTGATCGATAAATTAAGCCTGTACATGATTTTAGCACCTACATGGAATCTTGAGGTAAAGAGATTAGTCAAGGCTACCAAAGTAGTTGGAAAATGGGTTCTTGTTTCTCAGCCTAGTATAAATTTTTAGAGAGAAAAATTGCTTTGACAAATGATGTAGTAAAATCAAATATGAAAAAAAAAACACAATTTATAGTGATAAAAAAAAATTGTACAAATAAAAAATTGTCTCAAAGAGATCTCAATACTTTTATCTACTATTCAACACAATACAATGTAAATAAAATAAGAACTAAACTACAAATAGTCTAAATGATCAAACTCTATTTTTCAAGAGAATAATTTTATTTAGTAAAGCAATGAAAACCTTAAACTTAGAATTAGGTTCATATATCCCACAATCTATAATTGAATAGTAATCAAATTATTTTATTTTGAAAACATTGAAATCTCTGCAAAGATACAATAATCAATGTTTCCAGATATCTAAGATCACTTTCAATACTAATTTATAGGAAAAATAAGCATATTCTCTTTTCTTCAAATATGAAAGCCACAAAATGGTTGGCTTTCAAATTCTTGCACACATACCTATTTATTGACAAAAAATAGACTTATAATTTACATATGTCATATGTCTGCATGGCCTTGAAGCCTAACTGCTCCTCCCAACTCCAAATCCTATAAATTAGAGGAAAATTTCTTGACTTAGCAAGTTAATCAATATTCATAATATGTCTATGAAATATTCATCTTGTTCCTTACTTATGACTGAAAATATTCTCTATACCTTTTGAACAAAGATTAGAAAATGACTAGTAGTTTCTAGACACTTAAAACTAAGACCAATTTACAATCCTTATTTTTCACCAAAAAATTAAAGCAAGACATTTTTTACCTTGAAGTTGCATACTTCCTACTATAGATACCACCTTACATAGGAAAATAATAAAAATAAGACTTGATACAACCTTACCTGATGTCTCCAATAGTTTGATGCACTTATTCTTTATTTTCCCTTTCACCTTAGATTGTTGCACTTGTTCTTTATTTTCCCTTTCAAATTAGTTTGTTGCTAGTAATGTGCCTCTTAATTCTCTATAAAATATCGAACATATGTTTCAAATGAAAAATAGCTATATGTTTCCACATTTCTATGCAACGAAGACAACTATTTGTATCCAAAAAATGTCAAATATGTACCAAAAAAAAAAAAAAAAATCTTTATACAACAACCTTACCTAATGTCTACAACTATTTGTTCTACGTGCTCTCTATTTTTGCTTTCACCTTAGTTTGATACTCATTTGAGAATCCATTTTTTTATGTAGATAAAATAGTTCTTTGTAAAGGAAGAGCTTTCTACAAAATTGCTAACAAAGAAGCACAACACAAAAGAAATTAGAAGAAAAAGACAAAAGACAAAATGAACTTGCAGATGCAACATCAAAAAATATTCAAGAACTATAAGGAAAAAATACATTTCAATCTTACATTCTTAGAATGATTATTGTACACTTTGTTTAGTCTTTTCAATCTTTGTAGTTTTTAGTCTTGGCAATCTTTGTAGCTTTCATAGATTCCAAATTGTATCCTATTCAATTATTATCTAACAAACACAAACTTTAAAAATTATTTCATTGTAGCAAGATAGCATAAGATTTCCCTTGATTTTTCTAGATATTCAAAGATTTTCTCATCTCCATGTCTTTTTCAATGAAACTACTGACTGCATCTTGACCTATCTGACCTATCTGTCTACCACCCACTGCTATAGTTAATGCTTCTATTCAATTTTGTTTAGTTAGCCTTGACAATGTTAGCATGTATTAAATGCAATGTGGAAAATATTACCATTCAAACATAAAAAAATGTTTGAAATTAAACTTTGTAAATATTTTATCAACTTCTCCAATAGACTCCAACATTGTAATATTGAATGTAGATAGGTAGATTTTGCTCTGATATTTATTGTAGATAGATAAACTTTATTGTAATATTTATTACAAAATGGTAAACATCATTGTACTATTTATTGAAAATTGAAAACTTCAAATTTGCTGCAAACAAATATTTAAATATGCATAAGTATTCTTGTTTGTACTCACATTTATTTATTAAGCCTTGAAAATGTTACGACACATGAAATGAAGTGTGAAAAATACTACCATTCACCACACATTAAATGGAGTGTGGAAAATATTACTATTCAAATATAAAATATTTTAGAAATTAAATTTTACAAATAGTTATCACGACTGTTTTCCAATTAAGTCAATAAGAAAGAATAAAACACTATTTTTAAAATTAATAAATAAAATAATTGAATTTCAACTATAGAATTGAAATTCTATGATATTAAATTTTATAATATGAATGGTTTGACAGTCATTGTCGTTATAAAAATTGCGCTCAATAGATGCAAGAGTATTCTTGCTTCAATAAGAACATACCTATTTATTAAATTAAAATTTGAATTTGATATAAAACCCTTTGAAATAAATTCATAGGAAACAAATCCGAAGACAGTTAAGCAGGCCCTGCCAGGCCTTTTAGAGTTGTTTCTCCAAAAACTCACTCAGGAAGTGGATATTGTCTGTTGCCGTGTCACAGGGAAACGTTCACCCGATGCGGGACCCACGCTGTCATTGTTACGTTACAAAAGTCGACAACAAATGTCCAAAATCACGTTGCCTGATTAAATGTCGGCAAGGACTATTCCAAATTATTACGCAACTTCACTTGACTTGACTTCATTTTTGTGGGGTCAATTGAGACGAACACGAATTGACTCAGGAAAATAGGTGAGATTTCCCCCGATCTTCCCAAACTTTATGTCACATGACATTTATTTAACACTTCTCCCATAAAGTGTACCTTGAAAATGTGTGTTGAGTGTGAGGGGACTTTGTAGGTTTATAAATGAGAACCGACTTCTAATTATTTCCCACTGGCTCGTGAAAGCGGATATTGTCCATTGTCGTGTCAACGCTTTCACATGAGAATTTTCGCCAAATGTGGGACCCACGCCGTGGTTGTCACGTTTAAAAAAGTCGATCATAAATGTCCAAAATCACGATGACTGATGTAGCCACGGGCAACAACTATTTAGAACTCATATGAATGGAGTTTTGTTCACTTCATTTTCGGGGGGACAATCGAGACGAATCGGTATTGACTCAGGCAAGTAGATCAGATATACCCAGATCTTCCTAACTTCATGACATATATTTCCCACTCCTCTCATCGAAGCGCTATTGGAGATGATAACGACGTCGAGTCATTTACCAGCATTTGACCGTATTTATTAATTAATTGAAATTCAGAATACTGTTGTATTCTGAATTTCTGTTAATTAATAAATATGGTCAAATGTGCATCCAGAATGTTGGATAGACGAGGGCCAAGTCATTTGCTTTGGTTTTGAACGAGGCAATGAATTTTGAAATTAACTAAGCGTTTGTGTGATCGTTTGAGTTTTTGTTATATTAGTTCAATGATTTGAAGCTTAGATTTTTACATGCGATTTTTTTAATAATTTTATAAGTGATGGATTTGTGGGAGATTGAAGCTACAAGGCTATGTATCTTGTAAATTTAGGCATGTTGAACATATTCAAGCTATTCTTTAGTATGGAACATGGGTTATCTGTGGTCAGATCTGTAATTTGCAGGCCTCGACTCTAGACTTTCACTTAGGTCACATTATCCAATGTGGTTAAATGAAGTGTTCCAAACAGCTGCAACAGATGATAAATTCAGGGTTTTGTCTATTTAAGATAGAGTTAATGATAGCGATGGATGTTGGTAATGGAAAGTTCAATGCAAATTGATGAGTGATTGTATTTGAAGATATATTTAAAGTGTGTTTTGAAAATTTATATTGATTGTTGGAGATTTTGGATGTTTATAAATAAGAATCCACTCTTAATTCTTTAAAAGAAAAGAAATTATCTTAGATAAAAATGTGAAGTTTTATTATTTTATTATGTAATAATGTGATGATGAGTAAATGTTCTAGAATGTTATCTTTGTATACACAACTTTTTACTCATTAATTTGGACTTTTAAACTCTCTTTGACAAAAATATAGTGAGATCTTAAGATTTTTAACTTTGAAAATTAAGAATTTAAAATTGAGTAATAAAGAAAGGGTGATTGTTCATGATCTAATATAAAATTGGACAAATTCAAAATAATTAAATCTATAAAAATTAAATTGAACAAATTCTAAACAAAAGAAATTCATATCAAATTATAAAATTTATAATCTAAAATCAACAAATATTAAAATAAATAGATTATTATTACTATTATATCTCAACATCAACAAAAAAAATGTATAATAGATTAAAAAAAGGTATACGATCAAGCATTAAACAAATCTAGGTGTGTTATAAACATGACCTCTAAATTATTTTTGATAGATACAAATAGATATGTTCATAAACAAGAGCTTTTATTATTTTTTAATACAATCAAATCCAAAAACCACAAATAATAATAATATTATTCTATGTTAAAGAAAAAATTGAATATTATTTCCGTTCTTAATAATTGACAAGAAACTAAAGGAGATGCATGCGACCCATCCTCTAGTAACAACACAACGCAATTCTGGTCTAGCCCTCAATTTCATATGGTAGTTTACTACAAGAATATAACCCTAGGCCATCTTGAGTTTTTCAATGAAATTGAGTTTTAGCGAAGATTGCAAAAAATGCTACCTATAATTACAACATAACAACGACGAGGCCATCTTGCGAGATAGATGAAAGCACTAATTCTGGTTAGAGCCCCAATTCTATTTGCTCCAATTTCAGTAGAAGCGAATAGAAATGGTACAAAAGAATTTGATTAATTTGCTATCTAAATTAAACTAGGAAGTTTTTTTATTGTGATGGAGGCACGTTGCCTACAATTGTTACTAACAATATAAATTTTAATGATTCAAATAATTCAGAGCCTAAATTCAAGTCCATGAATTTCATCTCTATTCTTGTTAAGACTCGCTTTTTGAAAGCGGCCTATACAAGTTATCTTTAAGACTCGCTTTTCGAAAGCGGCCTATACAAGTTATCTTTATTCATATTCATGTTTTTTTTTTTTGAACTTTTATTTTAATACTATGACTACAATTCGCTACATTTGAATATATTTTCACCTTTTATTCAGTCACAGGTATCGTGGGCAGTGCATTGTTACTAGTTGTATTATTGTTGGTAGTTGCTCATCAAAAGATGTTCTTCAGCCGTCAAGTGCTCAGAAGGAAGCATGATAACCCACGTCCCAGTTAAAAATATTTTGATACCATACAAATTTATAGGTTCCTTCCAATATATGGATTTGCTTCAAAATGTCATCATCTTATAACCACATATGCCGAAATTTGAAGGAATTTTTGAATGGTTTTCTTCAAAAATTGAAATTTGGATGGGATAAATTAGAAATAACTAAGGTAATATTTTTTTTAAGTAATAAACATTTAACTTCAAATTGTTTCATAGAGATCTATGGAATCTCTATTGTCTAGGTAAACATCCCATATTTTTTTTAGGAACATGAAATAGATTAAAATCTGCAAAATATTTTTGAGATTTTATAAATTTTAATATCTCACCTCACTTAATTGAATTTTAATATAGTATTTAAACTCCCCTCTAATGATTACATGAGCTTCTAGGTATTAATAAGAAAAAATCATAAATTAGCAGAAAAGCTCATTAACTTACGTACCTAACAATGATTGTCCATATAGATCTTTTATTTGGTTGTTCTTAGTTGTTATGTCTATCTCTTAGTGTTTTTTTTAATTTTTATAAAAGACTAAGACCCTTGTTTCTGATATAAAAAGCAGCAAAACTAGGGTGTTGTCCCTTTAGTACAAAGCCTAGAAGGCCATCAGCAGCAAAATGAACATCAACAACACACAAACAATAAGGTCAAAACACCAAAACAAACACCCTAACTAGTCTATATCAAAAACCATAGCAAAATCACCAACAGAGTAACCATAGAACCAGTAAACACCATGGACAATCTAACCATCCAACACTTAGCATCAACAAAATCAAAAGTGTATCTCGCCGAGTCATTGAGTTTACTAATACTAAAGTCCATCATGAAACCATGATTTAAAACAGTCTTAACCAAGGACCACCAAGGGTAATACCAGTCAGCATAAAACATATAAACCATAAAATTAACCCTAAAAAAAAAAAGAACCGTTGGCTAGTAAGCCCAGACCCAACAAAAATGTCAAACATCTCGCATCCCTAATCCTTCTTTCCACTGCATGGTTTGATCAGAGTTATAGTAGCCTAATCTTTAGTGAAGAACTTAAGAAGTTCTTTGCAGTCAGTGTCCTCCTCAACCTTTTCTGTAGAATTATCCTTGTGTAGCAGGCACAGAGTGGTGGCGGATCTGTGCATGATCTTTAGAGAAAAGCGGGTGACGCCATGAAGCCTTTTCTCCAGGTTTTCCATTTTTCTTTTAAGTTTATCAACCTCCTCCTAGACAACATCCTTCTTGTTGCAAGCTTCCTCCATGGGGGCCTTACCCTCCACAATATTCGAGGCCCTAGTCTTAACCTACTTGGCCCTAAAATTGGAAGGACCCAAAGAACCCTTTTTTAAGCTTTCAGAGACATGGGAGGAGTTGCTAGCAGAAGTAGAAAGGGCTTCCTCCTCCACAATCCTCTCCTCCTTGCTCTTATTCTCACTATCCCCACTGTCATTTGACTTAGAGACCTCCTTAGAGCTCTTCTCTTTCTCTTGCTTGGTAACCAGTCTAGTGGACCTTCGAGGAGTACTAGTTTCCTCAGTAATTTCAATGTCTGAGTCAATTTGTTGTAATCTAAATTTGGTTTTCTTATAAGATTTGGCTTTAATTTTGGCGGTCAGAGCATTGTGTTTTTGATCTCTTTTCTTAATGATAGGTCTCGTATTAGGGGATGTGTCCTGGGGAGGGATTTTCAAAGAAGGGTTTTTGATACACTTTTTCTTGTTAGGGCCAGGGGTATCTATAATACTAGTAGACGTTGGATTAGAAGAGGCAGGGGCTTCTTCAACAATAATCGGCCGAGGGGGGGGTAAACCCACAAAAGTGGTTTACAATTCGAATGAGCAAGGAAAACTAACAAAAAATGACTCCATGCCAAAAAAATTCATTCTTGGGGTTTGAACGAACTCATTGGTTCAAACGAACCAAAAGAGGGTTTGCTCGAACCTAGGTTTGAGTGAAACCATTAAATGAATCTCGACAAAAAAGCACATGCAAACCCCTTTCTGGAAGGGTGAGCGAACCCCCCTTTTTCCTCATTCTCCCCCTCAAGAACTTTGAAAGTCCAAATTTTTATGCACTTCGAAGCTCAAGTTGAGGATGAAAATGGAGGAGACTTCACAAAACCAATTGGAATTAGGTAGTCCTTGGAACGAGCTATCCGATGACTATAATTTTAATATGTTTTGGTTTTATTATGTATTTGGATTTTTAGTTTTATTAAACATGGGTTTTCACTGAAAAGCTCTTTGTTCTACACATGTGGAAAAATAGCAGATTATCAAAAAAAAATTGAAAAAGATGAGTGCACTAGATATTGAAGTCCTTGATCCAACAAAAAAAAAAGAATTTTGATACATACAAAGAAAGTTACGCGTTATACGGTCGCGCTATGTTTGAATTTTAATTGGTTTAACTTTGAAACTTGATTAAAGAAAAAATATTCAATAAAAAATTATCTAACCAAGTGGAAGAACTAGATATTAGAGTTACAAATCTAAATTCGAAAGAAATAGAATTTTATTCTTCATGGAAAAAAAGTTGTGTTATACGGTGAGCGTCACTTTTTAAAAATGTTGTTTTCTGAACAAACTAGTTTTTGAGGGAGATGAAAAAAGAAGTGCAATTTGATTCCAAATTTTTTGAAAAATATATTTAGAATCTAGAGACAAAATGTCATGGAACTCTAGTTTGCATCATCTTCAAATTCCTCATGGTTTAGTCGCTATAGGTGTCCGAAAGTGAAGATTTAGTTAAAAAAAATTATTTCAGTGTCCAGTTTGGCCAAAAATTGTAAACCACTATTGTGGGATCACCTGGGGGACAGAGGGAAAGGTGCAAGTGGTATAATCTAAACATGAGCCCTTGGTGCATAATGGTAAAATTCCTACACAAATTCATGGCTTCAACCACATCATTCATCGTATTTTCTAGAGTGTGTAAAAGAAAGAATGAAATTGAAATATTGTTATGATTTCTGAGGTGATTGAGAAAAGGAAAATGATAATAATAATACACACCAAATCTCCCCTCAAGCGTGAAGTATTTCATCACAACCATGAAAATTTTATCCAAGGGCTCTAGAAGCTCCTCACAATTGTAGCCACCATAGAGTTTGATAGGCTTTTTGTCCCCACGGAAGAATTGGTTGAGGCTGGTTTGGTCAGCAACTTTGCTTGTTTTCTTCCATTTTCACCCATCCATAGCAAGACCAGTGGCCTTAGTGATAACTCTCGTCACTCACCTCAAAGGAAATACTCCCCATAGTCACTCTTCTGGCCTCCTAAGAGGTGACAAATTGCTTGGAAAGACTTTCATCAAACCTCGACATGCATTCCATGAACTGAGAAATTCTGCCCTCTCTACAAATATTCTAGGTGGTGTCGTCCATCTTCCATTCATCACTTTTTCTGGCTCAATGTACAAACGATCTCCACCCATGATACCAGCGAGCAAATGGTGGTAATCCAAAGCAGTGTTATGCAGAAGGAAAGTGAGAATGCAAGTTGCAGAGCAGATGTAAAAAAAAGAAAAGTATAAAGGCCACAGGAAAATAATTGCCAAATAAAAGCTGGAAAATCACACAATTAAGACAATAAGTGCCACTCCCCAAAACCAGCTCAAACCTGGCAGTTCCCTTGTGCGAGAAGTCCATGGCATGAAGGGAAATGAGGACAATAATAAATCCAAATGTCAGAAAGGATAAAAAAATCCGCGAGGCTGATGGATATGTTGTAGCATAGATTTTTGGCACCCACTTGTTTCTAGCTCTCTTAGGGTTTTGCACCTAAAAGGAGAAAGATGGGCCAAAAATGCAATGTTACACTCAAAGATTAATGAAATATGGATGGAATGTGGATGCAATATGCCTAGATGAAAAGTTTGAATGCAAGAAACTAACAAGAATGATTGATTAATGAATGGAAACTAAAGGAAAACAACTTGTTTGAAAACACATTGTGTTTAATGCAACAATGAACTAGAAAAGAATGCAAAGCTTAACAAAACTAAATCAAACTGAAAGTGTGCACCTTGGAATATTGAAGAAGACTGGAAATGACATTTGAAATGCTGTAGATTTTTTTAGGCTTGGTGGGACTCATTCACCATTCTGGGTGAATCAGTCCCAGTTATGGTAAACTGAGTCAGAACCTGTTTCTGACAAAAGGGTATGTAAAAATGTAAAAATCCAAAAAATGACCTCGGAGTGGGACTCATTTTCCACCCATGGAAAATGAGTCCACTTTTGAATTTCTGTATTTTCAAAGGTGGATTATGAACCTTCCAATCTGCACTTTGATGCCCTATAGGTGTCTGCTTCCGAAACTCTAATTTAGGGGCCTGAAAATGAAATTTTGTTGATACTTTGACTTGTTGAATGAAGAGAGGACTTTAGAAACCTTGCAACTTGATCTTCAATGATTTCCAAGCTTTCAAGATTCCTAAATCTGCAAATACACAAGAGAAGAAGAAGAGATGTTGAATGTTAGGGCATGGGGGTTTGCCTTGGTCAAACCTCATTTAGGTAATTAAACCAAAATGATGAAAGAATAGAATGAATCATGTAATAATGGAATATATTACCTTTCCATGATGTTGATCTTGGATTTCTACAAAAATGGAGGAAGATTCAGCCCTCGAATGTCTTTAGGAGATAACTTGATGTCTTGCAATGATAAAACCCTAAGTTGCTTGACTTGAGATGAAAGTTTGGTGGATAAATAATGAAGAATGGATGTGAATTAAGTTAATGGATGTAAAAATGAGTTTAGAGAGGTGCTTTTATAGGAAATTTACCTATATTTATCTATTAATACCTCATCACAGGTTGACATGGAGAAAAATTAAACTTAAAACGTAATTTTTCCTGCTCAAACCCCAAAAATGGCTCAAAATGGGACTCATTCACCACTAATCGAAAATGGGTCCCACCTAGATGGGACTAATTCACCACTAATGGTGAATGGGTCCCATAGGGCCATTTTTGCTAGCTAGAATGTCGAGAAGTAAGAAAATCAGGTTTATATGATGACTATATCGGGTATTTGATCAATTTAAGCCTCAAGATGCACAATATGGGTTAAGAGGGGCCTATTAATGATGATGTGAATGTAAAATAGGGCTTGGGACAAAAAAATCAATGTGAAAGTGGGATTAAATACACTTTACAACACTAAAATGAGGTCCACATAGCCTAGGAAGACATAAGAACAAATGTGAATGTGCAAGACACATTACAACACTAGTTTATCATTAGATTTAAGTTATAAGCCTTCTAGATTGATGTGATAGTGTTATTAAACATATTTTATAATGTTGAATTAGGGAGAAATGGGTTCATTAAGTCTAGAAAAGCGTGAAATTATCTTACAACACCTTTACAAGACATCGTTAAAAGCATGTTATTCGATTTACAAGGGTCCAAGACCTAGTGTGGATGCATAAAATGCATCACAACACTAGATTAAAACCTCATTAAGTTCTTTTTATCATGAATTAATCCCATGTCAAGCAAAGGGTCCTTTTTTCTGTGGCACATTTAGCCCCCACTTTAGTGAGAGGATGAACCTGCTTCAAACTCACACTAAAGTAGACATTCAAGAGAGATCCACATGTACAGATGCAGATGAAAAAGAATGACAAAGATCAAAGGAGGTGGTCAATCCTCCAGGATCCAAGATCCTAAGTCAAACCATCAAGATACATAATCATGCAATGGAAAGAAAGAGAAAGATGAAAATGAAAAGGTGGATCAAGCTTCAATCATTTGTCCAACTAGTTGTGGATCATATCTAGGCTGTTTGGACAAAAATAAGATGCATACTCACTCTAGGGCCATGGAACTTTTGGTTGTCTGTGGGGTGAGAAATCCCAAAATAAGTGGTTTAGTGAGAAAGTCATGCCAGTGTGTCATCTTCCCATCGTATAATGAGAAAGTCATGCCAGTGTGTCAGCTTCCCATTAAACAAACCATACCAAAGTTATGATTTTGATAAGATTGATAAGGCACCACAATGAAAATGATTTTTGTAAATGTTTTTGAATATGTGAAGAATTTTGGTAAAGGGGATTTTTCTTTATTCATGTAAGGTCTTCTTAGGGAGCATTGTACCTAATGTCTCCAAGAGAGGACAAATCAGGGTTGTCAGATCGTTATCCATGGGATGCCTCGTTGGCATTAGGCCACTTTAGTTGATCATACGTACTCTTGGAAGGCATCAGACCCAATGACACCACCAAGGAGAGGACACATCACAAGATAATGTAAATCACGCCATGAAATTTTCACAAAGATGTTGTCTATGTATGCCCCCCACTTGAAAGGAATTGCTAACACCATTACTGTGAGAAATTGCTTTAAAGTAGAAGAAGGTATGAGAGCTTATTCGAAAAGCCCTATGCCAAGTCATATGTTTTTGATAAGCTGCGTCATGATGAAAGAGAGTATGTCACATGCAAGTCAATCTTAAGACATGTTGTCCACATCTCAAGCTTGCTCGTATACATTCATGAAAGGTTAACGATTAGTCAAAAGAGACAATGACAAGTGACATACAGGGATAAGGCTTTCTAACCCTTTTCCCCCACTTAGTGCAAGACAAAGGTGAGCCTGGGATGGATGCAAAACATGCAATAGTGAGAATGCTATTATCCTACAACTATTACATGGCAAGGAGCAACAACTAATATTATTTATGCACGGATAAGGAAATAAAGTTTATGCTTGATTGGCTTTGATTCTATATACTTTTTCAAATATGTGAGAAAAGTCATTGTAACTTGGTTGGTATGAAACGTTATGCTTAGGTGGGTAAAGGATGAGCTTGGGTTGGTGTTGAGTTTGTTGCTTGTGTGATGGTGGGTAAAGGATGAGTTTGGGTTGGGGTTGAGTTTTTTGCTTGTGTGATGGTGGGTAAAGAATTAAAGGGTGCTTAGTATGTCCCACGGGGTATGTAGGCAATTCATTGATTGTGGGGGATCCAATGGACACTTGTGCATGCATAACCTCGACGGTCTTGGTTTGATGTATCCCTAAGGAAGACATATCATTTGCTTGCACTATAATAGTCTCCCTAGGAGGAGAGTTGTTAGGAGAATGAAAATCCAAATGTTCTTGACATTCAAGGACTTGTTCTTCAAAAATGTCATCATCGTAAGTAAGGTAGCTATCCATGGTTGAATTGTCTTGTTCTATGATGTTTTCCCACATAAGATTCTCATTATTTTGGTTGATTGAATCGTGTAACACCATAATATCATCTTCACTAATAGGAGAGATATTAGGAGAGGGGAAAAGTTGATTGTTGTCTATAATATCATTGTCATGTGCCATAACATCTACCCTAGTAGGAGAGCTTGGAGAAGAGTGACAATCAAAAGGTGCATCACACATGTGTCATGTGTAAAGAAGCTTCATCACAAATAGGGGTGAGATCAAGGGAAGGGAAACTATGATTTGCATGTGTGTCAATGATTGGATCTTCTTGTTCAAATAGAACCTTCCAATTGTTAGGAACATTAGGAAGGAGAGAAATGATTTGTTATCATTTTCAATCATTAGGTTTCTTGATATGAAAATATCCTCCTCACAGATGTGCTTGGCATGATCATTCATGAAAGTATTGTCACAAATAGGAGAGGTACATTGGGAGATGAATGAAGACTAGGTAAGGTGGTGGCAATGCATTCATCTTTTGTTGTTATATACTATCTTCCCAAGGGGAATGAGGAGAAGGACAAACAATACCTTCATGATGCTTGACGATTGTACCTTCTTTCACCAAGATACCTTCATCACTAAAAGGAGAGGTATCAAGAGAAGTACATGTATGATCATCATGTTTATCTATGTTTGAATTCCCTTCTAACACATCATCCTCACAAATAGGAGAGATAGGAAGGAGTGTGAGTTTAATACAAACATCACCATTGTCATTCTCTTGCACTAAGAGACTATCATAGCTAGGGAATGCATTGAATGAATGATTAAAATGCTTATGAACTAACTTTTTCTTTGCAAATTTGGAGAAAATTGAAACTAAAATTTTGAAAGAATAATCTATGCTAACCCAAAATGCAATGTAAAAGGATGAAATGAAATGCAAATTTTAGATGATAATTGACTGATTATGCTATGTAACAATATGAGAATGCAAACTTGATATTGAAAGTATGCATGAAATGAGCTAATTTAGAATAGATTTGATGAAATACATGTTACAAAAATGAAAATAACTAATATAGGTAGATTAAGGCATCAAACAAAACCCTCTAAACAATGTTCTGAATTATGTAAAATGTAGTTTCAGGGGTCAAAAGCGACTGATTCACCCAGGGTGGCGAATGAGTCCCAGTATGGACTTTTTCAGATTTTTCAAATTTTTTTTACTAATTTTGATGGTATCTGAGTGCTATGATGTAGACCTAATTGAAAAATATAAAATTTCAGAGAGTGGAAATGAATTTAGATGCCAACAATGCAACCTAAATGCACTTTTTATGAATGCAAAATTTAACACCTAGCATGCAAACCCTAATGCAAGCTAGATCTATGATGAAGGACTCAAAATCAGAAAAGAGAAGTATTCAAAAAGTAGGTTCACCAAAATGTAGGATACATTTTTGGCACCCACTTGCTTTCTAGCTCTCTTAGGGTTTTGCACCTAAAAGGAGGAAGATGGGCCAAAATTGCAATGTTACACTCAAAGATTAATGCAATATGGATGGAATGTGGATGCAATATGCCTAGATGCAAAGTTTGAATGGAAGAAACTAACAAGAATGATTGATTAATTAATGGAAACTAAAGGAAAACAACTTGTTTGAAAACACATTGTGTAATGCAAAAATGAACTAGAAAAGAATGCAAAGCTTAACAGAACTGAATCAAACTGAAAGAATGACATTTGAAATGTTGTAGATGCTATTTTTTAGGCCTAGTGGGACTCATTCACCATTCTGGGTGAATCAATCCCAGTTCTGGTAAACTGAGTCAGAACCTGTTTCTGACAAAGGGTCTAAAAGTGTAAAAATCCAAAAACTAACCTTAGAGTGGGACTCATTCACCACCCATGGTGAATGAGTCCACTTTTGAATTTCTATATTTTCAAAGATGGATTCTGAAGCTTCCAATTTGCACTTTGATGCCCTAAAGGTGTCTGCTTCTGAAATTATGATTTACAGGCCTGAAAATGAGATTTTATTGATAATTTGACTTGTTAAATGAAGAGAGGACTTTAGCAACCTTGAAAATTGATCTTCAATTATTTCCAAGCTTCCAAGATTCCTAAATCTATAAATACACAAGAGAAGAAGAAGAGACGTTGAATGTTAGGGCATGGGGGTTTACCTTGGTCAAACCTCATTTAGGTAATTAAACCAAAATGATGAAAGAATAGAATGAAACATGCAATTATGGAATATATTACCTTTCCATGATGTTGATCTTAGATTTTTGCATCAATGGAGGAATATTCAGTCCTTGAATTTCTGTAGGAGCTAACTTGATGTCTTGCAATGACAAAACCCTAAGTTGCTTGACTTGAGATGAAATATTGGTGGATGAATAATGAAGAATGGATGTAAAAATTAGTTTAGAGAGGTGATTTTATAGGAAATTCACCTATTTTATCCATTAGTACCTCATCACAGGTTGAGATGGAGAAAAATTAAACTCAAAACCTAATTTTTCTCGCTCAAACCTAAAAAAATGGCTCAAAATAGGACTCATTCAACACTAATGGTGAATGGGTCCCACTTATATGGGACTAATTCACCACTAATGGTGAATGGGTCCCACAGGGGCCATTTTTGCTAGCTGGAATGCCAAGAAGTAAGAAAATCAAGTTTATATGATGACTATATCAAGTATTTGATTAATTTAAGCCTTGGGATGCACAATATGGGTTAAGAGGGGCCTATTAATGATGATGTGAATGCAAAATAGGGCTTGGGACACAAAAATAAATGTGAAAGTGTGATTAAATACACTTTGCAACACTAAAATGAGGTCCACATAGCCTAGGAAGACATAAGAACCAATGTGAATGTGCAAGAAACATTACAACACTAGTTTATCATTAGATTTAAGTTATAAGCCTTCTAGATTGATGTGATAATATTATTAAACATATTTTATAATGTTGAATTAGGGAGAAATGGTTTCATTAAGTCTAGAAAAGCGTGAAAATATTTAACAACACCTATACAAGATGCCATTAAAAGCATGTTATTCGATTTGCAAGGGTCCAAGACCTAGTGTGGATGTATAAAATTCCTCACAACACTAGATTATAACTTCATCAAGTTCATTTTATCATGAATTAATCCCATTTCAAGAAAAGGGTCCTTTTTTCTATGGCACATATGTCACAAAAATTAAAGGGGCTCAAAAAATAATGAGCCATCCGGCCACTTGAACCATCATGAAAAGACTTAGTGGCATGCCAACAAAGAATGTACATGCCACGTGGCCTTTCCTTCCCATAGGCCTTCCCGCACAACGACCAATTTTTAAAATTTAAAACCCTGTCAATACCACTAACTAAAGTTATTAAACTCCATGCCAGGGCAAACAAATATAATTTGTTAGCAACCATGGTGAACAAAGATAGAGTCATTTCTTAGGAGGGACAACAAAGAAAAAGGCAAGGAGCAATCCTTCCTCCAACACTGTAGTCCATCAAGGTTAAGTCCCATAGCTTCCAAATTGTCAGCAACCACTTTTCCTTCCCTAAAGACATGTTGAATAGTCAACTCCTCCAAACTAGTAAGGAGAGAACTAATGTCCTCAATTATCCCTTGAATTAACCATCCAACAGACATTGTACCTTTTGTGGCTTCAACTATCAATCGAGAGTCACCTTCAATTTCCAAGGTTCAGACATCGAACGACAATGCAATCTTGAGGCCTAATAGAAGTGCCATACCTTCTGCCTGATTACTTGTGTGTTCTCTCAAATGCCCTGTGTAGGAAATAAACAAACAACCATTATGGTCCCTAATGATACCACCCCAAACCACATTCCTAGCTCTGGCCACCCCATCAAAATTTAATTTATACCAGGGTGGTTTAGGAGCTTTCCATTTCATGTTACATCTGGCAACCTTCTTATAGTTTTCAAACCTATGAAAGTCCCTAGGAAGTTTCCATATTCTAGCAATTTCCTCATCCCAACCGGTTGGGGGTCTACTAGGAGTCTTCCACCTACAGAAAGAGATATTGTCCAATAGGAGTTTATTAAGTGTTATCAACACACTATCAATACTGCTCTCCTTATCCCTGAAAATCCTGTCATTCCTCTCTTTCCACAGACACCAAAAAATATGAGGGGGAATTTGCTGCCAAAGCTATCTAACAAGGGGATGGTTAGAAGGGCACCTCCAATCGATAAATTTTTTTTGAATATCCCTATAAAACACCCGTTGGATGTTGAGCCTCTGAAGGAAATTTTTCCAAACTTGGGAAGCAAATTGATAGTGGATGAAAAGATGGGGGATAGTTTTAGCATCTTGTTTACAAAGAGTGAACCTGTTGGGAAATTGAAACCCCCTTTTAACAAGGTTGTCCAAAGTTAAAATTTTTCCATGAATAGAATCCCACCAAAAGAAGTTGATCTTTGGGATGAGTTGTGGGTTCCAAACCTTCTTCCAACAATTTTCATTACCTTCAAATTTTAATAATATATGGTAAGCCAACTTAACCAAAAATTATCCCTGTGAGATTTTTCATCTAGAAAAGCTTGTCCTCCTTGAGAAAAAGGGGGAGTCTCACCTTATTTATTAGAGCTTGAAGCTCAACAACCTTAGTGAGAAGATTATGTTTGTCTAAGAAACTTTTCTCCAAATTTTTCTATTTCCCTCTCAGGGTAATATAATCTGCAATAAAAGTGCCAAAGCAGGGTATAGCTTGCTCCCTCAAAATATTGAAATTGTTGTCAGCAAGGGGTTTGTCCCCAATCCAACGGTCCTCCCAAAATATTATTAATCTCCCATTTCCAATTTGTCATTTAAGACCTTCCTTAAAAAGTGATCTACACTTGAGGATGTTGTTCCATATTTTTGACCCAGAGGGGAGGCCATTCTAGCCCAGAGATTTGGAAAAACAACCTTGATTTAGATACTTAGCCCTCATGATGTTGCACCAGTCAGTATTACCAACCAAAAGGAACCAACCAATTTTGGAAATGAGGGCCTTGTTTAAATTTGTTATCTTTCTAATCCCTAAACCCCCTTGGAATTTAGGATGAGAGATAGTGTCCCAACTTACCAGAGCCAGTATTTTTTTCTCTTCAACACCAGTCCACAGGAAGGTCCTTTGGATTCTTTCAAGTTTGTCTGCCATGGAACCTGTGATTTTAAAGAGAGAGAGGAAATAGAATGGGATCCCTTAGAGAGAGGCCAAGAGAAATTACAGTTTACTAACACTACTAAGAAGCTTACCTTTCCAACCTGCAAGCTTCTTTTGCATCCTTTCCAAGATATTATTCCAAAAAATAGGAGTAACCTTCTTCACAGTGAGGGGAAGGCCAAGGTAGGTTCTCGACCAGTAGAGAAGCACTTTGATAGCCTAGAATAGACAATATCTTAGATTGCAAGTCAACCTTGGTGTTGAAGAAGTAGATACAACTTTTTTGATAATTAATACATTGCCCAGAACTATTGGCATAATCATGAAGGAGGCTTTTCCATTCTCTAGCTTCAACCACTAAATAATTTCCAAAAAGGAAAGTGTCATCCTCAAATTGCTGCAGAACCAAGGGGGAAGCATAGAGGCATCTTTGATTCCCTGAATCCTCCCTGAATGTAAGAGATACAAAAAGTTCCTACTATGGACTTTAGCAACCATAATGAAAAGATAGGGTGATAGAGGATCACCTTGCATAATTCCTTTGCTAGCTTTAAATAGTCCCCAAGGAATCCCATTGACCAAGACAAAATAGTGGACTGACTCAACACATTCCCAAAAAATCCCAATTAGTTTATCATTCAAGCCAAATTTGAAAAGAATCGAGTACAAAAATTTCCATCTAACCCTATCATATGCCTTAGAAATGTCCATCTTAAAAGCCATACCTTGGTTCTTGTTTTTTTTCCATTGAGTGGATGATTTCGTGGGTCATAATAGCAGCATCAAGGATTTTTCTTCCCAGAACAAATCCATTTTGGCATCTGCTAATGATCTTGTCCAAAAGTGGCTTTAGGCAGTTGGCTAGAACTTTAGAGAAAATCTTGTACACAGTGTTGCATAGACTTATAGGCTTAAAGTCAGCCATAAACATTGGGTCTTGGATTTTAGGGACTAAAAAAATGTAGGTGTTATTCAAAATTTTCAACAATTTACCAGTTTTGAAAAAGTCTTTGGCTACCATGGTCAAATCATAGCTGATAATGTCCCAGTACTCCTAAAAGAAAGTCGGGGGAAACCCTTCCGGCTCAGGGGCTTTATATGAACCCATAGCAAACAATGACATATTAACTTCATCCTCAGAAATAGGGGAAAGGAGTTTCATATTATCCTCCTCATTAATAGTAGAAGAGAGGTGACTCAAAAGTTTGTCTTGCACATCAGTGGAGAGGCAATTGTCATTGTCTGAGTATATATGTCTAAAATAGCGTTTAGCTATTTCACCAAGTTACTCTTCATCCGTCACCTCTTGATTGGATTCATTCAGTAAGAATTTGATGGTGTTTCTTTTCTTATGCTTTCTAGCTGACCTGTGGAAAAAATACGAATTCCTGTCACCCTCCTTCAACCATTGAATTTTGGACCTCTATTTCTGGTGCAGGAGCACCTTTGGTAAAAAATTGTCAATCTATGTTGATCATGAGTAGGTTATAGGTTTTGAGAGTTTCTTTGTCTAAATAAGGTCACACTAACCATTTTTATGTTAAATAAGTCATGTTTGATGGTATTAGGTGATTAGGGGGGTCAATTGTGCTGTTAAAGCAAAATTACACTTTGTTGTAAATGTTGTCAAACACAAAAGTTGCAAATTTGCATTTTTGTGGAAGTTAAAGAATATTGGAATTCAAAAAGTAGTTATAGGCATTGGGGTGGTTGGTTTTTGAATAAAATATTTATAAAAGGCCTCCAAAAGGCTCAACCAAGGTTGTTGATGGTGGATTGAAATCATTTTCAATAAAACACAACATTATTTTTGCAAAACTTACTGTGTTTCTGGTTTTTCCAAGCTCTATATGACCCGTATAGACCCTATGATGCATTGAAATCTATTGTAATTTGTGAAAAAATGTTCTAACTCTCTTTTGGATTAGGTTTGAGTGTGTTTCATTGAGATTTGAAGGAGTTCTTTGTGATTTTTTGATAACTTCCTGTTAAAGGCCAGTGTATAGTTTTGATAGAAGTTAAATAATGAATTAGTCAATCCACCTACTATCAGGCCTTGTAACTCAGTGGATTGACCTATTTTTTGTTGGGTTATATTTTCTTAAGGTCTTGAAGGCTATGGAGATAAGTTGTTGGAAAATGGGTGATGCCCTAGGGCAGAGAAATGAGTTTTTCCATGTGAAATGAGGGTGTTAATGTTTGGTTTCAACAAAATATTGTTGGTACTATAAGGGTGGATTGAGTTTATGCAAAGTCTTTGTGATGTGTTGAAGGCAATGTTTGAGTCTGGTAAGCCTGGGAGTTATGATTTTCAATAAACCCTTGGTGTTTTGCATTTATAATGAGGGTTTCTTGGATCAGTGACTTAGAGACCTTAAACCTAAGACTATTGGTGAAATCTATTGTTTTGATACAAAATTTATGATTGTCCAGTGATTTTTGGTGTTGGAAAATTGTTTAAAGGGTACTTCCTTTAGAAATTAGGGCTAATTGAGTAATCTAGGAGCAGGGCAGTCTATTGATTCTTAGTGTTGAGTCAAAGAAACCCTATTGGATCTTTTGATATTATGTTTGGGATTCTATAGTAAGCCTTTGTGGTGTTTGATAGGCCTTTGTATGGCCATCTCTAAAGGATATCTCCATTAATTGGTTATTGAGGGATACAATCCTTCAAGAGAGTGTTTAAGTCAAGTTGAGAGACTTGTGTTGTAAAGAGTTGTTTCCTAATTGAGATTGGTCATTTTGAGTTGGATAGAGAGTTTTAACAACCCTTGCTTACATCAGGTGGTATCAGAGCTCAGTTATTAGATCTGTTATTGGTGATTTGATTGGATTTTTTTAGGTTGGAAGGTGAAGAGGCAATACTTCCAAGATGCTTCCTAAAGGAAGCATAGTTGCAAGAAAAATTGATGAGCAGGCTAAAGAAATAGAAGGCTTGAGAAGAGAGGTGGTTGCATTGAAATAAAAAATTGGAGTGGATATGGATAAAGTAAATCACGAAAGAACCAAATTAAAGATGGATCAAATAGTCGCAAAGGATAAATTAAAGATGCAAATAGACCTCGGCATCGATATTCTCGAGGATCATCGGTGCGTCGACTGGATAAAGGGCACTGGAAGCCGTGTAAAGATAGATAAAGACAAACCGAAAGGCATCAGTCCGGGAATCACTTTATTATAGTGGGAACTTTAATACAAAGAAAAAGAAGCGTCGATCCATACCGGAGAAATATTGAAAGGTAAGTTCCTTCCTTATGATTATAATGTTCAATTACTTAAAAGATTACAAAATATTAGGCAAAAAGAACAAGATGTGCAAGCACACATTGAGGAATTATATAGGCTAAGTATAAGAACAAAGCATGAGGAATATGAGGAAGAAAGAGTAGCTAGATCTCTTAATGGCCTAAGGTATAATATTCAAGATGAAATCAGTTTGTTGGAACCAAAAATAGTTGAGCAATGTTTGCAAATGGAAATAAGAGTAGAAGAAAAACTCAAGAGGAGACAAGAGAAGGAAACAAGAGGAAGAGGAAATAATTCTAGGGGAAGAGGTAAATTTTCAACACCAAGACAGACCAAAGAAGATCTTGAAGATGCTGATAAAAGTAAAGAACAAGCACCTGAATCAAGAGGTGGATGGAGAGGTGGAAGAATAAGCTTTAGGCAAAGAAGATATTTTAATGATTTTTCAGGTAGGTGTTATAAGTGTGGTGAGTTTGGTCACCCTTTCTTCAAGTGTCGGGTATGTGTAGGATCATGATGGGCCAAAAAGTGGCAATATGATGGGTATGTGGCTAATGACTATTTTTTAACCCAAAATTGATGAAACAAAAAGGGTTTTTAAAGGATATTCTCAGCTTTCCACTGATATAAATTATTCTTTACTTTGAATTTAATAAGTAGTGTAGACTGTTTCAGGTGTGACTGGGAGTGCTGTTGATGGGTTGGCATATAGCTTTCAAGCGGTATCACATTTTTTGAATTCAAAATATGCATCACATTCTATGCTTTGCATAAGTACTATAGGATTCAAAAAAGAAAAATTGAATTTCATGAAGTTTTGACCAAAGTTAAGGTGGTCAAACATACACATTTTTATATTTTTAAAAAGTTGTAATAAAAAAATTATAATTAATTATTTACTTGAAAAAATTACAAAAAAAAATGCATCACATCGGGACATGAGTCCTCTACTTATATTTAAAATCTTATAAAAAAATATATTATTATTTTATTGTGGTTAGGGTGGTCAGATAGACACCTTATTTTTTTCCTGAAATTTAAGTGCTACTGCATTGAAATTTCAATTTTTTACCAAATAGATTTTTTTTACATAAACCTAGTAGTTTAGAAACTACATTCAATTTGCTACATATTCTATTTTTACGTGTTTTTGAAATAATATAGATAACTTATTCAAATTTTTATGTCAAGTTGCCTAACTTTGATTTTTCTAAATTTTTTGCCACTTAAGGGCCTGTTTTTTTCCATGATGATCCTACACATACCCTGTCCAGAGAAGATTAGAACCACATCAAGTGGAGGAGAAATGAAACTTGATAGGAGAGCCCAAATTGTTTATGAAGATGAAGCTGAAAGCTGAAACTCTAATACTCTTCATGCTACTCCTGAAGTTGGTGAGATGTTGATGATGAAAACACAAACCTTGAAGACATCCATGGAGAGAGAGAAAATTAAGAGAAGAGCCTTGTTTAGGAGAACTTGTAGATGCAAAAATAAGGTATGTAAAGTGATTGTTGATTTTGGATGCACTGACAACACGATATCTAGTGATATGGTGGAAAAATTGCACTTGGAAAGGGTACCTAGAGAGAAGCCTTATAAAGTGTCTTGGGTAAGTGAAAATCAAACCATTTTGGTGAGTGAACAAGCTATTGTTGAATTTCAAATCGGTATATATAGAGATAAAGTTGTTTGTGACATTCTACCTATGAGTTGTTGCCATGTTTTGCTTGGGAGACCCTAGAAATTTGACAAGTCTACAGTTTATCATGGGAGACAAAATACATACATTGAAAAGGATGGGAAGACATTTATTATAACTCCATTGGTTGAGGAGACAGAGGAAAAAGGTGAAATCATCATGATTGGAAGGAAGGAATATGTAAATGTTGATGAAGATGAGAATAAGAGACTAGTAGCCAATGTAAGGCATGATGGAG
>VDFB02281492.1:300904581-300957442 GCA_007258455.2 Sequoia sempervirens
AGCATAAATACATACATATAGGTATGCATACATACATGAAACACCAGCATACATATACATACAAACATATGAACACAAATTCAAAAAAGTGGCATTTAACTAAAGGCAGAAATAACATGAGTGTGTTATGTGTTGCTAGACATGGTCCCCGGAGAAGCAAAAATGTCAAAACTAATAAATAGAACGAGTGCATTATAATGCGCTCACGTTATGTTTTTCTTTGGGAATCCCCGAGCCTTAGCTTTGGTATTTTCCTTGGAATACCAACCCAAAGGCTTGGAGGGCATTACCAACAACCAAAGACGTGTTTTTTTCAAATTCTACAATTTTTCACATAATCGGGTTCATGCTCACCATCAAGATTGCATTTGGTTCAATATCGACAAAATCAAACACATGGGTATTGTTAAGTTCTCTTTTAGCTTTCCAACAATATAATTTTTTTGACTTTCTGACAATGTTAGGCCTTTAATCCATAATTTATTTTGTTTGTATGTCTGTTTTTTTCAAAAAGCAGTGTTTGGTTTTTTTTTTTTTATAAATTAATCGTTCGTCAAATTTTAAATAAATTACATTTTTAGAAACTAGACTCCATTCTACAAATTTTAAAAAATAAAAAATTTAACAAAATGTTTTACTTTCCAAATTTTGTAGGGGGAGCACGGCCAAAATTCTGCTTTTTAGGAAGTGCCCACTTAGAAAATTAGTAAAAAAGAAATATTCATTAAAAAATATCAGAAAAATTGTGCATCAACTAGATGTTGTTAGCTAACTTCTAACCATAGCGATTTTAAAAATACTAAAAAGAGTTGCTATGTTATGTTTTTCTAACAAAAACAACACCAATTTTTGTACATCCCTCTTTTGAACCCCTTAATCTCAACCATATTCAAAATAAATTAGTAGTTTAGAAAGTAGACTCGGAGCACTTTGATCCTTGTTTTTGTTCCATCTCAAAATTTTGAGTGTAACTATCCTCAATTTCATGTCCAAGGTCAACATTTCTTGATTTCAGAAAAAAATTGGCCACTTAAGCCCCCTTTTTGGGAACCATCTTGGTGCACTTACCTGATAGTCAACCCATCATAGTAGAAAATGAATTTCCTTTCATGGAACATGTGGGGGTTGAATAGTCCCCAAAAACAATTTTCTCTTAGAAAATATATTATGGATCTTAAAATTGATGTCCTTCTTCTGTAGGAAGCTAAGATGACTTACTAGACTTTCTCCTCAATAACTAACAAAATCTAGTTGGGCTCCTCCTTCTTCTATGGTGAGGCATATGATGCTTTTGGAGGCATTGCTACTATGTGGAACTCTACTAAGATTGATGGGGAATCCTATGATTTTTCTCATAGATACCTTGTTGTGACCCTCAGAGCTGATAATTACACACCACATTTGTTCAATATCTATGCCCCTAATAATCATGGTGGAAGGAAAAGTATGTGGGAAGAAGTGCTAGCTTTAATTCTTGAGGATAAAAATGCCTTGTCTATGGTGGTCAGTGACTTTAACTCCCCTTTATTCCCTTTGAAGAAGCTTGGTGGCCTTATGGAGTATAGTGATAGCATGAGTAACCTCTCAGACTTCATCAACAGGTTTGGCTTGTTTAACTTGGAGCTACAAGGTAATACTTTCACTTGGTCTAACAATTGGAAAGGTAATCATCTTATTCAGGTTCGTCTGGATAGAGTGTTGGTCTTTGTGGGTTGGTATTTGGGGTGCAATGCCTCCCTTAAAGCTCTCCCTAGGACTATTTCTGATCACATCCCAATTCTACTCCAATGGATGAATAGGCCTTTCCTTGGCCCCCACCCCTTGAGATTTGAGATTATGTGGATGTCACATCAAGATTTCAGAAATTTCATAGAAAACTGGTGGAGCTATCCAAACCAAGGGTCAGCTATGTATAGAATCTTCTAAAAACTTGATCTCATTAAAAAGGCAGTTAAAGAGTAGTCCAGATCTACCTTTGGGGACATTTTTAAGAAAGAAAAGGAGATTGGAATTAAGCTTGACAACATCTAAATCTAATGGCCAAGGGAAATTCCCTACAATATTTTCATGAGGAAGAGGTGGAGAGATAACTTAAGCAAGGAAGAAATATATTGGAAATTTAAGTAAGCAAGGGTGGTTAAAACTCTCTATCCAACTCAAAATGAACAATCTCAATCAAGAAACAACTCTTTGTTAGAAATAGGATGCCATGTAATTGCAATCCTAAACATTATTTATTTCATGTATCTCCTAAGTCCTTGGAAAGTGTTCCCCAACACTAGGATTAGAAAGAGATTAATAATTGATGAAATAATCATGTTGATTGACATTTGTATTTAATTCTAAATGTTAGGAGCATGTGAGGGTGTCCAATATGAGTTCCTAAATAATAGGGACACATGGGGCGCCCGCATGGTAGGTGACACTCACCTTGAGTTAAGTTAACTATTTGGAGTAAGAGACAACACTTATGAATGCATGTAAAGATCCTAGGAGTTAGGGTTTGATGTTTACATGCATTAAGTTCAGTTCAGTTCAGTTTAGTTCAGTTCAATTCAGTTCAGTTCAGAATTAGTTTAGTTCAGTTTAGTTATGATTTAGTTATCTTCAATTAGTTTTAGTTGAATGCTAGTTGACTTTAGTTAACTTGGAATACATGACTAATAACTTGAGTTGCATGACAGATAATAGGGACTACCTTCAGTTAACAGGGGATGACCATTCTTGCATGAATGGTGGAAAGAAATGTTTCAGTTAACAAGAAATGACTTGGACCCAACTTGGGCGCCCAAGTTGGCTTCTTGGAATTAACTCCTTTGCATGATAAGATATTTCAGAAGGCTAAGTTAAGTGGGCCCATTCTTGGGTGCCTACTTTGAGGATAAAGCCTTGAAGATATTTACAGAATAAAGGTTGAGTTTGAACTTCAATTTGGGATGCCCAAATGGATGAAGATGAGGATTTGGCATTGTTCTTCACGATATAACTTTACTTGAAGGATATGGGTGTACCTTTTAGGGATAGGGCTTGAGAATTGTAATTGTAACTCAATTGGAGTTTACAAAGTTGATCAGAGCCTATTTATCTCAAGCAAGTTGAAGAGAGTTAGTATCAGTTTTTATTGTAGGTTGTGAAGAAGATTTGTTGGAGGTAGAAAAAGCATCTCAAGGAAGGATTGGAATTATTGTAATCTTATTTTGATATTAAATAATACATTGATTCTTGGTGGAGTTTTTTGTCAAAAAGGTTTCTCCATGGTATCTGTTGTGTATCTTCTAATATCTTTTCTAATTCTTCTACAACTTATGTCTTCATTCTACAAATGATAAAATGAATTAATCAGATAATCACCCACAAAGAATACTTATTTAGATTAGCAAGTATAATAGTTTTACAAAGTATTAAGCTACATAAAAACCTCAATTTTCAACATTTGGTATCAGAGTTGACGTTGGGTAGAGTATTGGGACGCCTTTCTCTTAAAAAGATTGGAGGTTTTTTGACTGTAGTGGGAGCTTTTACTATTTTTTTGTTATTGCTGATTTTGGAAAATAAGTTTGTTACAAAGACATATATATTCTTGCTTTAGAGAATGGTTATCATGTGTCATTAAGAGCTTGGATTCACAAGTTTGGTGTGAGCTTATGATAGAGATGTGATTTTGATTATGTGCATCATGATGCCATGGGATTACTCAATATAATAGTTTAGTGGGAGCATTTGGCAATGAAGTATATTCTTGGTTGTAGGATGGTTTTTTTATTATGTCATGGTATACTCTTGATTAGCGGTTTAGAGTTGTGGCATGGTACATGTTATGATAATTTTGATCATGAGGAAATTTCTGAAATTCCATATGCTTTTGACAGTGATGGTTTGATGTTTATCTTGTTGCCATGTATAGCTCAGTATCATAGTTCAGTGGGAGCTTTGGTAGGATATAGTGATCTTCATGAAGAGGATGGTAGTCACGATGCCATGTGTGACTCGGTACCATGGTTCAGTGGGAGTTGTTGGTAGTGACGTGGATGCATCATTGGTAAGGTTATCTTTAGGTGATTGGTGATATGTTTTCTTGGTTTAGAGTTTTTGCTATTATGTCATGGTATACTCTTGATTAGTAGTTTAGAGTTGTGGCATGGTACATGTTATGATAATTTTGATCATGAGAAAATGTCTAAAATTCCATATGCTTTTGACAGAGATGGTTTGATGTTTATCTTGTTGCCATGTATAGCTAGGTATCACAGTTTAGTGGGAGCTTTGGTAGGATATAGTGATCTTCATGAAGAGGATGGTAGTCACAATACCATGTGTGACTCGGTACCATGGTTCAGTGGGAGTTGTTGGAAATGACATAGATGCATCATCAGTAAGGTTATCTTTAGATGATTGGGGATATGTTTTCTTGGTTTAGGGTGGTTGCTATTATGCTATGGTTTACTCTTGTTGCATTTAGAGTTCGGCATGGTTCTCTTGAGACTAGGATGTTTAAGTATGTTATGGTGCATGAAATCTCCTAGGAGGAGATGGTTAGATCATGGATGTCATGTTTATGTTCAATATTGGAGCTTTGACATTGATCTTGTGTAGTTCTCTTAAGTATTGGGTACATTAATCATTTGCTTGATTACTTCATGATAGTGCTATGTTGCATTTGGATTTTGGCATGGATTGGTTGTTTACAAGTCCTCATGGATATTTGGAGAAATAGGTGAGGATTGACTTCTCTTATGGTTAGAGACATGTGTTGGAATGGTTACTAGCAAAAAAAAAATTCCAACAGAAAAGACTGAGGAGTATACACCTTGGTTGAATGTGAGTTAAACACACTTAGTGGTTACACATGCCTTCAAAAAGGTAGTTTGGTTATAAAGACTTGGGAAAGGTATTGGTTTTAATTGCAAGTAAGTTAAACTTGAATGTGATAGTCAAAGTGCTATGTGTTTAGCCAAAAAAATTCCTATGTATCATGCTCGTACTAATTATGTTGATATTCAGTATCACTTTGTGCGATAAATGGTTGAAACTGGGAAGGTATTAATTGAGAAAGTTGAAACTTTAATTAATGTTGCAAATTATCTTATGAAACCAGTTCTTATAGATAAGTTTTCTTGGTTTTAATCATTTGCTTGGAGCTTCATGATTATGCAAGTTGCATTTGAAGTTAGCATTGATTGATTAGTTGGTGCAGGAAGGCCATTAGCCTTGAGTCCTATGTTGGATATTGTTGATATGTGGTTGTCAATGATGTCAACACTATTTCCATTAATGTCTTTAAGGTTGTATATGTCAAGGATATTGAGAAAATTGTAATAAAATAAGTTGCAGGTTGTCGGTGATGCAGTGAAGTTCAGTATGGTGGCTAGCTCAGTATATTGATGATAAGAGGTTGAGGATTAAATGGTTTTTTGACAAGTATATATATATTATCCACATGAAGTTTCAAAGGTTCGCATGAAGATTTGACTGAGTTATGAGTATTTGTGTTCTGATAGTTGTTTTGTTGCTTTAGTTGGTGTTCCTAAAAGAAGATGATGTGATTCTAGTAATTTGAGTTGTTAAGGATGCTTCTGTAATGATTCATGATGCTTGTGGATGTTTCTATATTGTGCTCTATCTTTGTTATTGGTTCACATTTATCATTGTTCTCATGATTGGTGATTTTCTTCTATGAGTTCATATTTTTCATGATCATGGCCGACAAGGTGATTGTAGTGTGTTGTGGATCTTCGAGACATAATTTTTGAAGGTGTTTCATATTTGAGGATGTTGTTTTGGGTCCTTACTATGTTTTGGCCAACATTGTTTGGTCTGCATTGATACATTTTTTATTGATTTGGGCCAAAATTTTGTACACATTTCATATTTTGTTGGGCTGACATGTAGTTGATGTTATCCTTAGTTGCAGATATATATGATCAATTGTTTATACCATTTGATGATATGGTGTGTGATGTATTCTATTTGTTGTGTGCAAACAATGTTCTAATATTTAGAAGGCAAAATTAAAGTGTGAAGAAGAGTGAGAAAATGAAAGTGTTTATGTGCTTAACCGGAACTATAATCAGACATTAGAAGATGTTATTTTCTCAGCTAAAAATATTCCAGATGTAATATGAATGTGACTGTAAGATAGTGAGTCTTCTTTAGGGAAGTAAGCCTTTTGTATTTAAGCAGTGTGTTCTAGGCAGTGTGCCTGAATGCATGTGCATTCCCCATTTGTAATACTTTTAATAGGGTATAATCTTGTGGATTAACCTCCACCATGGTTTTTCCCCTAACAGGTTTTTCACGTAAAAATCTTGGTGTTATGTGTGTTTTTGATATGGTGATGGTTTATGCTTTCATGTTTATTTATTAGATCTAAGAATAAGTTTAATATGTATAATTTTTGTGGCAACTAATTCACCCCCCCTCTTAGTTCTTTGCCTTGGTGTTGCCAATAATTGTTATCAGAGCCTAGTTCCTCAAAAGAAGTTTAATAGCTTGGGGAAGATCCGGGAAGGTGATTCAATGGATTTCGACAGTTTTCATCAACAAATTTTGGTGGCACTAGATGATATTAATCAATCCAAATCTGAAGTCTAGGAATTGCAGGCAAGCCTCATGAATGCTGAGAAATTAATTCAATCATTCAAAGATCAAATCAATAAGTCCAGGGAAAAGAGAAAGGTTCTTTGTGATCAGCTCAAGCAGAAAGAGAGTAAAAGCATGGAATATGATCACCTAAGTCAAGCCTTGAAGGAAAAGACAGAAGAATGTGAAAAGCTTACCAGAGATAATGTTGTCCTAAAGCATGAGATGGAATCTATTGTGATGAGGATGAACAAGGAGATTGAAGAGAAAAAGAAGAATGAAGATAATCTTACTCAGTCCTTGAAAGAAAGATCTAATGAATGCAACAGAATTAATGGTGGATTCAATTAGCTAGAGCTTGAATTGCAACAATCCAGAAAAAATGAAGATCTTGAAAGATAGATTGTTATTCTCAGGGATGAACTTGCTACTACAAAGGAATACAAGAAGTTCAAGATTAGCTCAGCTAATCTTGATGAACTAATTCAAAGTCAGAAGATTGGAAGTGACAAGCAAGGTCTTGGATATGAGAAAGGAGAAAGCTTTGGATCTGGTGAAAGGAAATTTAGGCTAAGAAATCATACGAGCAAAGCTAGAAGGTATCTGGTAAGACAACCCAATGCTCAAAAGTTCAATGGATATTGTTTTGTTTGCAATAAATTTGGTCATATGTCTGCTCAATATAGAAGTAGAATGAATCCAAGTGCTCCATCGTTCTTCGGTCAATGTTTCAATTGCAATAAGTATGGTCATAATTCAATTGAATGCAAAAATATGACAAACAAAATTTTCAATAGAAATGTTAGATGTTATGCCTACAATAGATTTGGTCATATTGCTAACTAGTGCAGATCAAGAGAAAATCAATGGAATAACTGGTTTGGAAAAAGAAATGTCATGTGCTATAATTGTAACAATTCTGGTCACATTACAAGATTTTGTAGAAGCAGGAAGGGTCTGATAAACAAAGGGAAAAATATGTAAAAGGATGATAAGGGAAAAGGAAAAGTTACTACAGATGAGATCAAGAATCAAATGAAGAAGACATGGGTGAAGAAGAGTGTTTTTGATGCAGGAAATGAATCTGCACTAGAATCTGGTGTTGTAAATTCCTCTAGGAATTAGTTTAAGGCCTCTCGCCTAGGGGGGGCTCTTAATAAAATCTTTTACCCCCCCTACCGGTAGTTGGTACCGGAATGTGGCAATATGCAATGAGTGTATTAATGATCTATAGATGTTTTGGGAACACTTGTGGAGGAAATTTATGCAAAATTGAAGTTTCATAGAAGAATTTTCTTTCACAGACTATGAAAATAGGGTATCTGGAAGACCTAGGGCAAAAGCATTTATTGCGATAAAAAGTTAGATTTGAAATGATAAAAGGGAGATATGGTTTGTCAGTTGAAGAAAGCATTGTATGGACTTAAGCAAGCCCCAAGATCATGGTATGCTAGATTGGACAAGTATTTGTTGAAGCTTGAATTTAATAAAGGTACTGCTGATAGTAATTTGTATTTCAAGATTGATCATGATAAAGATTTGATTGTTGAAGTCTTTGTTGATGATATCATTTTTGGAGGGGATGATAGTTTGTGCATGAAGTTTGTTGATGAGATGTAGTGTGAGTTTGAGATGTCTATGATTGGAGAAATGAAATTATTTTTGGGATTGCAAATTACTCAACTAGATAGAGGGATCTTTATATCTCAGTCCAAGTATGTGAAAGAATTGCTACAAAAGTTTGGTATGGAAGATTCAAAGCCAGTTGGTACACCTATGGTGACCGGATGTAAGTTGACACAAGATGATGATTCTCCTAAAACAAATCAAACTAGATATAGATCCATGATTGGTGGATTGCTCTATTTGACTCAAACTAGACCTGATATCATGAATGTTGTATGCATTGTTGCAAGATTTCAAGCTAAACCTAAGGAATCTCATGTGACAACTATGAAGAGGATTTTCAGGCACTTGAAGGGGACAATTTATTTTGGCCTATGGTATCCTAAAAAAGATGACCTTACTTTGAGCACTTTTACTAATGTTGATTGGGAAAGAGATGTGAATGATAGAAAGAGTACTAGTGGTGGTGCATTTTTCTTGGGAAAGAAGCTGATTTCATGGCTAAGTAAGAAGCAGAATGTCATTTTGTTATCTACTGCAGAGGCAAAATACATTGTTGTTGCTAACAATTGTACTTAAGTATTGTGAATGAAGTAGATGTTGAAAGATATTAGAGTTTTGTATGATGAACCTATTGCTATATTCTATGATAATTCAAGTGCAATTAACATTTCTAAGAATTTGGTGCTGCATGCAAAAACCAAGCATATATCTATCAAGTTTCACTTTTTGAGAGAGAAGGTGAGTGAAAAGGAATTCAAATTGGAGTATGTGCCCACTAAGGAACAAATTGTAGATATCTTTACCAAGCCCTTTCCTAAGGATACTTTTGAGTATCTCAGAGGGAAGCTAGGGGTGATTACCCCTCCTAATCAAAATTAAGATGCATTGACTTGCATTAGTCTGTCCATTTCATAGCCATATCTTGTGATCATGTTGTGGTGGCTGATACTCAAGGGGAGTAGTCAAGTGTTTAGAAATGTGGCTCAAAGCCTATGTGGAGAAACATAATGTGTACCTTTTTCATTGATGTCAAAGGGGGAGAAGAGTCATGTGAAAAATAGTGAAAGAGTTAAGGAGAAAAGAGTCAAAATATAAGGGGGAGAAAGTGCTAAGAGAAAGTATCGTTGATGGTGTTTTTCACATCATGTGTTGCCATTAATTCCAAAGGGGGAGATTATTGGATATTGCTGATATGTGGTTGTCATTGATGTCAACACTATTTCCATCAATGTCTTTAAGGTTGCATATGTCGAGGATATTGAGAAAATTGTCATAAAATAAGTTGCAGGTTGTCAGTGATGTAGTGAAGTTTAGTATGGTGGCTAGCTCAATATATTAATGATAAGAGGTTGTGAATTAAAGGGTTTGTTGACAAGTATATCTAGTTTATCCACATGAAGTTTTAGAGGTTCCCATGAAGATTTGATTGAGTTATGAGTATTTGTGTTCTGACAATTGATCTGTTGCTTTAGTTGGTGTTCCTGAAAGAAGATGATGTGATTCTAGTAATTTGAGTTGTTGTGGATGCTTTTGTGGTGATTCATGATGCTTGTGGATGTTTCTAGGTCATGCTCTATCTATTTTATTGGTCTACATTGATTGTTGCGCTCATGATTCATGATTTTCTTCTGTGAGTTCATGTTTTTCATGATCATGGTCGACAGGGTGATTGTAGCATGTTATGGATCTTCGAGGCATAATTTTTGAAGGTGTTTTTTATTTGAGGATGTTGTTTTGGGTCCTTACTATGTTTTGGCCGACATTGATTGGTCCACATTGATAAAATGTTTATTGATTTGGGCTGAAATTTTGTACACATTTCATATTTTGTTGGGCCGACATGTAGTTGATGTTATCCTTAGTTGCGGATATATATGATCGATTGTTTATACCATTTGATGATATGGTGTGTGATGTATGCTGTGTGTTGTGTGCAAACATTGTTCTAATCTTTTGAAGGTAGAAGTAAAGTGTGAAGAAGAGTGAGTAGATGAAAGTGTTTATGTGCTTAACCGGAACTGTAATCAGGCATTAGAAGATGCTATTTCCATAGTTCAAAATATTTCGGATGTAATTTGAATGTGACTGTATGAAAGTGATTCTTATTTTGGGCAATAATCCTTTTGTATTTGAGCAGTGTGCTCTAGGTAGTGTGCCTGAATGCATGTGCATTCCCCATTTGTAATATTTTTAACAGGGTATAATCTTGTGGATTAACCTCCACCATGGTTTTTCCCCTAATAGGGTTTCCATGTAAAAATCTTGGTTTTATGTGTGTTTTTGATGTGGTGATGGTTTATGCTTTCATGTTTATTTATCAAATCTGAGAATAAGTTTAATATGTATAATTTATGTGAAAATTGATTCACCCCCCCTCTCAGTTGTCTACCCTTGTGTTGCCAACATCCTGTATTTGATTTAAAATTATTATTTATTGTTTAGAATAATTGCAATGTATAATTTCAAGTGGGAGAATGTTGGAAATAGGATGACATTTAATTGCAATCCTAAACATTATTTATTTCATGTATATCCTAAGTCCTTGGAAAGTGTTCCCCAACACTAGGATTAGAAAAAGAATAATAATTGATGAAATAATCATGTTAATTGACATTTGTAATTAATTCTAAATGTTAGGAGCATGTGAGGGTGTCCAATATGAGTTCCTAAATAATAGGGGCACATGAGGCACCCACATGGTAGGTGACACTCACCTTGAGTTTAATTAACTATTTGGAGTAAGAGATAACACTTATGAATGGATGTAAAGATCTTAGGAGTTAGGGTTTGATGTTTACATACATGAAGTTTAGTTAAGTTCAGCTTAGATCAATTCAATTCAGAATCGGTTTAGTTCAATTCAGTTCAGTTCAGTTATCTTCGGTTAGTTTTAGTTGAATGCTAGTTGACTTTAGTTAACTTGGAATGCATGACTAATAACTTGAGTTGCATGACAGATAACAGGGACTACCTTCAGTTAACAAGGGGATGACCATTCTTGCATGAATGGTGGAGAGAAATGTTTTAGTTAACAAGAAATGACTTGGACCCAACTTGGGCGCCCAAGTTGGCTTCTTGGAATTAACTCCTTTGCATGATAAGATATTTCAGAAGGCTAAGTTAAGTAGGCCCATTCTTGGGTTCCTACTTTAAGGATAAAGTTTTGAAGATATTTACAGAATAAAGGTTGAGTTTGTACTTCAGTTTAGGATACCCAAATGGATGACGATGAGGATTTGACATTGTTCTTCATGACATAAATTTACTTGCAAGAGATAGGCGTACCTTTTATGGATAGGGCTTGAGCATTTTAATTGTAACTCAATTGGAGTTTACAAAGTTTATCAAAGCCTATTTATCTCAAGAAAGTTGAAGAGAGTTAGTATCAATTTTTATTGCAGGTTGCGAAGAAGATTTGTTGAAGGAAAAAGAAGCATCTCAAGGAAGGATTGAAATTATTGTAATCTTAATTTGGGATTAATTAATACATTAATTCTTGGTGGAGATTTTTCCCAAAAGGGTTTCTCCACGGTATATGTTGTGTATCTTCTAATATCCTGTCTAATTCTTCTACAACTTTTGTCTCCATTCTACAAATGCTAAAATGAATTAATTAGATAATCACCCAGAAAGAATATATAACAGAGAATACATATTTAGATCAGCAAGTATAATAGTTTTACAAAGTATTAAGCTACATATAAAAACCTCAATTTTCAACATTCTTTACAACACAAGTCTCTCAACTTGACTCAAACACTCTCCTGAAGTCTTGTAGCTCTCAATAACCAATCAATGGAGATATATTTTAGAGATAGTTGTACAGAGGCCTATCAAACACCACAAATTCTTACCATAGAATCCCAAACATAATATCAAAAGATCCAATAGGGTTTTTTTTACTCAACACTAAGAATCAATAGACTGCCCTACTTCTAGGCTACTCAATTAGCCCTAATTTCTAAAGGTTGTACCCTTTAAACACTTGTCCAACACCCAAAATCACTGGACAATCATAAATTGTGTATCAAAACAATAGATTTCACCAATAGTTCTCAGGTTTAAGGTCTCTAAGTTAGTGATCCAAGAAACCCTCATTATACATGCAAAACACCAAGGGTTTATTGAAAATCACAACTCTTGGGATTACCAGACTCAACCATTGCCTTCAACACATCACAAAGACTCTACATAAACTCAATCCACCCTTACCTAGATAGTACCAACAATATTTTGTCAAAACCCAACATTAACACCCTCATTTCACATGGAAAACCCCATTTCTTTGCCCTAGGGAATCACCCATTTGCCAACAACTTATCTCCATGGCCTTCAAGACCTTAAGAAAATCTAACCCAAAACAAAACATGTCAATCCACTAAGTTATAGGTTCTGACAATAGGTGGATTTACTAATTCATCATTTAACTTCTATCAAAACCCTACACTGGCCTTTAACAGGCAGTTATCAGAAAATCACAAAGAACTCCTTCAAATCTCAATGAAACACACTCAAACCTGATCTAGAAGAGAGCTAGAATATTTTTTTACAAATTACAATAGATTTTAATGCATCACATGGTCTATACAAGCAGTACAGAGCTTGGAAAAACTAGAAACACAATAAATTTTGTAGAAATAATGTTATGTTTTATTGAAAATAATTTCAATCCACCATCAACAACCTTGGTCAAGCATTTTGGAGGCATTTTATACATATTTTATTCAAAACCCAACCACCCCAATTCCTATAACTACTTTTTGAATTTAAAGACTTCAACTTCCACAAAAATACAAATTTGCAACTTTTTGTGTTTGACAACATTTACAACAAAGTGCAATTTTTCTTTAACAACACAATTGACCCCCCTAATCACCTAATACCATCAAACATGAATTATTTAACATCAAAATGGTCATTTTGACATTATTTAGACAAAGAAACTCTTAAAACCTATAACCTACTCATGATCAACATAGATTGGCAATTTTTTACCAAAGGTGCTCTTGCACCATACACCCCAACATAGAAATTTTCCAAGTCCCTTGGAAAGAATCTTGAAATTTGTCCTCCATTGTTCTTCACTTGTCTCTAACCTTCATGATTGCCTTCAACAGGTTCATCTTGCTTTGGTTCTTCACTGTCCTTATCATATTTTCCATCACCATCACTTGATTCTTGCTCCAACTATGCACTCTGCTCCTTGGGGTTTTTTCCAACTTTTCCATCATCAAACTCTGATTTCACATTCCTCTTTACACCTATACTAAATCTTTCATCAACTTCCATCACCTTCCTCTATTCTTTATGCATAGTTCCCTTCTTGGTACCCTTCTTCTCTTCATTCTTTTCTGTGTCAACCTTACAAAAGTTTGTACCAATGCATTTGATAGTCTCTATCAAACTTGCACATTCCTTTTCCACTTTCCTATCAACATCAAAATCCACTATCTTCTTATTCACTACCTTACCAATCTCACAAACTTCTATGTCAACATCACTAGATTGCCTTCTTATTCACTACCTTACCAATATCACAAACTTATGTGTCAACATCACTAGACTTCCTTCTCACATGTTTCATCACCACAGGGCACATGACTATCCCTACCAATATGCCTTCACTCTTTCCTTGCACTTCACACCTACTCTTGACTGTATCAACAAGTATTCCACCACTTCTTGCCTTTCCACAGGCTTATCACCTTTAGTATGCTTTGTATCAAACTGAGACACTTTCTCATCCATTTTCTTTTTCCACATGGAAACATTCTCCTTCACATCTGATTGTACATTGCTTTGTTTTCCTGTATCCACTACCTTCACTCCATCATGCCTTACATTGGCTACTAGTCTCTTATTCTCATCTTCATCAACATTTACATATTCCTTCCTTCCAATCATGATGATTTCACCTTTTTCCTCTGTCTCCTCAACCAATGGAGTTATAATAAATGTCTTCCCATCCTTTTCAATGTATGTATTTTGTCTCCCATGATAAACTGTAGACCTGTCAAATTGCTAGGGTCTCCCAAGCAAAACATGGCAACAACTCATAGGTAGAATGTCACAAACAACTTTATCTCTATATATACCGATTTGAAATTCAACAATAGCTTGTTCACTCACCAAAATGGTTTGATTTTCACTTACCCAAGACACTTTATAAGGCTTCTCTCTAGGTACCCTTTCCAAGTGCAATTTTTCCACCATATCACTAGATATCGTGTTGTCAGTGCATCCAAAATCAACAATCACTTTACATACCTTATTTTTGCATCTACAAGTTCTCCTAAACAAGGCTCTTCTCTTAATTTTCTCTCTCTCCATGGATGTCTTCAAGGTTTGTGTTTTCATCATCAACATCTCACCAACTTCAGGAGTAGCATGAAGAGTATTAGAGTTTGAGCTTTCAGCTTCATCTTCATAAACAATTTGGGCTCTCCTATCAAGTTTCATTTCTCCTCCACTTGATGTGGTTCTAATCTTCTCTAGACAGGGTATGTGTAGGATCATCATGGAAAAAAATAGGCCCTTAAGTGGCAAAAAATTTAGAAAAATCAAAGTTAGGCAACTTGACATAAAAATTTGAATAAGTTATCTATATTATTTCAAAAACACGTAAAAATAGAATATGTAGCAAATTGAATGTAGTTTCTAAACTACTAGGTTTATGTAAAAAAAAATCTATTTGGTGAAAATTTGAAATTTCAATGCGTTGGTACTTAAATTTCAGGGAAAAATAAGGTGTCGTCTAACCACCCTAACCACAATAAAATGATAATATTTTCTTATAAGATTTTAGATATAAGTAGAGGACTTATGCCCCAATGTGATGCATATTTTTTTGTAATTTTTTTCAAGTAAATAATTAATTATGAATTTTTTATTACAACTTTTTTAAAAATATAAAAACTCGTATGTCGACCACCTTAACTTGGTCAAAACTTCATGAAATTAAATTTTTCTTTTTTTAACCCTATAGTATGTGAAGCATAGAATGTGATGCATGTTTTGGATTCAAAAAATATGATACCGTTTGAAAGCTATAGATGTTTTTCAATCAACCTATCAATTAGGACTTTAGTCATAATTTGAATAGAAAATGAATAATAATTACTTATTAAATTCAAAGTAAAGAATAATTTATATCAGTGGAAAGCTGAGAATATCCTTTAAAAACCCTTTTTGTTTCATCAATTTTGGGTTAAAAAATAGTCATTAGCCACATACCCATCATATTGCCACTTTTTGGCCCATCATGATCCTACACATACCCGACACTTGAAGAAAGGGTGACCAAACTCACCACACTTATAACACCTACCTGAAAAATCATTAAAATATCTTCTTTGCCTAAAGCTTATTCTTCCACCTCTCCATCCACCTCTTGATTCAGGTGCTTGTTCTTTACTTTTATCAGCATCTTCAAGATCTTCTTTGGTCTGTCTTGGTGTTGAAAATGTACCTCTTCCCCTAGAATTATTTCCTCTTCCTCTTGTTGCCTTCTCTTGTCTCCTCTTGAGTTTTTCTTCTACTCTTATTTCCATTTGAAAACATTGCTCAACTATTTTTGGTTCCAACAAACTGATTTCATCTTGAATATTATACCTTAGGCCATTAAGAGATCTAGCTACTCTTTCTTCCTCATATTCCTCATGCTTTGTTCTTATACTTAGCCTATATAATTCCTCAATGTGTGCTTGCACATCTTGTTCTTTTTGCCTAATATTTTGTAATCTTTTAAGTAATTGAACATTATAATCATAAGGAAGGAACTTACCTTTCAATTTTTCCTTCATTCTCTCCTATGAAGTGATCTTGTTCTTTCCCTTTCTCTCCCTTTCCTCTTGCACAAAGTTCCACCATAACAAAGCATTCCCTTTTAACTTTATTTTTCCTTCTTCATTTTGTAGTCTTCATCTATCTCGTCACTATCAAAATAGTTCTCCAAAGCCCCTATCCAATCCAAGAGCTCTTCTCCATCTAGTTTGTCCCCATACATAGGAACATCCATTTTTCTATGTCCATATTTCTTCACATCTTTAAAAAGCTTCATCATCCTCACATCATTTGGATCCATCTCTTCCTTTTCACTAGAGGTCTCTTCTTCTTCAGTATCACTCTCATCCATATCCACTCCAATTTTTTATTTCAATGCAACCACCTCTCTTCTCAAGCCTTCTATTTCTTTAGCCTGCTCATCAATTTTTCTTGCAACTATGCTTCCTTTAGGAAGCATCTTGGAAGTATTGCCTCTTCACCTTCCAACCTAAAAAAATCCAATCAAATCACCAATAACAGATCTAATAACTGAGCTCTGATACCACCTGATGTAAGCAAGGGTTGTTAAAACTCTCTATCCAACTCAAAATGACCAATCTCAATTAGGAAACAACTCTTTACAACACAAGTCTCTCAACTTGACTTAAACACTCTCTTGAAGGATTGTATCCCTCAATAACCAATTAATGGAGATATCCTTTAGAGATGGCCATACAAAGGCCTATCAAACACCACAAAGGCTTACTATAGAATCCCAAACATAATATCAAAAGATCCAATAGGGTTTCTTTGACTCAACACTAAGAATCAATAGACTGCCCTGCTCCTAGATTACTCAATTAGCCCTAATTTCTAAAGGAAGTACCCTTTAAACAATTTTCCAACACCAAAAATCACTGGACAATCATAAATTTTGTATCAAAACAATAGATTTCACCAATAGTCTTAGGTTTAAGGTCTCTAAGTCACTGATCCAAGAAACCCTCATTATAAATGCAAAACACCAAGGGTTTATTGAAAATCATAACTCCCAGGCTTACCAGACTCAAACATTGCCTTCAACACATCACAAAGACTTTGCATAAACTCAATCCACCCTTATAGTACCAACAATATTTTGTTGAAACCAAACATTAACACCCTCATTTCACATGGAAAAACTCATTTCTCTGCCCTAGGGCATCACCCATTTTCCAACAACTTATCTCCATAGCCTTCAAGACCTTAAGAAAATATAACCCAACAAAAAATAGGTCAATCCACTGAGTTACAAGGCCTGATAGTAGGTGGATTGACTAATTCATTATTTAACTTCTATCAAAACTATACACTGGCCTTTAACAGGAAGTTATCAAAAAATCACAAAGAACTCCTTCAAATCTCAATGAAACACACTCAAACCTAATCCAAAAGAGAGTTAGAACATTTTTTCACAAATTACAATAGATTTCAATGCATCATAGGGTCTATACGGGTCATATAGAGCTTGGAAAAACCAGAAACACAGTAAGTTTTGCAAAAATAATGTTGTGTTTTATTGAAAATGATTTCAATCCACCATCAACAACCTTGGTTGAGCCTTTTGGAGGCCTTTTATAAATATTTTATTCAAAAACCAACCACCCCAACGCCTATAACTACTTTTTGAATTCCAATATTCTTTAACTTCCACAAAAATGCAAATTTGCAACTTTTGTGTTTGACAACATTTACAACAAAGTGTAATTTTTCTTTAACAGCACAATTGACCCCCCTAATCACCTAATAACATCAAACATGACTTATTTAACATAAAAATGGTTAGTGTGACCTTATTTAGACAAAGAAACTCTCAAAACCTATAACCTACTCATGATCAACATAGATTGACAATTTTTGACCAAAGGTGCTCCTGCACCAGAAACATAGGTCCAAAATTCAATGGTTGAAGGAGGGTGACAGGAATTCATATTTTTTCCACAGGTCGGCTAGAAAGCATAAGAAAAGAAACACCATCAAATTCTTACTGAATGAATCCAATCAAGAGGTGACGGATGAAGAGTAAATTGGTGAAATAGCTAAACGCTATTTTAGACATATATACTCAGACAATGACAATTGCCTCTCCACTGATGTGCAAGACAAACTTTTGAGTCACCTCTCTTCTACTATTAATGAGGAGGATAATATGAAACTCCTTTCCCCTATTTCTGAGGATGAAGTTAATATGTCATTGTTTGCTATGGGTGCATATAAAGCCCCTGAGCCGGAAGGGTTTCCCCCGACTTTCTTTCAGGAGTACTGGGACATTATCAGCTATGATTTGACCATGGTAGCCAAAGACTTTTTCAAAACTGGTAAATTGTTGAAAATTTTGAATAACACCTACATTTTTTTAGTCCCTAAAATCCAAGACCCAATGTTTATGGCTGACTTTAAGCCTATAAGTCTATGCAACACTGTGTACAAGATTTTCTCTAAAGTTCTAGCCAACTGCCTAAAGCCACTTTTGGACAAGATCATTAGCAGATGCCAAAATGGATTTGTTCTGGGAAGAAAAATCCTTGATGCTGCTATTATGACCCACGAAATCATCCACTCAATGGAAAAAAAACAAGAACCAAGGTATGGCTTTTAAGATGGACATTTCTAAGGCATATGATAGGGTTAGATGGAAATTTTTGTACTCGATTCTTTTCAAATTTGGCTTGAATGATAAACTAATTGGGATTTTTTGGGAATGTGTTGAGTCAGTCCACTATTTTGTCTTGGTCAATGGGATTCCTTGGGGACTATTTAAAGCTAGCAAAGGAATTATGCAAGGTGATCCTCTATCACCCTATCTTTTCATTATGGTTGCTAAAGTCCATAGTAGGAACTTTTTGTATCTCTTACATTCAGGGAGGATTCAGGGAATCAAAGATGCCTCTATGCTTCCCCCTTGGTTCTGCAGCAATTTGAGGATGACACTTTCCTTTTTGGAAATTATTTAGTGGTTGAAGCTAGAGAATGGAAAAGCCTCCTTCATGATTATGCCAATAGTTCTGGGCAATGTATTAATTATCAAAAAAGTTGTATCTACTTCTTCAACACCAAGGTTGACTTGCAATCTAAGATATTGTCTATTCTAGGCTATCAAAGTGCTTCTCTACTGGTCGAGAACCTACCTTGGCCTTCCCCTCACTGTGAAGAAGGTTACTCCTATTTTTTGGAATAATATCTTGGAAAGGATGCAAAAGAAGCTTGCAGGTTGGAAAGGTAAGCTTCTTAGTAGTGTTAGTAAACTGTAATTTCTCTTGGCCTCTCTCTAAGGGATCCCATTCTATTTCCTCTCTCTCTTTAAAATCACAGGTTCCATGGCAGACAAACTTGAAAGAATCCAAAGGACCTTCCTGTGGACTGGTGTTGAAGAGAAAAAAATACTGGCTCTGGTAAGTTGGGACACTATCTCTCATCCTAAATTCCAAGGGGGTTTAGGGATTAGAAAGATAACAAATTTAAACAAGGCCCTCATTTCCAAAATTGGTTGGTTCCTTTTGGTTGGTAATACTGACTGGTGCAACATCATGAGGGCTAAGTATCTAAATCAAGGTTGTTTTTCCAAATCTCTGGGCTAGAATGGCCTCCCCTCTGGGTCAAAAATATGGAACAACATCCTCAAGTGTAGATCACTTTTTAAGGAAGGTCTTAAATGACAAATTGGAAATGGGAGATTAATAATATTTTGGGAGGACCGTTGGATTGGGGACAAACCCCTTGCTGACAACAATTTCAATATTTTGAGGGAGCAAGCTATACCCTGCTTTGGCACTTTTATTGCAGATTATATTACCCTGAGAGGGAAATAGAAAAATTTGGAGAAAAGTTTCTTAGACAAACATAATCTTCTCACTAAGGTTGTTGAGCTTCAAGCTCTAATAAATAAGGTGAGACTCCCCCTTTTTCTCAAGGAGGACAAGCTTTTCTAGATGAAAAATCTCACAGGGATAATTTTTGGTTAAGTTGGCTTACCATATATTATTAAAATTTGAAGGTAATGAAAATTGTTGGAAGAAGGTTTGGAACCCACAACTCATCCCAAAGATCAACTTCTTTTGGTGGGATTCTATTCATGGAAAAATTTTAACTTTGGACAACCTTGTTAAAAGGGGGTTTCAATTTCCCAACAGGTTCACTCTTTGTAAACAAGATGCTAAAACTATCCCCCATCTTTTCATCCACTATCAATTTGCTTCCCAAGTTTGGAAAAATTTCCTTCAGAGGCTCAACATCCAACGGGTGTTTTATAGGGATATTCAAAAAAAATTTATCGATTGGAGGTGCCCTTCTAACCATCCCCTTGTTAGATAGCTTTGGCAGCAAATTCCCCCTCATATTTTTTGGTGTCTGTGGAAAGAGAGGAATGACAGGATTTTCAGGGATAAGGAGAGCAGTATTGATAGTGTGTTGATAACACTTAATAAACTCCTATTGGACAATATCTCTTTCTGTAGGTGGAAGACTCCTAGTAGACCCCCAACCGGTTGGGATGAGGAAATTGCTAGAATATGGAAACTTCCTAGGGACTTTCATAGGTTTGAAAACTATAAGAAGGTTGCCAGATGTAACATGAAATGGAAAGCTCCTAAACCACCCTGGTATAAATTAAATTTTGATGGGGTGGCCAGAGCTAGGAATGTGGTTTGGGGTGGTATCATTAGGGACCATAATGGTTGTTTGTTTATTTCCTACACAGGGCATTTGAGAGAACACACAAGTAATCAGGCAGAAGGTATGGCACTTCTATTAGGCCTCAAGATTGCATTGTCGTTCGATGTCTGAACCTTGGAAATTGAAGGTGACTCTCGATTGATAGTTGAAGCCACAAAAGGTACAATGTCTGTTGGATGGTTAATTCAAGGGATAATTGAGGACATTAGTTCTCTCCTTACTAGTTTGGAGGAGTTGACTATTCAACATGTCTTTAGGGAAGGAAAAGTGGTTGCTGACAATTTGGAAGCTATGGGACTTAACCTTGATGGACTACAGTGTTGGAGGAAGGATTGCTCCTTGCCTTTTTCTTTGTTGTCCCTCCTAAGAAATGACTCTATCTTTGTTCACCATGGTTGCTAACAAATTATATTTGTTTGCCCTGGCATGGAGTTTAATAACTTTAGTTAGTGGTATTGACAGGGTTTTAAATTTTAAAAATTGGTCGTTGTGCGGGAAGGCCTATGGGAAGGAAAGGCCACGTGGCATGTACATTCTTTGTTGGCATGCCACTAAGTCTTTTCATGATGGTTCAAGTGGCCGGATGGCTCATTATTTTTTGAGCCCCTTTAATTTTTGTGACATATGTGCCATAGAAAAAAGGACCCTTTTCTTGAAATGGGATTAATTCATGATAAAATGAACTTGATGAAGTTATAATCTAGTGTTGTGAGGAATTTTATACATCCACACTAGGTCTTGGACCCTTGCAAATCGAATAACATGCTTTTAATGGCATCTTGTATAGGTGTTGTTAAATATTTTCACGCTTTTCTAGACTTAATGAAACCATTTCTCCCTAATTCAACATTATAAAATATGTTTAATAATATTATCACATCAATCTAGAAGGCTTATAACTTAAATCTAATGATAAACTAGTGTTGTAATGTTTCTTGCACATTCACATTGGTTCTTATGTCTTCCTAGGCTATGTGGACCTCATTTTAGTGTTGCAAAGTGTATTTAATCACACTTTCACATTTATTTTTGTGTCCCAAGCCCTATTTTGCATTCACATCATCATTAATAGGCCCCTCTTAACCCATATTGTGCATCCCAAGGCTTAAATTAATCAAATACTTGATATAGTCATCATATAAACTTGATTTTCTTACTTCTTGGCATTCCAGCTAGCAAAAATGGCCCCTGTGGGACCCATTCACCATTAGTGGTGAATTAGTCCCATATAAGTGGGACCCATTCACCATTAGTGTTGAATGAGTCCTATTTTGAGCCATTTTTTTAGGTTTGAGCGAGAAAAATTAGGTTTTGAGTTTAATTTTTCTCCATCTCAACCTGTGATGAGGTACTAATGGATAAAATAGGTGAATTTCCTATAAAATCACCTCTCTAAACTAATTTTTACATCCATTCTTCATTATTCATCCACCAATATTTCATCTCAAGTCAAGCAACTTAGGGTTTTGTCATTGCAAGACATCAAGTTAGCTCCTACAGAAATTCAAGGACTGAATATTCCTCCATTGATGCAAAAATCTAAGATCAACATCATGGAAAGGTAATATATTCCATAATTGCATGTTTCATTCTATTCTTTCATCATTTTGGTTTAATTACCTAAATGAGGTTTGACCAAGGTAAACCCCCATGCCCTAACATTCAACGTCTCTTCTTCTTCTCTTGTGTATTTATAGATTTAGGAATCTTGGAAGCTTGGAAATAATTGAAGATCAATTTTCAAGGTTGCTAAAGTCCTCTCTTCATTTAACAAGTCAAATTATCAATAAAATCTCATTTTCAGGCCTGTAAATCATAATTTCAGAAGCAGACACCTTTAGGGCATCAAAGTGCAAATTGGAAGCTTCAGAATCCATCTTTGAAAATATAGAAATTCAAAAGTGGACTCATTCACCATGGGTGGTGAATGAGTCCCACTCTAAGGTTAGTTTTTGGATTTTTACACTTTTAGACCCTTTGTCAGAAACAGGTTCTGACTCAGTTTACCAGAACTGGGATTGATTCACCCAGAATGGTGAATGAGTCCCACTAGGCCTAAAAAATAGCATCTACAACATTTCAAATGTCATTCTTTCAGTTTGATTCAGTTCTGTTAAGCTTTGCATTCTTTTCTAGTTCATTTTTGCATTACACAATGTGTTTTCAAACAAGTTGTTTTCCTTTAGTTTCCATTAATTAATCAATCATTCTTGTTAGTTTCTTCCATTCAAACTTTGCATCTAGGCATATTGCATCCACATTCCATCCATATTGCATTAATCTTTGAGTGTAACATTGCAATTTTGGCCCATCTTCCTCCTTTTAGGTGCAAAACCCTAAGAGAGCTAGAAAGCAAGTGGGTGCCAAAAATGTATCCTACATTTTGGTGAACCTACTTTTTGAATACTTCTCTTTTCTGATTTTGAGTCCTTCATCATAGATCTAGCTTGCATTAGGGTTTGCATGCTAGGTGTTAAATTTTGCATTCATAAAAAGTGCATTTAGGTTGCATTGTTGGCATCTAAATTCATTTCCACTCTCTGAAATTTTATATTTTTCAATTAGGTCTACATCATAGCACTCAGATACCATCAAAATTAGTAAAAAAAATTTGAAAAATCTGAAAAAGTCCATACTGGGACTCATTCGCCACCCTGGGTGAATCAGTCGCTTTTGACCCCTGAAACTACATTTTACATAATTCAGAACATTGTTTAGAGGGTTTTGTTTGATGCCTTAATCTACCTATATTAGTTATTTTCATTTTTGTAACATGTATTTCATCAAATCTATTCTAAATTAGCTCATTTCATGCATACTTTCAATATCAAGTTTGCATTCTCATATTGTTACATAGCATAATCAGTCAATTATCATCTAAAATTTGCATTTCATTTCATCCTTTTACATTGCATTTTGGGTTAGCATAGATTATTCTTTCAAAATTTTAGTTTCAATTTTCTCCAAATTTGCAAAGAAAAAGTTAGTTCATAAGCATTTTAATCATTCATTCAATGCATTCCCTAGCTATGATAGTCTCTTAGTGCAAGAGAATGACAATGGTGATGTTTGTATTAAACTCACACTCCTTCCTATCTCTCCTATTTGTGAGGATGATGTGTTAGAAGGGAATTCAAACATAGATAAACATGATGATCATACATGTACTTCTCTTGATACCTCTCCTTTTAGTGATGAAGGTATCTTGGTGAAAGAAGGTACAATCGTCAAGCATCATGAAGGTATTGTTTGTCCTTCTCCTCATTCCCCTTGGGAAGATAGTATATAACAACAAAAGATGAATGCATTGCCACCACCTTACCTAGTCTTCATTCATCTCCCAATGTACCTCTCCTATTTGTGACAATACTTTCATGAATGATCATGCCAAGCACATCTGTGAGGAGGATATTTTCATATCAAGAAACCTAATGATTGAAAATGATAACAAATCATTTCTCTCCTTCCTAATGTTCCTAACAATTGGAAGGTTCTATTTGAACAAGAAGATCCAATCATTGACACACATGCAAATCATAGTTTCCTTCCCTTGATCTCACCCCTATTTGTGATGAAGCTTCTTTACACATGACACATGTGTGATGCACCTTTTGATTGTCACTCTTCTCCAAGCTCTCCTACTAGGGTAGATGTTATGGCACATGACAATGATATTATAGACAACAATCAACTTTTCCCCTCTCCTAATATCTCTCCTATTAGTGAAGATGATATTATGGTGTTACACGATTCAATCAACCAAAATAATGAGAATCTTATGTGGGAAAACATCATAGAACAAGACAATTCAACCATGGATAGCTACCTTACTTACGATGATGACATTTTTGAAGAACAAGTCCTTGAATGTCAAGAACATTTGGATTTTCATTCTCCTAACAACTCTCCTCCTAGGGAGACTATTATAGTGCAAGAAAATGATATGTCTTCCTTAGGGATACATCAAACCAAGACCGTCGAGGTTATGCATGCACAAGTGTCCATTGGATCCCCCACAATCAATGAATTGCCTACATACCCCGTGGGACATACTAAGCACCCTTTAATTCTTTACCCACCATCACACAAGCAAAAAACTCAACCCCAACCCAAACTCATCCTTTACCCACCATCACACAAGCAACAAACTCAACACCAACCCAATCTCATCCTTTACCCACCTAAGCATAACATTTCATACCAACCAAGTTACAATGACTTTTCTCACATATTTGAAAAAGTATATAGAATCAAAGCCAATCAAGCATAAACTTTATTTCCTTATCCGTGCATAAATAATATTAGTTGTTGCTCCTTGCCATGTAATAGTTGTAGGATAATAGCATTATCACTATTGCATGTTTTGCATCCATCCCAGGCTCACCTTTGTCTTGCACTAAGTGGGGGAAAAGGGTTAGAAAGCCTTATCCCTGTATGTCACTTGTCATTGTCTCTTTTGACTAATCGTTAACCTTTCATGAATGTATACGAGCAAGCTTGAGATGTGGACAACATGTCTTAAGATTGACTTGCATGTTACATACTCTCTTTCATCATGACGCAGCTTATCAAAAACATATGACTTGGCATAGGGCTTTTCGAATAAGCTCTCATACCTTCTTCTACTTTAAAGCAATTTCTCACAGTAATGGTGTTAGCAATTCCTTTAAAGTGGGGGGCATACATAGACAACATCTTTGTGAAAATTTCATGGCGTGATTTACATTATCTTGTGATGTGTCCTCTCCTTGGTGGTGTCATTGGGTCTGATGCCTTCCAAGAGTACATATGATCAACTAAAGTGGCCTAATGCCAATGAGGCATCCCATGGATAACGATCTGACAACCCTGATTTGTCCTCTCTTGGAGACATTAGGTACAATGCTCCCTAAGAAGACCTTACATGAATAAAGAAAAATCCCCTTTACCAAAATTCTTCACATATTCAAAAACATTTACAAAAATCATTTTCATTGTGGTGCCTTATCAATCTTATCAAAATCATAACTTTGGTATGGTTTGTTTAATGGGAAGCTGACACACTGGCATGACTTTCTCATTATACGGTGGGAAGATGACACACTGGCATGACTTTCTCACTAAACCACTTATTTTGGGATTTCTCACCCCACAGACAACCAAAAGTTCCATGGCCCTAGAGTGAGTATGCATCTTATTTTTGTCCAAACAGCCTAGATATGATCCACAACTAGTTGGACAAATGATTGAAGCTTGATCCACCTTTTCATTTTCATCTTTCTCTTTCTTTCCATTGCATGATTATGTATCTTGATGGTTTGACTTAGGATCTTGGATCCTGGAGGATTGACCACCTCCTTTGATCTTTGTCATTCTTTTTCATCTGCATCTGTACATGTGGATCTCTCTTGAATGTCTACTTTAGTGTGAGTTTGAAGCAGGTTCATCCTCTCACTAAAGTGGGGGCTAAATGTGCCACAGAAAAAAGGACCCTTTGCTTGACATGGCATTAATTCATGATAAAAAGAACTTAATGAGGTTTTAATCTAGTGTTGTGATGCATTTTATGCATCCACACTAGGTCTTGGACCCTTGTAAATCGAATAACATGCTTTTAACGATGTCTTGTAAAGGTGTTGTAAGATAATTTCACGCTTTTCTAGACTTAATGAACCCATTTCTCCCTAATTCAACATTATAAAATATGTTTAATAACACTATCACATCAATCTAGAAGGCTTATAACTTAAATCTAATGATAAACTAGTGTTGTAATGTGTCTTGCACATTCACATTTGTTCTTATGTCTTCCTAGGCTATGTGGACCTCATTTTAGTGTTGTAAAGTGTATTTAATCCCACTTTCACATTGATTTTTTTGTCCCAAGCCCTATTTTACATTCACATCATCATTAATAGGCCCCTCTTAACCCATATTGTGCATCTTGAGGCTTAAATTGATCAAATACCCGATATAGTCATCATATAAACCTGATTTTCTTACTTCTCGACATTCTAGCTAGCAAAAATGGCCCTATGGGACCCATTCACCATTAGTGGTGAATTAGTCCCATCTAGGTGGGACCCATTTTCCATTAGTGGTGAATGAGTCCCATTTTGAGCCATTTTTGGGGTTTGAGCAGGAAAAATTAGGTTTTAAGTTTAATTTTTCTCCATGTCAACCTGTGATGAGGTATTAACAGATAAATATAGGTAAATTTTCTATAAAAGCACCTCTCTAAACTCATTTTTACGTCCATTAACTTAATTCACATCCATTCTTCATTATTTATCCACCAAACTTTCATCTCAAGTCAAGCAACTTAGGGTTTTATCATTGCAAGACATCAAGTTATCTCCTAAAGACATTCGAGGGTTGAATCTTCCTCCATTTTTGTAGAAATCCAAGATCAACATCATGGAAAGGTAATATATTCCATTATTACATGATTCATTCTATTCTTTCATCATTTTGGTTTAATTACCTAAATGAGGTTTGACCAAGGCAAACCCCCATGCCCTAACATTCAACATCTCTTCTTCTTCTCTTGTGTATTTGCAGATTTAGGAATCTTGAAAGCTTGGAAATCATTGAAGATCAAGTTGCAAGGTTTCTAAAGTCCTCTCTTCATTCAACAAGTCAAAGTATCAACAAAATTTCATTTTCAGGCCCCTAAATTAGAGTTTCGGAAGCAGACACCTATAGGGCATCAAAGTGCAGATTGGAAGGTTCATAATCCACCTTTGAAAATACAGAAATTCAAAAGTGGACTCATTTTCCATGGGTGGAAAATGAGTCCCACTCCGAGGTCATTTTTTGGATTTTTACATTTTTACATACCCTTTTGTCAGAAACAGGTTCTGACTCAGTTTACCATAACTGGGACTGATTCACCCAGAATGGTGAATGAGTCCCACCAAGCCTAAAAAAAATCTACAGCATTCCAAATGTCATTTCCAGTCTTCTTCAATATTCCAGGTGCACACTTTCAGTTTGATTTAGTTTTGTTAAGCTTTGCATTCTTTTCTAGTTCATTGTTGCATTAAACACAATGTGTTTTCAAACAAGTTGTTTTCCTTTAGTTTCCATTCATTAATCAATAATTCTTGTTAGTTTCTTGCATTCAAACTTTTCATCTAGGCATATTGCATCCACATTCCATCCATATTTCATTAATCTTTGAGTGTAACATTGCATTTTTGGCCCATCTTTCTCCTTTTAGGCGCAAAACCCTAAGAGAGCTAGAAACAAGTGGGTGCCAAAAATCTATGCTACAACATATCCATCAGCCTCGCGGATTTTTTTATCCTTTCTGACATTTGGATTTATTATTGTCCTCATTTCCCTTCATGCCATGGACTTCTCGCACAAGGGAACTGCCAGGTTTGAGCTGGTTTTGGGGAGTGGCACTTATTGTCTTAATTGTGTGATTTTCCAGCTTTTATTTGGCAATTATTTTCCTGTGGCCTTTATACTTTTGTTTTTTTTACATCTGCTCTGCAACTTGCATTCTCACTTTCCTTCTGCATAACACTGCTTTGGATTACCACCATTTGCTCGCTGGTATCATGGGTGGAGATCGTTTGTACATTGAGCCAGAAAAAGTCAATGAATGGAAGATGGACGACACCACCTAGAATATTTGTAGAGAGGGCAGAATTTCTCAGTTCATGGAATGCATGTCGAGGTTTGATGAAAGTCTTTCCAAGCAATTTGTCACCTCTTAGGAGGCCAGAAGAGTGACTATGGGGAGTATTTCCTTTGAGGTGAGTGACAGAGTTATCACTAAGGCCACTGGTCTTGCTATGGATGGGTGAAAATGGAAGAAAACAAGCAAAGTTGCTGACCAAACCAGCCTCAACCAATTCTTCCGTGGGGACAAAAAGCCTGTCAAACTCTGTGGTGGCTACAATTGTGAGGAGCTTCTAGAGCCCTTGGATAAAATTTTCGTGGTCATGATGAAATACTTCACGCTTGAGGGGAGATTTGGTGTGTATTATTATTATCATTTTCCTTTTCTCAATCACCTCATAAATCATAACAATATTTCAATTTCATTCTTTCTTTTACACACTCTAGAAAATACGATGAATGATGTGGTTGAAGCCATGAATTTGTGTAGGAATTTTACCATTATGCACCAAGGGCTCATGTTTAGATTATACCACTTTCACCTTTTCCTCTGTCCCCCAGGTGATCCCACAATAGTGGTTTACAATTTTTGGCCAAACTGGATACTGAAATAAATTTTTTAACTAAATCTTCACTTTCGGGCACCTATAGTGACTAAACCATGAGGAATTTGAAGATGATGCAAACTAGAGTTCCATGACATTTTGTCTGTAGATTCTAAATATATTTTTCAAAAATTTTGGAATCAAATTGCACTTCTTTTTTCATCTCCCTCAAAAACTAGTTTTTTCAGAAAACAACATTTTTAAAAAGTGGCGCTCACCGTATAACGTATAACTTTTTTTCCATGAAGGATAAAATTCTAATTCTTTCAAATTTAGATTTGTAACTCTAATATCTAGTTCTTCCACTTGGTTAGATAGTTTTTTATTTAATCAAGTTTCAAAGTTAAACCAATTAAAATTCAGACATAGCGCAACCGTATAACGCGTAACTTTCTTTGTATGTATCAAAATTCTTTTTTTTTTTGTTGGATCAAGGACTTCAATATCTAGTGCACTCATCTTTTTAAATTTTTTTTGATAATCTGCTATTTTTCCACATGTGTAGAACAAAGAGTTTTTCAGTGAAAACCCATGTTTAATAAAACTAAAAAAACAAGTACATAATAAAACCAAAACATATTAAAATTATAGTCATCGAATAGCTCGTTCCAAGGACTACCTAATTCCAATTGGTTTTGTGAAGTCTCCTCCATTTTCATCCTCAACCTGAGCTTCGAAGTGCATAAAAATTTGGACTTTCAAAGTTCTTGAGGGGGAGAATGAGGAAAAAGGGGGGTTTGCTCGCCCTTCCAGAAAGGGGTTTGCATGTGCTTTTTTGTCGAGATTCATTTAATGGGTTCACTCAAACCTAGGTTCGAGCAAACCCTCTTTTGGTTCGTTCGAACCAATGAGTTCGTTCAAACCCCAAGAATGAATTTTTTTGGCATGGAGTCATTTTTTGTTAATTTTCCTTGCTCATTCGAATTGTAAACAACTTTTGTGGGTTTACCCCCCCTCGGCCGATTATTGTTGAAGAAGCCCCTGCCTCTTCTAATCCAACGTCTACTAGTATTATAGATACCCCTGGCCCTAACAAGAAAAAGTGTATCAAGAACCCTTCTTTGAAAATCCCTCCCCAGGACACATCCCCTAATACAAGACCTATCATTAAGAAAAGAGATAAGAAACACAATGCTCTGATCGCCAAAATTAAAGCCAAAGCTTATAAGAAAACCAAATTTAGATTACAACAAATTGACTCAGACATTGAAATTACTGAGGAAACTAGTACTCCTCGAAGGTCCACTAGACTGGTTACCAAGCAAGAGAAAGAGAAGAGCTCTAAGGAGGTCTCTAAGTCAAATGACAGTGGGGATAGTGAGAATAAGAGCAAGGAGGAGAGGATTGTGGAGGAGGAAGCCCTTTCTACTTCTGCTAGCAACTCCTCCCATGTCTCTGAAAGCTTAAAAAAGGGTTCTTTGGGTCCTTCCAATTTTAGGGCCAAGTAGGTTAAGACTAGGGCCTCGAATATTGTGGAGGGTAAGGCCCCCATGGAGGAAGCTTGCAACAAGAAGGATGTTGTCTGGGAGGAGGTTGATAAACTTAAAAGAGAAATGGAAAACCTGGAGAAAAGGCTTCATGGCGTCACCCGCTTTTCTCTAAAGATCATGCACAGATCCGCCACCACTCTGTGCCTGCTACACAAGGATAATTCTACAAAAAAGGTTGAGGAGGACACTGACTGCAAAGAACTTCTTAAGTTCTTCACTAAAGATTAGGCTACTATAACTTTGATCAAACCATGCAGTGGAAAGAAGGATTAGGGATGCAAGATGTTTGACATTTTGGTTGGGTTTGGCCTTACTAGCCAATAGTTCTTTTTTTTTTTAGGGTTAATTTTATGGTTTATATGTTTTATGCTGACTAGTATTACCCTTGGTGGTCCTTGGTTAAGACTGTTTTAAATCATGGTTTCATGATGGACTTTAGTATTAGTAAACTCAATGATTTGGCGAGATACACTTTTTATTTTGTTGATGCTAAGTGTTGGATGGTTAGATTGTCCATGGTGTTTACTGGTTCTATGGTTACTCTGTTGGTGATTTTGCTATGCTTTTTGATATAGACTAGTTAGGGTGTCTGTTTTGGTGTTTTGACCTTGTTGTTTGTGTGTTGTTGATGTTCATTTTGCTGCTGATGGCCTTCTGGGCTTTGTACTAAAGGGACAACACCCTAGTTTTGCTGCTTTTTATATCAGAAACAAGGGTCTTAGTCTTTTATAAAAATTAAAAAAAAACACTAAGAGATAGAAATAACAACTAAGAACAACCAAATAAAAGATCTATATGAACAATCATTGTTAGGTACGTAAGTTAATGAGATTTTCTGCTAATTTATGATTTTTTCTTATTAATACCTAGAAGCTCATGTAATCATTAGAGGGGAGTTTAAATACTATATTAAAATTCAATTAAGTGAGGTGAGATATTAAAATTTATAAAATCTCAAAAATATTTTGCAGATTTTAATCTATTTCATGTTCCTAAAAAAAATATGGGATGTTTACCTAGACAATAGAGATTCCATAGATCTCTATGAAACAATTTGAAGTTAAATGTTTATTACTTAAAAAAAATATTACCTTAGTTATTTCTAATTTATCCCATCCAAATTTCAATTTTTGAAGAAAACCATTCAAAAATTCCTTCAAATTTCGGCATATGTGGTTATAAGATGATGACATTTTGAAGCAAATCCATATATTGGAAGGAACCTATAAATTTGAATGGTATCAAAATATTTTGAACTGGGACGTGGGTTATCCTGCTTCCTTCTGAGCACTTGACGGCTGAAGAACATCTTTTGATGAGCAACTACCAACAATAATACAACTAGTAACAATGCACTGCCCACGATACCTGTGACTGAATAAAAGGTGAAAATATATTCAAATGTAGCGAATTGTAGTCATAGTATTAAAATAAAAGTTAAAAAAAAAAAAAACATGAATATGAATAAAGATAACTTGTATAGGCCGCTTTCGAAAAGCGAGTCTTAAAGATAACTTGTATAGGCCGCTTTCAAAAAGCGAGTCTTAACAAGAATAGAGATGAAATTCATGGACTTGAATTTAGGCTCTGAATTATTTGAATCATTAAAATTTATATTGTTAGTAACAATTGTAGGCAACGTGCCTCCATCACAATAAAAAAACTTCCTAGTTTAATTTAGCTAGCAAATGAATCAAATTCTTTTGTACCATTTCTATTCGCTTCTACTGAAATTGGAACTAACTAGAATTAGTGCTTTCATCTATCTCGCAAGATGGCCTCGTCGTTGTTATGTTGTAATTATAGGTAGCATTTTTTACAATCTTCGCTAAAACTCAATTTCATTGAAAAACTCAAGATGGTCTAGGGTTATATTCTTGTAGTAAACTACTATATGAAATTGAGGACTAGACCAGAATTGCGTTGTGTTGTTACTAGAGGATGGGTCGCATGCATCTCCTTTAGTTTCTTGTCAATTATTAAGAACGGAAATAATATTCAATTTTTTCTTTAACATAGAATAATATTATTATTATTTGTGGTTTTTGGATTTGATTGTATTAAAAAATAATAAAAGCTCTTGTTTATGAACATATCTATTTGTATCTATCAAAAATATTTTAGAGGTCATGTTTATAACACACCTAGATTTGTTTAATGCTTGATCGTATACCTTTTTTTAATCTATTATACATTTTTTTGTTGTTGATGTTGAGATATAATAGTAATAATAATCTATTTATTTTAATATTTGTTGATTTTAGATTATAAATTTTATAATTTGATATGAATTTCTTTTGTTTAGAATTTGTTCAATTTAATTTTTATAGATTTAATTATTTTGAATTTGTCCAATTTTATATTAGATCATGAACAATCACCTTTCTTTATTGCTCAATTTTAAATTCTTAATTTTCAAAGTTAAAAATCTTAAGATCTCACTATATTTTTGTCAAAGAGAGTTTAAAAGTCCAAATTAATGAGTAAAAAGTTGTGTATACAAAGATAACATTCTAGAACATTTACTCATCATCACATTATTACATAATAAAATAATAAAACTTCACATTTTTATCTAAGATAATTTCTTTTCTTTTAAAGAATTAAGAGTGGATTCTTATTTACAAACATCCAAAATCTCCAACAATCAATATAAATTTTCAAAACACACTTTGAATATATCTTCAAATACAATCACTCATCAATTTACATTGAACTTTCCATTACCAACATCCATCGCTATCATTAACTCTATCTTAAATAGACAAAACCCTGAATTTATCATCTGTTGCAGCTGTTTGGAACACACTTCATTTAACCACATTGGATAATGTGACCTAAGTGAAAGTCTAGAGTCCAGGCCTGCAAATTACAGATCTGACCACAGATAACCTATGTTCCATACTGAAGAACAACTTGAATATGTTCAACATGCCTAAATTTACAAGATACATAGCCTTGTAGCTTCAATCTCCCACAAATCCATCGCTTATAAAATTATTAAAAAGATCTCCATGTAAAAATCTAAGCTTCAAATCATTGAACTAATAAAGCAAAAACGCAAACGATCGCACAAATGCTTAGTTAATTTCAAAATTCATCGCCTCATTCAAAACCAAAACAAATGACTTGACCCGTGTCTATCCAATATTCTGGATGCACATTTGACCGTATTTATTAATTAATTGAAATTCAGAATACTGTTGTATTCTGAATTTCAATTAATTAATTAATAAATACGGTCAAATGTTGCTAAATGACTTGACGTCGTTATCATCTCCAATAGCGCTTCGATGAGAGGAGTGGGAAATATATGTCATGAAGTTGGGAAGATCTGGGTATATCTGATCTACTTGCCTGAGTCAATACCGATTCGTCTCGATTGTCCCCTCGAAAATGAAGTGAACAAGACTCCATTCATATGAGTTCGAAATAGTCGTTGCCCGTGGCTACATCAGTCATCGTGAATTTGGACATTTATGATCGACTTTTTTAACGTGACAACCACGGCGTGGATCCCACATTCGGCGAAAATTCCCATGTGAAAGCGTTGACACGACAATGGACAATATCCGCTTTCACGAGCAAGTGGGAAATAATTAGAAGTCGGTTCTCATAATTTATAAACCTACAAAGTCCCCACACTCGACATACATTTTCAAGGTACACTTTATGGGAGAAGTGTTAAATAAATGTCATGTGACTTAAAGTTTGGGAAGATCGGGGGAAATCTCACCTATTTTCCTGAGTCAATTCGTGTTCGTCTCAATTGACCCCACAAAAATGAAGTCAAGTCAAGTGAAGTTGCGTAATAATTTGGAATAGTCCTTGCCGACATTTAATCAGGCAACGTGATTTTGGACATTTGTTGTCGACTTTTGTAACGTAACAATGACAGCGTGGGTCCCGCATCGGGTGAACGTTTCCCTGTGACACGGCAACAGACAATATCCACTTCCTGAGTGAGTTTTTGGAGAAACAACTCTAAAAGGCCTGGCAGGGCCTGCTTAACTGTCTTCGGATTTGTTTCCTATGAATTTATTTCAAAGGGTTTTATATCAAATTCAAATTTTAATTTAATAAATAGGTATGTTCTTATTGAAGCAAGAATACTCTTGCATCTATTGAGCGCAATTTTTATAACGACAATGACTGTCAAACCATTCATATTATAAAATTTAATATCATAGAATTTCAATTCTATAGTTGAAATTCAATTATTTTATTTATTAATTTTTAAAATAGTGTTTTATTCTTTCTTATTGACTTAATTGGAAAACAGTCGTGATAACTATTTGTAAAATTTAATTTCTAAAATATTTTATATTTGAATAGAATATTTTCCACACTCCATTTAATGTGTGGTGAATGGTAGTATTTTTCACACTTCATTTCATGTGTCATAACATTTTCAAGGCTTAATAAATAAATGTGAGTACAAACAAGAATACTTATGCATATTTAAATATTTGTTTGCAGCAAATTTGAAGTTTTCAATTTTCAATAAATAGTACAATGATGCTTACCATTTTGTAATAAATATTACAATAAAGTTTATCTATCTACAATAAATATCAGAGCAAAATCTACCTATCTACATTCAATATTACAATGTTGGAGTCTATTGGAGAAGTTGATAAAATATTTACAAAGTTTAATTTCAAACATTTTTTAATTTTTGAATGGTAATATTTTCCACATTGCATTTAATACATGCTAACATTGTCAAGGCTAACTAAACAAAATTGAATAGAAGCATTAACTATAGCAGTGGGTGGTAGACAGATAGGTCAAGATGCAGTCAGTAGTTTCATTGAAAAAGACATGGAGATGAGAAAATCTTTGAATATCTAGAAAAATCAAGGGGAATCTTATGCTATCTTGCTATAATGAAATAATTTTTAAAGTTTGTGTTTGTTAGATAATAATTGAATAGGATACAATTTGGAATCTATGAAAGCTACAAAGATTGCCAAGACTGAAAACTACAAAGATTGAAAAGACTAAACAAAGTGTACAATAATCATTCTAAGAATGTAAGATTGAAATGTATTTTTTCCTTATAGTTCTTGAATATTTTTTGCTGTTGCATCTGCAAGTTCATTTTGTCTTTTGTCTTTTTCTTCTAATTTCTTTTGTGTTGTGCTTCTTTGTTAGCAATTTTGTAGAAAGCTCTTCCTTTACAAAGAACTATTTTATCTGCATTAAAAAATGGATTCTCAAATGAGTATCAAACTAAGGTGAAAGCAAAAATAGAGAACACGTAGAACAAATAGTTGTAGACATTAGGTAAGGTTGTTGTATAAAGATTTATTTTATTTTCTTTGGTACATATTTGACATTTTTTGGATACAAATAGTTATCTTCGTTGCATAGAAATGTGGAAACATATAGCTATTTTGCATTTGAAACATATGTTCGATATTTTATAGAGAATTAAGAGGCACATTACTAGCAACAAACTAATTTGAAAGGGAAAATAAAGAACAAGTGCAACAATCTAAGGTGAAAGGGAAAATAAAGAATAAGTGCATCAAACTATTGGAGACATCAGGTAAGGTTGTATCAAGTCTTATTTTTATTATTTTCCTATGTAAGGTGGTATCTATAGTAGGAAGTATGCAACTTCAAGGTAAAAAATGTCTTGCTTTAATTTTTTGGTGAAAAATAAGGATTGTAAATTGGTCTTAGTTTTAAGTGTCTACAAACTGCTAGTCATTTTCTAATCTTTGTTCAAAAGGTATAGAGAATATTTTCAGTGATAAGTAAGGAACGAGATGAATATTTTATAGACATATTCTGAATATTGATTAACTTGCTAAGTCAAGAAATTTTCCTCTAATTTGTAGGATTTGGAGTTGGGAGGAGCAGTTAGGCTTCAAGGCCATGCAGACATATGACATATGTAAATTATAAGTCTATTTTTTGTCGATAAATAGGTATGTGTGCAAGAATTTGAAAGCCAACCATTTTGTGGCTTTCATATTTGAAGAAAAGAGAATATGCGTCTTTTTCCTATAAATTAGTATTGAAAGTGATCTTAGATATCTGGAAACATTGATTATTGTATCTTTGCAGAGATTTCAATGTTTTCAAAATAAAATAATTTGATTACTATTCAATCATAGATTGTGGGATATATGAACCTAATTCTAAGTTTAAGGTTTTCGTTGCTTTACTAAATAAAATTATTCTCTTGAAAAATAGAGTTTGATCATTTAGACTATTTGTAGTTTAGTTCTTATTTTATTTACATTGTATTGTGTTGAATAGTAGATAAAAGTATTGAGATCTCCTTGAGACAATTTTTTATTTGTACAATTTTTTTTATCACTATAAATTGTGTTTTTTTTTTTTTCATATTTGATTTTACTACATCATTTGTCAAAGCAATTTTTCTCTCTAAAAATTTATACTAGGCTAAGAAACAAGAACCCATTTTCCAACTACTTTGGTAGCCTTGACTAATCTCTTTACCTTGAGATTCCATGTAGGTGCTAAAATCATGTACAGGCTTAATTTATCAATCACTTTTAGTAAACTTATTTGGCAAATTGTTATAGTCTCTAGTTGGACACACCAACCTTGATTGTGTTAGGCACCCACCACAACCTAAGGTTTCCATTTCAAGATGGTGCTACTAATCACCATCGCAAGGTTGTTTCATCTATTGATTACAACTGACTCATGATAATGTTGAGTGTGTTTATATGCTCTGCAATAGAGTGTCCAATCCAATCATAAATGTCACTACCTTTGTAAATTGAAATTCTAAAGTAGAAGAAGTTTCACCACCTAAGCTATTGATTGGTTGATTATTTACATGCATTTAAAAACCAACAAAATCTTAACTACTGCATAGGTGATAAGAGCTGACATGAAAATCTTAACTATCAATGGATGGCATTTTTTAGTTCTAATTTTGGAAGGCAACATGAGTAAATGTCAATCTTTAGATTACAATAGGAGTTCCTAGATTTAATAACCTGGAAATTTGTTATGTTAGATCTTGAGGGATGGTTGTGCTACCACTCTATTGTTACTATTTTCTATTTCACTATTGGCACAAGAAAATGACAAAGGTTGGAAAGTTGAAACTAAATTGTGCATTGTAGATTATGATTAAATAAGTAGGAAAGACTGATACATTTAGTCTAGTCTGCTTGGTAAGAGGGAATTTAAAAAAGAGATAAATAATAGATTGGTATACTTTGAAGACAAGCCTTTAAGATTTGATATTTCCTTGCTTGGCTTTAAAAATTTACCCTTCCACCCAACTAGTTTTCTCTAGATCCTTTCTATTATGTTATTCCAATAGATTGGTTGAATTTGGAATAATATATTGAGATATAGGTCCCTGCATGGTTTTCAAGAAATTTGATGATAATACTTATGAATGGAAGTTACATGTGGGGATTTATATATCTCCCACTTATAAAATTGGGGAATTATATGCTTATAGTTATTTTAAAGGAGATATTTCCAAGATTACAAATGAACAAAATATGCAGTAAAATGAGACAAGAACCCCTAACAAGTTAAAAAAAAAACAAAACAAATAGATTAATTAGTAGATGAAGACTACCAAACAAGACACTCTCAATGCAAACAACATTTGATCAAATGGAAAGTACCACCACAACAAGACAAAAGCAATTTTTTGAAATGAAATTTAAGAAGCTTGAAGGAAAAAAAATTGCTTGGCTTTCTTTCAACCTATAGACACCTAAATTTGACCACTTCCATATGGTCAAATTTACCCCTTGTATTCCTCTGTCCTCCATCCCTTAGCCATATTAATTAAATAATCTATTATTTGATTAATATTTCTTTTCAGTCTAATGTCCCTAAGGTATTTAACAAATCAATTAAATACCTAACCTCTTTCATCTCCAAATTAGATAAATATCCCAATTTGCTTAATTCGGTCACTTTAACCCAAATGAACTAAATCAATTATTAATTCATCTTTTTCTCTCCCCTCATGTCACATCTTCCATAATCCTCCTTAATCTAGATTAATCAAATTAATTTGTGATTAGGATGTGCATACCCCTTGAAAGGAAATAGAAAAGAGCAATGGAAAGTACTAATGAATGAGCAATTGTTTGAAGGAAAGAGATTACCAAATAGATTGAAGTAGCCAAATCAAGCACCACCAAAGCAAGAGAGACACAAGAATTTGTTAAGGGGAAAAAACAAGAAAAAACCCCAATATTATGAATGAAGGAAAAATGCCTAAAGAATAATACAAAGAGAGAGAGAGCTTCAGCCTTAGCTTGCTTGCATGAGTCTTGAAGAATAAGAGGAGAAGCACCTCAATAAGTAGAGGTGAGAAAGAGGAGTTAGAATGTAACTCCCAACTCAATGAATGCCACCATTCATCTATGTGTGTGCAAAGTGTCACCTCTTAAGGAGGTGGTTACAAATATTCCTTAATAAAGGAATTAAAAAATAAGCCATCCTCACACATGTGTGAGATGACAAAAAAAACAAAAGACTTGTAGGGATTCCTTTGGAATATTCCTACAAGTTAATAAATAATTACAATTAAAGAATAACCTTTACCAAGTAAAGATTAATCTTCTAACATCCCCCCTTAAGCTTTACTTGGGGAGGTACATCAAACCCTTCAATGGGTTGTAATCCAAGATTTTTACAATGAAAGAGAAATTTATCTTTACAAAGAGCTTTGGTGAGAATATCTGCAACTTGATCTTCACCTTTACAATACAAAAGAGAAATTTGCTTGTCTTCAATTTGCTCTCTAATGAAGTGATGTTGAAGAGAAATGTGCTTGGTCCTTGCATGAAAAATTGGATTCTTTGCCAAAGCAATAGCACTTTGATTATCACAATACAAAGGAGTAGGATCCTTTTGAGGTAGACCCAAGTCTCCAAGTAATCTTCTTAACTATGATGCTTCTTTGGATGCATTTGTACAACCTTTATATTCAGCTTCTGTAGAACAAAGAGAAGTAGATTGTTGTTTCTTACTATTCCATGAGATTGCACCTGATCCAACAAAGAAACAATAACCACAAGTGGATCTCCCATCATTGGGATCACCTCCTAAATCTGAATCAGTATAACCTTTTAAAGAAAAATCACAATTTGCATCATAAAAGAGACCAAGATTAAGAGTTCCTTTAACATATCTTAAAATTCTTTTTGCAACTTTAAAATGAGTTTGTTGTGGTTTAGACATAAATCTAGAAACCAATCCAACACTATAAGAAATATCAGGTCTAGTAAGAGTTAGATAATTTAAACTTCCTACTAATTGCCTATATAAAGTAGGATCAACAAAAGGAGTTTCCATATCAACCATTAATTTAGTTCCTAATTCACAAGGAGTAGAAACACACTTTGCATCATTCATTTTAAATCTATCTAAGAGATCTTGAGCATATTTATGTTGAGAAAGAAAAATACCTTTAGGTGTTTGCCAAATTTGCATACCCAAAAAATAATGTAATAGGCCTAAATCAGTCATTTGAAATTGTTGATTGAGTTGAGACTTAACATCACTAATCAATTTTTTAGAACTAGAAGTGATAATTAAATCATCAACATATAAAATAATAATCACAATATCATTTTCACTATGCTTAATATATAAATTTGGATCATTTTTACTTCTAATGAAACCTTGAGATAAAAAGAAGGCATTGATCTTTGAATACCATTCTCTAGGAGATTTCTTTAAACCATAAATTGATTTCTTCAATTTGCAAACAAGATTTTCGTTACCTTCTTTAATGAAACCCAAAGGTTGAGACATATAAATTTCTTCATGTAAATCACCATTTAAAAATGCACTTTTAACATCCATTTGATGAATAGGCCAATGCATATGAGAAGCTAAAGCAAGACCTAATTTAATAGTTGGCATCTTAGCTACTGGAGCAAATGTTTCATTATAATCTAATCCTTCAACTTGAGAGAAGCCCCTAGCAACTAATCTAGCTTTAAACTTGCTAACTTCATTATTTGCATTAACCTTAGTTTTATACAACCATTTGCATGAAACAAGATTCTTACCTTGAGGTAATTGAACTAAATCCCAAGTATTATTAGCAATTAAAGTATCATATTCTTCTTGCATATCCTTTTTCCAATGAGGTTGATCTTTAGCTTGTTCATAAGTTTGAGGATCATTTGAATTCATAATGTTAGACATCAAAGCATAATTACAATAATTTTCCTTTCTTCTTTTAGGTGGATTTTTAGCTAAATAATCCTCACTTTCTTGCAACAAAATTTTAAACCATTTTGGCATTCTTTTAGATGTAGGAGTATCATCACTAGAAGAAGAATCATGAGGAGAAATTTCAACATTTTCATCATCACTATCACTATGAGTAAGAGATGCATTAGGAGGGTTAAGAGGAGTTTCAACTTGAGGATTATCCTCCACAACAATAACTTTATTTTGAGAAGAATCAATATTATGCACTTTAGAACAATCATGAACACCATTTTCAGCAATGCATACATCTCTAGCAACTTTAACTTTGTTAGTAAGAGGATTATAAACTCTATAAGCTTTAGAATGTTCATCATAACCAACAAAAATATGATAAGAAGATTTAGCATCTAATTTTTGCCTCTTTTGTTTAGGTTTGTGAACATAAGCAATTGAACCAAAAATCCTTAAATGCTTAAGATTGGGCTTCCTACCAGACCAAGCTTCTTCAGGAGTTATATCCTTTAAAGCTTTAGTAGGAGTCCTATTAATAATGTAAGTAGCACAAAACATAGCTTCTGCCTAAAATTTATAAGACATATTTTTAGCATGTAACATACATCTAGCCATTTCAACAATAGTTCTATGCTTCCTTTCCGCTACACCATTTTGTTGAGGTGTATAGGGAATAGTTAGCTCATGCTTAATACCAAATGTTTTCAAATAACTATTAAAAGCATTGTTCACATATTCTTTTCCATTATCAGTTCTAAGAATTTTAAGTTTAAAACCAGATTGCCTTTCAACAAATTTATGAAATTCAGAAAATATATCAAGAACTTGATCCTTACTATGAAGAAAATAGATCCAAGTTCTTCTAGAAAAATCATCAACAAAAGTAAGTGCATACCTTGATCCTTGGATGGAGTTATTCTCCATGGGTCCCAAAAGGTCACTATGAACTAGGTGCAACTTATGAGTTGCCCTCCATGATTGACCATGTGGAAAGGGCTCCCTATGCATCTTACCACTCATGCATCCTGTGCATACAATTTTAGATGGAACAATACTAGGCAATCCATCTACCATATTAAGCTTTTGCATTAAAGCAATATTGTTAGCATTTATATGACCAAGTCTTTCATGCCAAACATTAAAATCAATGGTAGATATTAAAGAGCATCTAGATTGAGAAAACTCATAAAATTTGAACAAATTATCATTGTCTAATTTAGCATTAGCAATGACCTTGTTTTGTTTTGGATCAATAACATAGCACATATCTTTGTAAAATTCTATTTTATAATCTTGACAAAGCTTAGCAACTGAAAGCAAGTTAGTCTTTAATTCAGGAACATATAAAACATCATGCAATTTACCATTAGGAACATTCACATCTCCAATTGCTTCTACTTTACAAGTATGATTATTAGCAAGTTGAAGAGGAACATTAGATATATCAGGTTGCATAGACTCAAAAACTTCTTTATGTGAAGTAACATGTTGAGATGCACCTGAATCAATAACCCATTCAAGAGGTTGAGAAACATTAGAACTACAAGTAAAAGCATGTCTAGATTGATTTGCATTATTTTGAAACTTATTATTATTAGGTTTATTTTGATGTTGATTATTTTGCTTCATAGGATTTTTCTCATTTTGCTTCTTAAAACAAGTATTTTTCCAATGACCATCCTTATTACAATAAGTGCAATGCGGTTTCTTAGAAGAGTTAAACTTTCTAGGATCATTTCCATTATTATAATGAGGTTTGGAATGATAAAGTTGTTGTTTAGAATGAGGTTTAAAATTTTGCTTATGATTAGATAAGAAAGAATTTTCATTAGACTTAAGAGTACCAAACTGAATTAACTTAGCCTCCTCTTGTCTTAATAAATCATGAAAAATATCATAAGTTAATTGAGTAGCTAAAGAAGGAATAGCTATTTGAGCATGAATATTAGTAATGAATTGCTGAAATTGTCTAGGAAGACACTTTTTAAGAAGAAGATGAATTAATCTAAGATTATCTAATTTAACTCCTAAACCATCCAATTGACTATTTAAAGCATCAAATTTCAATAAAAATTCATCCATAGATTTAAAATCACAATACCTCAAATCTTCAAGTTGATCTTGAATTTGAATTTTTCTTGATTCATTTGTACTATCATAAATTGTTTTGAGTTTGTCCCATGCTTCATAGGCAGTTGTGCATGTCCCAATATGAACATAAAGTTCGAGTGACATGGAGATACCTATGAGGCCAAGGGCTTCTTCATTTTTGAGATTCCATTTTTTCGATTTCATCTTTGGATGCAGACGAACCTGGTTTAGATTTAGGATTTGTAGCTACATCTAAAAGATGTTTAAACTGAAAAATAAAGCATATATGAGTTTTCCAAGAATGATAGTTAGAAGAATTCAACTTAATCTCTGGAATTAAAGTTGACATGATTGCAATAAAAAAAATCACAACTATATGAGAAAAATAATAACTATTGTAAATATTTGCTAAAAAATACCACTTTGATTGAATTAAACTTTAAAATAAACCTTCTTTAATAAACAAATATTAAATACTTTAATCAATCTAAATATAGATAATTAAATAATTATAAAAAAAACTATTTGATTGAATTTAAATGTGAAATTAAATTAAAAAATACTAATAATGAAAAAATTAATAAATATTTTTAATAAACTTTAAAGTTAATAATAAAGAAAAGTAATTTAAAAATTAAAAACCTTAATTAAAACTCATTTTAAAAGTATACGAATCTTTATATAAGGAAAAGCTTTTATACTAAACTATTAAAAAATAAAACCTTGCTTTCCTTCATATTAGCGCTGATTTAAGTGCAGATGTTAAAAACAAAATCAAAGGGCGGGATAAGTTAGGGAGAGATAAAAATAGAAAGGAGTATTTTAAAAAAAGCAGGTGGGCAAAAGATACCTTAAGAGTATTTTAGGTAGGGGTTTTTTAGAGCGCTTGAGTAGAGAACAAGGTTAAAGGAGACTCCATTCACGGTGGAAGAAATGCAGAGAGACAGCGGCGATGAGCTTCCTACCTCCCGCAAAGACACTTGAATATTATGCAGGGTAGCAATGGTACAGGGTGGGGACGTGAAGCAGCAAGAAGCCTGCAAAGCCGTGGGAGGGCTATGGCCCAAAACAAGAAAAGAGAATTTTTTTTATAATTGTTATTTATTATTTTGAAAAGAAAATAACAGGGGTGAAGTCCGAATATTATCTGTATTGAATATTGTTAAACAAATATGATCAAAGAGATTCGGGTTTTGAAACCCTTAAAAAATTAGGGTTCTAATTTTTGATTTTTTTAATATATTTATTACTACTGAAATAAATGATTTTTTTTAGATTTTTTAATGGAACAAATATTATATATCTAAAAAATAGATTTTTTTTTTATAACTTGTAAAGGAAAATAAAAGTAATTTTTTATTTATTTTCAATAAAAATTTCTAAACTAAGATTAGAGCCCTAAAAATATATATATATATAATCCATTATTTGAGGGTTTCTATAATTTTGCAAAAAATAAAACATGCATGCAAAGTATAATGATTTTTTTTTCAGATTTAAACTGATATTTAGCAAAAAGCTTAGAAAACTTTAGATAACAAAACTACACAAAAGGTTAAAAACTATGAATTGAAATTTGGAAAACAAGATAAACCCTTATTGGGTTTTTTTTAAAACTTGCACTAAATGTAAATAGATTTAAGAACAAATTATTTGAAATGAAAAACAAAGAACTAAAATTCCTGCACAATAAAACTATGTTAGAAAAATATATCAAACAAAAAGCAAGATTAGACTTTTAGCTCTTCTCTTTTTCTCTTTGAGTGCCTCCAATGGTGTGCTTTTAAAACTTGGTAAACCTTCAACAATGTAGCTCACAAAATATTAGTAATACAAAGCTCTGATACCATGAAAGGAAATAAAAAAGAGCAATGGAAAGTACTAATGAATGAGCAATTGTTTGAAGGAAAGAGATTACCAAATAGATTGAAGTAGCCAAATCAAGCACCACCAAAGCAAGAGAGACACAAGAATTTGTTAAGGGGAAAAAACAAGAAAAAACCCCAATATTATGAATGGAGGCAAAATGCCTAAAGAATAATACAAAGAGAGAGAGAGAGCTTCAACCTTAGCTTGCTTGCTTGAATCTTGAAGAATGAGAGGAGAAGCACCTCAATAAGTAGAGGTGAGAAAGAGGAGTTAGAATGTAACTCCCAACTCAATGAATGCCACCATTCATCTATGTGTGTGCAAAGTGTCACCTCTTAAGGAGGTGGTTACAAATATTCCTTAATAAAGGAATTAAAAAATAAGCCATCCTCACACATCTTAATAATTACAATTAAAGAATAACCTTTACCAACTAAAGATTAACACTTGCACACATTTTTGGCATGCCTGGTGGGACCCACGTCATGGGCCTATTTTATTGTTTGTTGTTGTTTAAATTTTCCTAGGTTCGAACTTCACATGCAAGGGCGAATCCACCCCCTACAGGATATTTTTCTCGATACAGGGGTGAAATCACTTTGAAGATAGGCGACCTCACTTCTGCCTTTTCAAAAAAGGGGCAGACTTGCAACTGATAATCTAGATTCCCAAATACATAAGCGGATATGCAAAGAGCTACCAGAATAGGCGAGATTGTTGAGTATAGAGGTGAACTTAAAAGAGTTACAAAAGCATAAACGTATACACCCATCCACTTGACATACGACTGCGACTTCACTTATCTCCTCAAACAAGTGACATAGAATCCATAAAAGGGTGAAATCATCTCACACACAGGCGAGTTTGTGGTAATCCCAAACCTTATATTTTCCAATTTGAGCTATAATTTGGTTTTAGTTTTGGGGTACTAATCAACTAACTCATTTGTCGGTGATTATGGAATTTAACTAACAGTTTGTGTAACTTGTTCTCCAATGTTTGGTGAAGATTGGTGGTAGAAACTATTGACATATTTTTTGTAGGACGATCGATTGAAGGCCCTTAGCTTAGCTCTATTTGTGTGTAATTTTTCCATACTAATTTAGGCACACATAGATTAAGTAAAGGGTTAATTAACTTGTTTTTTGTGTTTGGGAGCGAATTGTTGATGTATCCACTCCCCTTGCACCTTTTGGTGATCCTAGGTGACAAGAAATCACAATTCCTTCCAATCCAGTCCAATTTACCTAGGATGTACTAGTGTGTCTAAGCTCTCTCCTTGTGCTACGTGCAAGCCTGGCGACAAGCTGAAGCATCTAGTATTTCCTTCCTTTAGCGAGACCTGCTTGGGATTTCATCACCTAGGGGATGATTCCAACCACGTGTTACCAACGGGGTATATAAAGGGGGGAGAAATAAAGTTTTACCCAATCCAGTCACGTCGTGTCTAGCGAAGCATCGAACCTAGGGTGATACCTAGAAAAGACATGCAGAGTTGGTCTGAGTTTCAGTACCTCACTAGGGATCCCAATCCATGCTTGTGATGGGTTCGTGTTCACGGTTGTGCCTCACGTACCTAGTGTATATCAAGGATGCACGAGATAGCTTGTTTATCCTAGATAGAGACCCGTGTTTTAGCCGTGGTTTGTTGTAATGTAGGGGATGTGCACTATACCCCAAAGTTACTCACAATGTACTTCCTTGGGTTTAGATAGAAATCCTCGTGGTGGACTACCATAGTCTCAAAGAGAGTGGGAAGGTGATCCCGTGGCATCTGTTGATGACCCTGTGCCACTGAATCGTTAGCTATCTTCCTTTGCGAGAAAAGGTGATCTAGAGAACCACCTTGGTATCATGAAGTATTAGCCTTGGGGTGTCCCCTCAAGGTGGTGAGCCTATATCAACTCTGTAAACCCTTATCACTAATTCTAGGATTGTGTTGCCTAGCGTGTCTTCTTTGTGCGATACCACTGTATGTCGTCAATTTGAATCAGTCCAACCATTCTACTTTTTGTTTGTTGTGATTTTGTCCTTTGTCGTAGTCTTCCCCTACCCATAATGGTGAGTTTGCTTCACACATGGGCAAACTTGCATTGTGGATAGGCGATCCTACCCTAAAAGGGGTGTATCCATGTCTCAAGTCTGGTCTAAGTCATCCTTTAGGTGAGTTCATCCTTGTCATGAGAAAATTTTCTTGTAGGTCCCTTAGGCGACCCCACATCTACCTATTTCCTAAATAGGCGATCTTTCCATCCTTTTAGGCGATTCTATGTTTAGTCTGTACCGCTTGAGTCCACCTGTTCCCTTAGAATAGGTGATCTTGTCACCTTCTTGGGTGATCTTGCAGTCCATAGGGGTGATCCCACGTTCGTTCGTACCATCCTTGTATATATAGTTCAAGACATAGGCAAACTTGCTTGTCTGATAGGCGATCCCTTAGTAGGAATTTTCGCTCCCCATCCATACATCTCATGAAATGGGTGATATTGAACCATAGGTAAGCAATTTTGTCTCTTGTGCCTGCCTGTTTCTTTTGAGCGTCCAAAGATTTAGGCGATCATGTGTCTTAGAAAGGTGATCTTGTGACCTAGATAGGAAAAGTTGCGATACACAAAGGAAAATTTATTGACCTTTAGATAGGCGATCCCGTCACTTGGAGGGGCAATCTTGTCAAATACAGAGGCATATTTGCACCCCATAAAAAAATCCTGAGAGTTAATCCTTTGGGCCATTGAAGGCCTATTATTTTTTGAGTCTAGTCCCACAATAAATTTTTTTTATCATCCATCCACCTATAATCATCATTTTTGTCCATCTGCATTTTCTAAACGTCATCAAAACCTTAATCAAATCACATAGTTTCATCTTAGGACATCCCTAGATTGCATATCCATCATCGGTTCATCAATCCCAACCTCTTAGGTTTCGTTTTAGGGATTTTTATCCAAGTTAGCTTAGGCGTCTGATCCTGGTTGTTATCATTCACACTTACTTAGGATTGTTATCCATCCCGAGTTAGTAATCACTTGCAGCCCAATCAATCTACTTCCATCTTGAGGTAGATTCAGTATCGTAATCATCCTTTTTCATAATCCAATCCAATCATTAGCATAATATGTCATCTAGTGAAACCCCGAAACTTGGTTTAGAGTTAGTCACATCAATCTAATCCAATCATCCAATCCAATTAATCAACCCTAGTCGAATCTAGTCCAATCACTTATCCAATTCATCCCTATCAAATCAATCTAGCAATCAATCAATCAATCATTTAATCTAATCAATCCTTTGGTCATCATTCAGATTGTCATCTAAGAGCATCCTATGGCTTAGTGTCATCTTAGTTACCTGGTAGTTTTGCATTTGCATGCTCGTTACCACCCAATCACAACTAAAGAAGCTCATGGAACAACAATAGTCCCAAGGTGCTCAGCCTCATATCCCTCAGGATCAACCCATCAATAGTGGCTCATCACAGTCTAATACTAAGGTTCACAATTCACCACCTCCTAATGAAAGAATGGTCAATCAACCTGAGCTCACAGTTGAGAAGAGTGGGGATAAGATCCTTGCCACATTACTGCTAAAAGATATCAAGCCACTGTTGGGGTTCAACTTATTAAAATACGTCAACATTACACCTCATGCACCCCTTATGCTGCAAGATCCTCAAAATTCTCAAAATGAACTAGGAAATTCAAACATCCCCCAAGGTCCACCACAAGAGGGTTGATACCAACCAGAATTTGGCAATGTTGTTCTTTATATCATGTAACACCCCTTGTGACACCCCATCAGGTTCCAATTTTGATTATGGGTGCACTTGATACAAACATTCCTCAAGGCCCCAATCCCAACAATCCTCTTAGTCTTCGTATTCCACAAAGGCTTCCCAATCCACCAAGCACAAACATCCCATAAGGCTTGATCCCCATATCGTTTGCACCACCTCTTCCACCGAACCAGTCGAGCCAATTACTAGGGAATACTGAGGGAAATCCATTCACTGTGCCACCTCCACCTCTTACCACCACCTTGATTTACTTCCCAACAACTACCTCAAGGAAATATCCCATCCTTGCATCAGCCTCATGGTAACCCGCAATAGGTTCCACCATCGCAACCACCTCATCAACAACCACCACAACAACCCCCAACACAACCTCCACAACATACCTCAATTCCCTCGCAACCCATGCATCATGCATAGATTATGTCGCAGCATCAACAACAACCTCCACATCAGTCACAAGGTATCCCATCACAACCCCCTCACCAATCATAGGTCCCTCCTCACCAACCAACATCATCTTATCAACTACCTTCTTACCAACTGCAAGTCCCTCAACAACCCCAAATCCCATCTCGACCTCTTTATCAACAACCACCATCCTACCAACAACCCTCGCAGCATTCACAAATTCCAACACAAGGCCACAACAATCCTTCCAACAAATGTTAGGCAACCCTGCTGCCGAATACTTATACCACCAATAAAGCACTTATTACATGCAACCCACCACATCCAATCCTAATCCCAATTATTCTTATCACAATCCCCAACAATCCCAGTAGCAACCATCTTACACAAATCCCTAACAATTGAAACAAAGTCCCTACTATCAATAGTCTAATCTGTAATAGCCTTTGTATGCTTCCCAACCATGGACTTCCTATAATTACCAATCCAATCTATATTACTCCCAATGGTAGCCATCATATCAACAAGGTTCCTCCTCCTCATCTTACCAATCCCAACCATCATATCAGCAGTGTGCTTCCTCATATTATCAAGCCCCGTTGGTGCAGGAGCACCTAGGCTAACCTCCATTTTAATAATTGTCATTTTTAAATTTTTTTTGGCTTGTATCTGACCTTAGCCAAGTCAGGGTAATAGTGTGTTTGTTTTGGACCTAAGAAGGTCATTATTATGGTTAGGTGAATTAGTCATTAGGACTAAGATTCACCAAAGTTTAGTCATTATTGCTAGTTTGCTTTGTTTAGCTTAAATTGGAATTTTGAGTCTTAAATGTGTTCTAAACACATCAATGTTGGTAGGAAGATGCCATGAGGCAGTTAAAGGAGTTGGATGCTTGAAATATAGGAGATGGAGTTCCTAGGAATTAGGGAGATGGCATGATCGATTGTTGCAAAAAGTTGTTATAAAGTTGTCATGACAACATTTGCCATTATGGCAAATGTTGCATGCAACTCAGTTACCTTGGATCCCCTAGAAGATGGGAGTGTGGGATCAGCCAACATCCCTAAAAATATGGCAAAAGGAATCTATGATGCAAGAGGCTCGAGTTATAAAGATATTAGATTGTAATTAAGTTAATGGTTATGCTTTTGAATAGAAGAACTCTGCATTTTCTGCAAATTTCGTGTGTTTTGAAGTGACAGTGATACCAAATGAGACATATGTTTTGATTTAGTGTTGGATTTGTGTTTACAAGGAATATTTAAGCATTTTTCCTTTTGTAAGTAAGTTCATTTGATTTAGTTTAGTGCATTGGTTAAATAGATTAAGGTCTAGGATCTTTACTGGTTTTGTTCTGACCAGTCAGTCCTTTCATGGCTCCCCCATGAAATCTAGCCACGGGAATTTCCTGAGATTGGATGGATTTGTTAGGGGAGCCAATTCTCTGTACATACTTAGTGGTAGGAGTCCTGAAGAGTCAAGCATGCATTTTTAAAATCAAACCCTAGGCGAGTTCAAAGTACCCGGTTAGAGGTTTGACAGTGAAAGATTGAAGAGAACAGGCAGGGGAAAGAGGTACCGTACAGAACAAGTACAGTTCCAGGTAAGGTACAGTCACATTGTGATATGCTAAGAGGATTGAGGGTTTGTCAATCCATTTGGTGAGAAAAGGAACAAGAAATCAGTAGGTTCCTAGGAATTAGGCCTATTAGCCCTATTTGACCTAGACTATAGGAGACCGGTGTACGGAGGAGTCAGGGGTCTGAAACCTTGTAAATATTTTAGAGGATCAAAAAGGGTATCTGAATGTGAAGTTTGTTTTTTAGGTTATTTGGAAATTTTGGGCAAGAGAAACAAAAAGGTCACTGTCAAGGGCTACAAGGGATTAGGCCTCTTCTAGACCAAATCTTGGAATCGGTAAGAGTAAAGATTGAAGACCATCCAAGATGGAACCAAATGAAATGTGTGTGGCATGATTTCAGTATCTCTGACACCCCTGCAATCAGTTCAAGCTTTTGAGTGATGTTGGCACTTAGAGACTTCTAAGTGGAGGAGATAGTTTACCAGTTTAAAGTGGTGTTAGTCTTTCAAGGTGAAGCACAGTTGTGAAACTCTTGGAGAGGAGTTGGGACAGGACTTAGTTAATTATCTAAGCCTGACAAGGAACTAGAAGATATCAGGTTCTAGGAAGAAGATAGGGAAAATGTCTTTTAGCTATTGTGCAAGCAAGCCTTGGTACACTCACATCATATTGGTATCATAGCAAAGTTTGATCAGGCTTGTGATTGATGTTGCAACCAACTGAATCAATAGGAGAGAATACACCAAAGGAAGAAAGAACCATGGTGACTAATGCTGAGTTAGCCAAGAAGGTAGAAGAGCAAGAAGAGGATAACCGGATATTGAGAGAAAGGGTTTCCCGAATGGAGAAGCTCTTGGATGAAGTCCAAGAAAAGGTAGACAAAGTAAAGGATAAAATAGAACTGAAGGAAGAGCAGGAAGCAAAGGAAAATGAATTGGACTTGGAGGAGGAAGCTCCAAAACCCGACCCTGTCCTTGCTGAAGAACCCTTCTTGAAGGCACTGCAGGCCTTAAGTGGCAAAGCTTTGGAAGGAGTGCCACTATTTAGTGGACAAGTGGATCCTGATTCAGTCATGGACTGGATTGAAAGCATAGAGAATCACTTTGAATGTGATGGTATAACAGAAGCCCAAAAAGTTAAGGTGGCCAAGTCAAGGTTGAGAGGTTCAGCTCTCACATGGTGGAAGTTTGTGCAAGGTGAAAGAGAGAAAGAAGGAAAGGGTCCTATAGTTACATGGAGAGGCATGGTAACCAAGATCAAGCAGACCTACTTACCTGATGACTATGAAGTCTAGTTGCATAGGAGGAGACATAATCTTAGACAAAAAGATATGGATGTCCAAACATACACCGAGGAGTTCCAAAAGTTGTGCCTCAGATCAAAGGTGGTTGAAGATGAAAGCATCAAGCTAGCAAGGTATTTGAATGGACTCAAGTGGTCTATTCAATAAGACATGAGCCTAGTGAACTTCAAAACCATTCGCCAATGTTATCAAATGGCCTTAAAGATAGAAGAGAAAGGAAAAAAGAAGCAAGAACAAACCTCCAAAGGTAGAGGTAAAGGAAAAGATAGTAGAGGACAAAGAGGTGGCTATGGTGGAAGAAGTTCAGAATCAAGGGCTCAAGGAGAAGTCAGGTACTCTGAACAACAAGAAGGAAGTTCTAGTAGAGGTGGTAGAGGAAGAGGCTCTAGCTCTAGAGGAAGAAGTGGTGGACAAGGAAGGGGTAGTTACTTTGCCAATATGAAGTGTTACCACTGCAATCAAATGGGACACCCGGCCTATAGGTGTCCAGAGAAAGGTAGTACCTCTCATGGAGGTGATAAGGGAACTAATCTAGTTCATGATGAGACAAATGCAGCAGAGAAACATTCGGAGGTACCATTGAATTCTGAGGAAGGTGAGAACCTCATGATGAGGAGAACTTTGATCAAGGAGTCGGTTAAAGAAGAGCCAAGCCAAAGGAGGTCCTTGTTTAGGATAAAATGTAAAATGATGGGGAAAGTATGTAGAGTCATCATTGACTCAGGGTCTACTAACAATATTGTGTCAGAGGAGACAGTTAGCAAGCTGAAGTTGACAAGGATACCCCACACCAATCCTTACAAGGTCACATGGCTCAATAAAGGCCAACATGTCTTGGTGAATGAACAAGCATGGGTGGAGTTCTCAATTGGAAGGTACAAGGACAAAGTCTTGTGTGATGTGTTACCTATGGATGCATGTCACTTGCTCCTAGGTAGACCATGGTAATTTGATCGCCAAGCTATGCATGATGGAGCAAAGAACTCTTATACTTTCAAGAAGGATGAGGTCACATTTAGAATTCAGTCACTGTTAGAAGATGCAGAGGTGCAAACAGCAGGTCCTAAATTACTCATGGTTGGTGAAAAAGAGTTCTTAGAAGCCTTGGAAGAAGGGGAAGGAGTTGGCTATGCAGTAATGTTGAGGCCAAGAGAGGTAATTAATGACAAAGCAGCTGAGAGGCCAGAGTTACCTAGAGAAATACAGAAAATGTTGCAGACCTAT
>VDFB02281492.1:300957542-301221826 GCA_007258455.2 Sequoia sempervirens
ATTTTTCCCTAAAAATGAAGATTGATTCACTTCTATCTTCACTTGCCTCGATTATCTTAATAATGCAAAAAAATTCTCTTTCAAGCTTTATATTGTTAATTATTTTTAAAAAATAGAATTATTTTATAATATGTGAAATCAATTGTGTGTTGATCATTTTTATAGATGTTATTTTTTTATACAAGTTTGAACTCTAGTAATTTTAGGAGCACATCATGCTTATCTTAATTTTCACAACCTATATTAAAAAGACAATGTAGATAGATGAATTTTTTTCCCCTAAAAATGAAGATTAATTTTTGCATGCCTTCCATGCAATAGTTTTTTTTGATGCATTTTAGCAATAGGTATTTTTGGTGCTTTGGTTGAGTCGTGTATGCATTTGGAGGGAATTTTAGGTAGTTGATTTTTGGCATAAAACATTGTGATTGCACGTTGGAGGGAAGTTTGGAAGTTTAATTTTCTAATTGTCTTAAATTAAGACAATAAAAAAAAACTATTTTTAAAATAAATTCTTTATTTTCCCTCCCTGCATTTTTCTTTCCCACATTTTCCTTTTTCCTCCCAAAATGCATTTTCCTATGGCATAAATTGTTTTGGGTGGGTTGCAGAAATTGTGATTCGTAGCTTGACTGATTAGTAGAGTGTTGGAGGCTACGGTGTGGGCAATTACAATATAATTATTGATCAAGGGAAGTCTAGGAAGTTTTTACATGGGATCTCCCTGAGTTCAGACATAAAATCTTAGAATTTCTATTGCATAGGATATCCCCAGGTTCTAGCATCAAATCTCAAAAAAAATTTGCAGAAGATCTCCCTCAACTCTAATGTCAAATCCCAGAAAATTTGTGGGTAAAATTCCTGCAGTTCTATTGTTGAGTATCAGAACTGTTGTGTATAATAAATGATATGGATATGTTATTTTTATTATTAAAATAATAATGTTAAGATTCGAAAGAACATTATGGTATGCCCTAGATTTGAAGTTGGCTCCAATGCAACAGTGTTCTTTGATTGTGGGGGTTTTGGATTTTGTTTGGTATAAACCTTCCCAAGCGTAATACTATTTTATTGGTAATTTTGCTTAATTGTGTAGAAAACCCTTAGTTCTAATCTTAAACTTTTGGAAGTTGTGTTTGTTAATCTTCCCAAGTTATGATGTTAAATCATTGAAATATGTGGTTAAATATTTTCAAATTCTAATATCCAATGTTGGGAAATTCATGGGTAAAGCTCTGGAAGATCTAATATTAACTATCAAAAACTGAACACCAATGAAATTGATGTTTTTATTGTCTAAATGACAATGCCAGGATTCAATGTTGAGCAAATGTAGGATGAATAGTTTTTGATGTTGGTGCCAATATAAAGTATTGTTTAATTATGAGGTTTTGAGTTTAATTGGATAGACATCTCCACTGCTCAACTTGTAATGTTAAATCTTGGATGATTTGTGTATTCTATATAGATATCCCCTAAATGTAATGTTAAATATCAAAATAATTGTGTATATATCTTCCTAAAATAAAATTTCAAATCCTTGAAACTTTGTGCCTACTAAATGATATAGATTTACTCTTTTAAGCATTTAAATATTAATATTAGGATTCCAAGTTGAGAATGTAATGATGCTAAACTATTGAAGGTTGGCATCAACAAAGCTATCTTATATGATTGTTGGTTTTTTTGTTTTCTTTACAGCTTTCAGAGTACCAAATTATAGAAGTAGTAGAGAATATTTGTAATCTAAAGAAGCATGAAGGTGATTGGCTCCTCCATCTTGATATTGTGGAAGACGGTGACAAATTGAAGGTGCTTTTTTCTTTCTTTTTCTTTTTTTTTTATTTTCAATCAATTGTATTATTTTATTACAATTTTTCAACCTCTATAGCTGAGGAAGACAAGAAAATCAAAGCATAGTCTTATAAAACTTCTGGAAAAGTAAAAAGACAAAATCATGACCAATTTTGTCTTAAAGATTTATTGATCTTGCCCTAAATATATTTATACCACTCAAACTAGAAACCCATATAACTAGCACAACCAAACTACACCCTAACATTGGCTGATATCTATGTTCCCAGTTCAGAGTCAACAGTTTGCCAAAAATATTTCCTCGGGTTCATCACAGCTGGGCAGCCATATATCTATCTTTATGCACACACACTTTGCACGTGTGTGTATACATATATATGTGTGTAAATGATCAGTGGTGTTCTCAATTCTAGATTTGATTTTTTATATTTTGTGCAAATTATGGTTATATATATGGTCTTCTCAATTCCACATTTAATTTTGTACATTTTGGGTAAATTATGATTATAATGTTGGAATTGGGAACACCATATATATAACCATAATTTGCACACAATGTAACAAAATTAAATGTGTAGTTGATAACATCACTATTTATTGATAATTCTATGTCGATTGTCATGATAAATATTAAAGATAAATCAAAATGGTTTATATTAGTGCAACTGCACATGGAAAATCAATATAAAATTATAAAACAATAATTGATAATTTTTTAAGATAAATCATAATGGTTTATATCAGTGCAAAAGCCCATGGAAAATAAAATGTAAAATTATAAATCAATAATCATCATTTATAGTTGGGTTTTCAAATTTTTTTAATTGCACCCTTTTTTGAACCCAGGCGTTTTTCCTGGGGTTTGTCTTAGACCTGCACATTTGGCCTAGGCTAAACTCTGGCAGAACCTAGGCCAAACCTGGAATGGCAGAATAGATATCATGAAAGCTGAATCCAAACCTTAAGCTCCTAAATTGATCCCAATATTGAATGGGGAGATTTCTGATTATTTGCTAATTTGCCTGCCACCGAAATAGCATTTGGTATTCCACATGTGCTTCTGGTTATTTTCTGGGATTTGTTGATTGGAATTACGTTGCAAGCCATTGGATTTATGCATCCAATTTATCAGCACTGATGGTGCCACCAAAAAGTGATGTTGATTTTAGTATTCAGTTCAAGGTGTGATGGTACAACTTGATTTGTAATCATATTATTTACTAAAATTATAAATGTTATTTAAAATATTTCTTTTCCTAAGAATTTTTTTTTTTTTAATATTCTGAGGTCTGATCTTAAGAAAGAATTAGATTTTACAGCCCTGACGTGACCACAAGACGTGACCACAAGATGGCCATATCTATGGTTAAGTTGTAACAAAAATTTGCCTCTTCAAAATGAATTTAGAGAGACATACCACTACCTAAGATTTATAAATCAAATATTTTGCTTCAAGGATGCTCTGCAGGCCATGTCAAATATTAAAATAATAGATGTTCAAAATGTTGTAAAACCAACCATAAACAACATAATTGAGATTAAAATAAACTAGATAATATAAGGAGGATCTTACACTGTCAGAGTCTTTGGCAATGAATAGGACTAACATTAATGTATAACTTCAAGGCAGCTGGAGTGTAGTTCATGGCCACAGTTCTGTGTGCCACAATAATGCTCATGTGTTCTTGATCTCCTTGGTTAATTTCAACATTTCAAGATAACTCCTCTAAAGATGAACGATATGTTCTTGCATGCCATCATGCTGAATTTTGAAACCTTTTAGAAGCTTGATCAGTTCCAAGCAATTCATGTGAAGTAGATCCAATTGGTCCTATTTCTAGACATCAATGCCTTGAAAGAGGTGTTTAAAATCATCTAGCTTCAACTGATTACTATAGGCATTGTCTATAAGTTTTATTGAGAATTCCTCTACGATTGCTCATGCCACCCTAAAGATGTATTTTTCGAGACTGAGCAGATGGTGTGTTGGGGTATAAGAGTCTAATATTGAGAGAATTTTTTATGTCTCCTTTTCTTGTTGTCTTCTGCATGGTGCTTATCTCCCTTATTTTTTCATGTAATTAAACCATCCCATGTCTTGAGGTGTAAGTTATCTTCTCTCCAAGTTATGCTTCATTTGTTACTCCATTTCTGCAATGAATTTGGGTTACATCTTTGAACTTGTTTCTTCTACCATTTTCTTGTCAGTTCTATTTTTATGGATTTTTTCAAGTTGAGTTCTTTCCCTAGTTTGAATAATTTGGAGTAAATATAAATAGCCAGTTCCAACACAGAAAACATATTTTTATTGTTCTAGATGATGAGATTCTCTTGCTTTCTGGTTAAGGAGAGCCATGTCAAGTGGTCATGATAAGAAATACTTATGACCAAGCTAGGGAAGAATTTGTCCACAGTCAATCCATGCTTGTAAATCATGTAATAGAAAGGATAACAAACAACAATAATTTTGTCCTTTGATCAAGATGGTTAAATTTAAATTTATTGGGCCATTAACTATACCATAATTAGGAACCCAAGTCATTTTCTATAATGATAGCACATAACAGAGGGGCAGACACCATGAAAAAAATGTAAATATTTCGCAGCATAAATCATTCAATAGTCATCAAATAGTTCAAGCCTCATTAAGATTCTATGTAAATGATAGCTAATTGATTAGATGAACTCCAAGATGTAAATCTAGAATCAAATGCATTGTTCCTTTATTTGTTGATTGCTATGATTTACTAAACAATTGAGAATAGTCCCACTCTATGTTACTGAGTTCTCTACTCAACACCTTCCTGTAAATCTACCCTTATCCTGTTCAAATTGGGTTCTAATCTCATGTCAAATGTGGCTACTGATGAACCTACTGCATACCTAGGCAAGGGGATCCTGAGCAGTTGAGGTAAAGCTGGTGCTTGCTGCTTTCAAAAGTTGCAAATAAATAAATAAATAATTTGAGGTAAAAAAATCTCACTATATGCAGCCTATTAATTTGAGCTTTTCTGCTTTTGTCAGCACGGAAGAGCCATTTGAGTAATTAATCCTTTTACATCAAACTATAGTGGATTTTTTGTTAAGCATATTCATGTAAAGTGCTTAATGTTGTTGGCCTTCCTATTATTTTACGTAGGGCATGTTTCAAACTTGAGTGGAATGTTGTTCATTATAGTTCTTGCATTGGGAAATTTTCTGTACCCTCAATCAAACATGAAGCAGAAGCAGAAAAGCTCAAATTAAAAGTCTGGTATTTTGTGAATTTTAAAAATTAAAATTAAGATGTTCATTTAAAATTTGAAAATAAATACATCTTTTTTTACCATTTAATAGCATTGAAGTAGAAAAGACAACCAAATGAACATATTTTTTTGATCGATATCCTAGTTATACCATCAATTCCATAAACACTTATGAAAATATGAAATGAATCAATATAACTGGACCATTTATAAATTTTCCAATACATCAAAAGAAAAAGCATGGATGCATTTTGTAATATCTACAATCACATACATAGAATGTGGATGTTCACTATGTTAAGCACATAAATGCAACCTTTGTACTTCAATAAACATGAAATAAATTCAGAGGGTGTTGTCCATAGACATATGTGAGCTGAACAAGAAGAAGACTCTGCCTATTGGATGGGTGCCTAATGGAAAAAAATATCACTACCTACATCCTGAGGACTGATGGTCACACAGACAAGGATGGGGAGTCCAGTGAAAGGCAACCGATCCTAGTAGCTTCACACACACACAACCAATCTGCAATCTACAATATGGAAATAACAACAAACTTTAGAATTTTTCAATCAGAATTCAGATTATAACTTGCCTATAGGCATGCAATCTAGTCACAGGGATCTTCAAAATAAATCAGAATCTCTCCAACATTTCTTCCTGGTTGTTTTTGATTGGTTGTCATAGGCCCACAAAGGCCAGCAGAAGATAACTCTCAGCTCCTTATTCCCATGATTCCTCACCTTTTGATCTTCACATATTTTTTTAATAGAGGATATTTGCCACCTTTCAAAATAATTAAAAAAATGCTCTATCCATGGTCAGGAATAGGTAAATGAAGGAAAATGCTTGATAGAAAACTGTAGTGAATGGTAATACAATGATCAGTAATAGGAAAATTAAGGAAATGCCTATCAGCAATTGCAGTGAATGGTATCTGCTTGTCAGAAATTGTAGGTGATATACATCCACAACTCCATCTGAATTTCCCAATAGAGAAGGAAGAAATGGCTCAGGGATAAAGCAAAGTCCACGTCCTTAGAGGTGGACCCCACACAAGATAGCATTTCTTTCAACACAAAAGAGACAACTGCTTCAAAGAAGAGTGTAGTTCCTAGTAACATATGTAAGAAGAGGTTTTAGTATAGATCGAACATCCATAGGATTTCCAACAACCAAGTCAGCATGTGGGCTCCGACAAGGAAACTACCTAAACCAATCAGCTAGGAACCACAAATGGACAAGTAACAACCTGAAAACACATAGAATTAGGACAAAAAAACCAAAATTGAATGACCACCATTTTTGGGTGGTGGAGGATTGTAGGTAACCCTGATCCTCTTGCGTTAGACATATTTGGTAAGTGGAATGTTCCATTAGTTTTGAGACTCATGAATATTTTATTAAAGTTTGGAACTGAAATCCATGCTTGACAACTTCAAATGCATTCATCTAGGTCTTGCTCTTTCATTTGACCAAGTATCATAGTTCAATGGAGTTTCCTGAAGGGGGAACATGGGGATGGGTTTCAAGGATGGGGGTACCAAGGGCCTAAGTTTGGGGACGGTGGGGTGGGCGGAAGGGAGGGGGGGAGGGAGATGTTGGCGGGGTGGCGACAAGGCGCTGAAATACATATAGTAATTGGAAAAATAGTTATAAAAATATGTACAAGTATAAGAATTATACATCTTGGAGACAACTAGGAGTCCCATAGACGTCTTGAGGATACCCCAACATCCTTGAAGTCCTAGTGGTGTCTTGGAGATGGTGACGTTGGTGGTGGGATGGTGGTGGGATGGTGGTGGGCTGGTAGGGAGACGTCCCCCCCTGTCCCCAAGTCTTCGAGATGGGGACGTCTAGGAAACATGGGGTTTTTTCTTTTGGGGGGGAAGACACATCCCCGTGGAACATTGCCAAGTATACCCTGTATTCCTTTCCCCTTGTTTTCTTGACTACTTTTGAATCTATTTACTATTACTATTTTAACCTCATCTTGTTCCGTTCTAGGCAATTGCCATACCCATTCTTCGTTTTGGCAATCAAGATTTGCACATTCTTTCTTACTAGTTTTCCCTTCATAATAATGGTACAAATTAGCAACATTGAAAATAGGTGAAATTTCTATACCTTCAGGAATCCCTATCTCATATGCATTGGATAAACAAGTACAAAGGGCCAATCAAACTGTGACAGTCTCTTCCAAGTCTCAGGCAGTCCTAGGCTTGCTTATTAAACTATTACTATGGTCTTTCCATGCATGCTTTTTAGACACTATGTGGTTGAAAATGCAGGTTATCTAAGAATTAGTTCATGACTTTGCTTACTAGTACCAAACTTTTTACCAGCATAAGTTTTGTACAAAATGGTTCCTGATACAATGTTGATTACAGATTTTGGGGACCTTTTTATGTGAAAGATTCTTGGACACTTGATCATGAATTAATGACTTGTAACTGCTACACAATAAGAAATTTGATGTAAAAAGTACAAATACCAAATAGCAAGATTATTGTTAATCTTGACCAAGGTGGTCTCACTTTCTAATAAAATTGTAAAACTTAATTGACCTAGAAAAAGTTGGTGACTACAATATGCTTTAGTCTTCTATAGACTGCTTTATAATTGCATCTGCCATAAAATCTTGAAATAAAGAAATGCGAGAACCAGGGAGAGTTACGAAAATTGTTGTTTCCCTATTCTTACTTTGATACCATGTTACATACAGATTGAAAAACACTAATCTATAAAGGAGGTCAAATTCTAAGCACATGAGACATAAAAATATAATTCCTTCCTGATGTAGCATTGCTGAACATATTTGTTACAAATAATTTTTTTAGGAATCAGGTGAGACTAAGTAGCAAGTGCAAGAGCTCCTTGATCATGGAGACATTGAATTGTTGTTTTCTTCATGTGATCACATGAGGATAAATTGTGGCACATTGTGTGGGTTTTTGAGCCTCAAAAAATATACTTTCAAGAATTTTTATACGTTGTTGAGGTAAATAACCTATAAATCTGTTGCAAAAAGTAAAGTATTCCACTAAATTGGCTTGAGTCTAAGTTATGTGAAATCATTATTTGTAAAGAAGATGCCCATATACTGACATTCAAAACTAGGCAATGCTTGCACGAGTAGTTAGCGATGTCATTTGGATTATGTATTGTGCCAGAAGCAACTATGAGGTTTACAAATGAGGTCTTGAGACCCTACTTAGATCACTTTGTCATTATGTATCTTTATGATATGCAAATGCTTGTGTTTAGTGAGATGCAGGTAGAGCATTTGGTTAGGGTCAAAGCCTGTTGTTGCTACTAACTGCAAGTGAATCTGAAGAAGTGCAATTTTTTGTGATAGTTGTATGTTTATTTCAATCTATTGCAAGGTGGAGAGATGAAGAGAGACCATGCAAAAATTTGCACCATTTGGACCTATTAAGACTCAATAATTCAATGGAGGTGTGCAGTTTTGTTAGAGAAATTTAATATCTTTGTAAGTCAACTCCCAAAATTCCTAACTTTGCAACACCTTTCAGTGCCTTATTGAAGGGTTAAGGTAAGTTTCAATAGGCTATAACACATGAGATTTATATCTAGATGCTGAAGAAAAATATTTGAGAAGTGGAAACTTTGGGCCTCCCTAATGTTTAGATGTCATTTGAGATTAAAGTAAATGATCTAGGATATGCACCAGAACTAGTACATGATACACATACAACAAGGCCATCTTATAGTGTATCACCTAGAGACCTCTCTCTTAGTAGTGACCAACTACCCGATGTATAACAAGTTTTTGGCTATGTCTCAAGTTGTAAAACATTGGCACCATTACTTGCTAAAATATAATATTGAGTGCAGATTGATCATAGTAATGCAATTCTTGCAAATGCAAAGTAAGATTCAATAGAGTATACAAAGTAATTTGGAAATTAGTTGAGGTTTTAAATGGAGGAAATTCTTGGAACAATTCAATCTGGTGATCAAATAGAAGAATCGGGTAAACAACAAAGTGGCAGAAAATGCCATCGTGAGTTTTTATGTTGGGAGTGGTAACATAATTAGAACCATTTTTGCATGATGATGTGAAAAACACACCAAAGACCACATATTTTCCACCATCTTTTCAAAATCGCATCACACATATTTGGAATTTCATTGAGAAGAGGATGTTTCATACTGAATGGAGTTTATGCAAGTCAGATAAGCTCTGTATACCAACTAGGAAGGAAAAGTGGCAAAAACATTAGCATCAAACAAGTATTTTAATGTTGGAAGCGGTAATGTAATTTGCCCCATTTTTTCATGGAGACATGAGAAACATGCCGAAGATAATGAATTTGACACCAGCTGTGCAAATTGCAGCAGTGCACAACTTTGGCAATGTGTTGAGAAGAGGACTTTTTATACCGAATGGAGTTTACTATTCAAGTCACATGAACTTTGTATATGGGCTAGGAAGGAAAAGTTTGTTCTGTGTAAAGTTCATATGCCCAAAGTTATCAATCCTTTTTCATTGGAAAATAGTTGCTATTTGCAAAAATCTCACATTGTTCCATAAATATGATTGTACTTATCCTAGCATAGTATATAAATAATCGATGGTTTTGTATGTGCATGCCATCATTTGTACTGGCATGAAAAGATGCATGATGTCCTTGTCACAAGAAAAGATACTCTATTAATCTCTAACTTGTTAGAAATAAAGATTGTTTATGCAAAAAGATACTGGAGGGCAAAGGTCATGCCTTAATGGACCTTTCTTTCTTTATTTATTTGGGGATTTAGGTGGGTCTCTAAATTTCTTTGGATATGTGATTATATATGCATAGTGCAAATTGCTAGGAAGCTACTTATGAAAAGGAGACTTGCAAGGGAATAAGAATATGCCATGTAGATCCTTCTTTATTGTCACCTCAGTTTGACCATTGATCTGGAACAAGAGCTTAGACACAAGAGGATTCTCATAGGCCTGCCAAATACTTACCTTGTATCATGAATAAATTAGCAATTCACACAAATCGATAGACCTTCTTGTCCAACTTCTAGCACCAATTCTGTAGTGTTCAAGGTTTCATGGAAGGGCTTAAATCTTGCTTTTTCCACCTTAGCCATATGGGAGTATGCACTTGAATTTTGGGAGAGACGCATCTCTCTACTTAGGATGTGCTTCACTTCTGTGGAATTGCAAAAGGTTTCCTTGTTTATTTACTCTTTTCCAAATAATATTAATTGACAATTCATAAAGGATATTGCAAAATATGTTCCTTGTTCATGGACTCTTCTCCATATAACATTCATTAACAACTCATGAGGATGGGCTATACTAGTGACTTGTTTCCCCACTTCATAGCATCTCCATTATGGTGACTATAGAGTATTGCAGTCTTGTGCTCTATCATTTGTACTTTTGGATTACTCTTTTTCATGCAGCTTATGTATGCCATTTGATAAGGTTTCAAGTCACTTGTCTTTAGTCCTTAGTGTTGTATTGTTAATAAGTTTTTAATACTTAATCTTTGTTGGTGTGATATTTGTAATAATGGATTACAACAAACCATTGAGATCCAAAGAAGAAGAATGAAAAAGTTCACCAAATAAATGATGATCTAGGTGCTAGGTGACACATTATTTGTGTTTATTTATATAACTTACATTGTGGGTTTCCCATTTGAGATACAAATGGGTCATACCCTTTATACTCATCACTCTTCAGGCTTCATGCTATTAAGCTGGAGCACTTTTTGTAATTCATGTCCCATATGTTGTGTTGCATTTCATTGCTTATTTAGGCTGGTGTTTTGTTATAATTTTGTGCTTTTGAGTTCCATATTCCTTTTTCATGCTTTGTGATCCATATTGTGCAGTATTATGAAAATTTTCTCTTGGCCTGTATTTTCCCTTTTGAATTTTATTACAATTTTTTTGCTATAGTAACTCTTACTTTCATTCTGATAGTTGCTAGCTTACTCTCTAGACAATTTATTAATATCCATGGCTTCAAATATTAAAGCCTTAGGCTTCTGCATTTTGCTATTGTGGTTCTTTTGCTACCAAAAACTCATCCATTCAGCCTTGCAATGAGACACCATTATTGCGTTAAACAAACTAATATGATTTGGATCAACTAAGAAAACCAATATTTTTTGAATTAACTGAAACCTTATCAAAAAAGAAACTCACTTATTTAGTGACTGTTTGATCTGTAATCTCATCAATAATTTTTTGTAGAAATTAAGAATCAACACGAACATGGACTGTGCTACTTATATTCAACATGAATGACAGTTAGAAGGGAAAGATGCCATGGAAGAGAAGTGAACACACAAATTTTACCTTGGGAAATCCCCAAAGGGGAAAGCCCAGCTTGGTAGTGGCAATTGTATTGCTACCTAATTATTATAGAAGCTAGAGTCTTAGACATAATAAGCTAATAAGATAATTTACCACAACTGTCTAAGTCTAAACAAAAGACCCAACCATATGAAAATGGGACATAAACATTTGGACAAGCATAAGATCCAACCCCTTAGAAGAAATTGCAGAATTATCCCTTTGACCACAAATGACACAAATTCTGCAAATTATGGAAAGAAGTTCCATTATGAGGAGAACCCAAATAAAAACACCAGAAACCCTGAAAGTAAACATAGTTCAAGAATTGAGAAGAAAGTTTGAAATAATATAGTATGGTACAAAAATGCACATACTAAAAAATAGTTATACCAATAGTCAATAGAGGGGAATCACAATGGTTATTTGGCAATTGGCATGCGTGGCTTAACTATATTCAAATCTTTGACAACTTTAAACAACACCAATAAAGGAGAAAAAACTATTTGTAGGTACAAATTATTTGTGCATTTTGAATCTATAAAAATCTTATTCACTATGGATTGCAATTCCAGAATATCTTGTTCCTATTGCATGACAAAATATCTATCTTTTGTTCTATGTTTTCTATCCATTTTTTCTTCACTTGGCTATTGCATTCAAGGTTGATCTCTATTTTATGTTATTGGATTCTTTAATCATTTATCATTTATTATTTTGTATTTTTTTATGTGAGCCAGTTACCATGCCATGCGACTTATACAGTATTACAGGTAACCATAATACTAGACAACGCCCAAGGGCCAAAACTGTTCACGTTAAGTACCTTCTTGAGAATCTAGTGTGTCAATCAACAAGAAGCTTGGCTTATTTATTTTTTAGTTCATATTTTTTATACAATTACTTAAAGAATGATTGTACCCTGAGCATTCACAACTCAAAAGTCATGTTATGCCATGACACTCATTGTATTGGCTTCCAAGTTGTCTTAGCAGTAATTTTCCAGCAAACTAAAAGTATGGTTTTTGTAAGCCAGTTTTTTCATATAACCATTGATTTCAAGATATTTGTGATGCCTTTTGTAATGCAAATCACCTATTACATCTAAATGTTGAGTTGGTTTGTGTCAAATGCTTTCAGTAAAAAGTAAAGTCTATGGAATATAAGTTCAAAAATGTCGAAAATTTTGAATGCACAAAAAACACAAAGCTACTGCTCTATTTCCCAATCAACTTGGAATACACAAACAAAATGCGGAAGCACAAGGAGACATGCAACTTTTCCTTTGTATTCAATAAACTGGAAATGACAATACATAAAAGACTAAACATAAAACTTTAAAAATAAACTCTAAGCTATAGACTACGAGCTGTTGGGAGCTTTCATGAGCTGCTCACATAGACAGACAAACTTCAGGAGCTGCTAGGAGCTCACTGTCAGTAGCTACGCAGAGCTCTTTCAGGAGCAATCACTGCTCACATACAAAAAACAAACACAACTATTGTTGTTCAGAAACTTCTCTGAATCACACAGAGAACAAAATAAATCATTCCTCTTCAGACTGTTGTTGCTCAGGAACTCTTCTTCACAACTGACAGAACTAACTACCTTCAATTATATTTGTCTCTTCAACATTCCCTCTCAAAAATTTGAAATTACCTACCAACATAAATTGGGAATTCAAAATAGCCTACCATATTTAATTCTAGAGTTGTCAAGAACTGCAAGGATGGAGATCCCAAAAACTGTCATTGAAGATGGGGCTCCTGACGGGTAGGTGAAACAATTGGGGGTCTAACGTGAGAGCAGGAGGCTTCAAGATCAATAAATTTTCCAACAAAAAATGCTATTATCAATGTTGGTGGAAACATGCTAGAAATCTTATTTTGCTTTATTGTTTCTTGCAGATATTGATGTGAATTACTAGAAGTTGAACTAGGAATTCAATTTATTAATAATAAAATCCCTAACTGAAAAATAGTAGGCTTTTAGATCTAAAACGGAGTGAAGATAAACTCTACACAAACCCTCAAATGCCAATTAAGTGAGTTGTAGTTCTTTGTAATACTATGTCTATCCTTCTTTGCTTTATTTGTTCTTTGTCTTTGCTATTGTTTTGTTTAATATAAATTTGTTCACTTTAAGTGATCTGTAATTTTATTTCATGTAGGATTATAAAATTTGGTTTCCTTACAAATTTTGTGGTTAGCTTTTAAATATATATGGATCAATGCATCAAGTTTTGTCGTTTTTATTATTTTTATAACCTATCAAATTTGAAAACTATTCTTGTACTTCCTACTTGCAATTTATTTTGTTGTATTTTGTAGGCTTTTTGCATCTCAAAGAGCTGTTGTAAACGTTTTGATCGCTATGCTTATCACTATACATGTTCAAGTTCATCCATCCTTCTTGATCTGTAAACTCTTCAAAATAGAATTCAAGAATAACAAAACATATTTATTACTTGCTACTTCTTTTAACAAATGAAATTTTCTTTAAGAAGAGAATTTTGTGATCAAACATAAAAATAAACATGAATAAGACTCATAAAGCACATATTCTTACCCTATAAACCCCAATGTGGAGTAACATCCAGACTTATGATGGTGGAAATGGCTTTGTTATCTTATGTATTAACTTGGGAAGAAAATAACAAGTAGGACCTCAATCTTTTGCTCTCTACTTCAGCTTATCTCCTTTAATGAGCAACTGAATTCTCTTACAATATTCTTCCTATCCTCTCAATAGTCAATGCATGCTTTCAAACTCAAGCTTCAACTCCCTTTTATAGATTTGTGTGAACAAGATGGTTTGCTCAGGTCCTACAAAAATTTAGGTGCACACAAGAATTTTGTAAGTTTTGCATTCTGAATTTGAAGTGTTCACTACCAATGGGCAGTACTGTAGTTGCACTCTTGACCAAGTCACCACCATGATTGCAGTCTCATCCATCTTTATTTTTGTGTCATTTCTTTGTACTCCACCTGTACCTGTGTGTGAAATTAGATTGATGAATGGTTCTTGGAATCTATGCTTACTCTAATCCCTCTCCCCCATTCTCTTTCTAGTTGACTTTATACCATATGGATGATAATAATCATCTAGACTACCAGGCCTCTTGATCAGCAAAAATGTGAGACTGCTAAGGTAATTTTCAAGGTAAAACATTCATAAGGTATCATTGCAATTATTTTTGAAAATTTCCTTTTGCAATTATTTTAACACACACATGCAAGTACTATTTAAGTAAGTAATGGTTTTATTATGCAAAAAAGGGTAATCAGTACCTATGTAATATAATGTGTTATTTTTTTTTCTTTTTGCAGAAATGTATTGATAAACTTAAAGAAGGGGATAAAGTTAGGGTGTTGGATCCGTTTCATGGTGATGTTGTGGGCATTGAGTAGATTCACTCCCTATCTATTGTACATGGAGTCAACTTGAAAGGAACATGAGATGCAAATGTAAACATTTTAAAGGTCGCAAGTAACATACCCCTTATTTATGAAGACAAAATAGATGGAGTTTTTTGTCTGAAAGAGAAAGAGGGAACCTTCACACAGTGGGCACTAAAATATTTGCAAAAAATGACAATTGAACATGTTTATCATGTACTAGTTGTTAGACATTTTGTCTCATTGCTTTATGCAGTATTTTGAATGTGTTATTCAGGGATCTTAATTATCATGGTGTATTTGAAAGAGTTGGAAACTCTCAGACAACTTTGACATTTTTTATTATATTTACATATATACTCTTAGACAACTTTGAAATCTTATAACTTGATATATATATTTGCATTAAATTTTTTTATTGTAGATTACCTTTATTTCTTGTGATGTTGAATCAATCTTTTAATTCTAGCATATTGTAGCTTGTTTGTATATGTAATATTTTTATTTGATTTGATGTTTTAGTTCAAGATTAATATTATATTAGTTTTGCATTATCAAATTTATGGTATTTAATAAATTATTCAGTTCATGACTATATTTACTACCAATTAATAGAAACCAATAAATAAAAATGACTAAATGAATTTGACTAAATATATGACTAAATGACTAAATAAATGACTACCATGACTAAATAAATGATCAGTTAACAACAATCAATGACTAAATTAATGACTACCATGACTAAATAAATGACCAGTTAATAACAATCAATGACTAAATTAACGACTAAATCAATGACTAAATCAATGACTAGATGAATGACTAAAATAGTTTAGTCATAAATTTGGTCGCGTTATAAATGACTAGCAATAAAATAATAATGGTCACGTGACCAAAATTAGTCATTTATATGCAATTCTTAGTAGTTTATTTAGTCATATATTTTTGTTTATGTACTAGTGGTTGTTTCCTCAAACCTTACTTGAAAACACCATTTTTTTGAATGAGAAAATTCAGAATTTTGTTCATGCAACATTATCTCGACTTCTTATTTCTATTTACCCCTGCCACACACATCTTCACATTGAAAAGACACTAAATATGATCCATTCCACTGACCTACTATCCCTACATTGGTGGAATGGCTAAGAATCACTTTTTAGACTCTCAAAACAATTCTAAGGAAACCACAGACCGAGACTTAGGAAACTAAGTTCAAATTAGATTGATTATTTAAATTACAATTCCTACAACTTTCAAGAATGAAAGAAGTCTCTTTCCCTAACAAGAATCAAATCTTAGAATGCTTGAATCACTATGCAACCTAAAAACAAGAATAGAAAAGCTTTCCAAAATAACTAAGCAGAGGTTTTTTTATTGATTTTTTATGGATTTTGGGGATACAAGATCTGCCTTTCTCGAGCTTACAATTCTTTTTAAAGGTGTCTAAATTAGTTGAAATAACCGCCTCTTCATCTTCATCAACCCATCCTTTCCCTTCCACAAAAAAGACTCTTCACCTTCCTGCTTTTGTGCAATTTTACATTTTTACAATAATTGACAACTTTTGTTATAAAAAGCAACTTTTCAATACTATCACCTAGTGACCTATTTCATGGTGCAAATACATTTAAATTCATCATTTCATGACCTTCACTCATCATATTTACTTGAACATTACAAATTGAACAAATTAGCCTTTTGAAGGAATTTCATGACCTAGGTGCTCCTGCACCAGTTTGTCATGTTACAACCTTACGTTGTCAATGGACATTTTAAATCACACAATTCAATACACTTTCCTATTACATTTTTAAACCACATCTCTTTGAGGCATTTTGTTAAATTTAACAATTGACTTTCTTTGTGTATGCTTCCAAAGCTATCATTGAGTTATTTTGTCAAACAGTTATACAAACCAGCTTTCATTGACTTTCTTTGTGTATGCTTCCAAAGCTTTCATTGAGTTATGCTTCCAAAGCTTTCAATTAGTTAATTTGACAACTTAGCACTTTTTGCACAGGTAAAATTATTCGTCATGCCGAAGAAACAAACTATTAAAAGGAAAAAACTAACATATGATTAGCTCCAAGCAATCATAGATAAAGATAAAAAAATGGATGAGGGAATATGGGTATGTGTAGGATCATCATGGAAAAAACAGGCCCTTAAGTGGCAAAAAATTCAAAAATATCAGTGTTAGGAAACTTGACGTAAAAATTTGAATAAGTTATCTATATTATTTAAAAAATATGTAAATAGAATTTGTAGAAAATTGAATGTAGTTTCTAAACTACTAGGTTTATTAAAATAAATAAAATCTATTTGAGTGAAAATTGAAATTTCAATGCAATAGTACTTGCTTAATTCGGGGAAAAAATAAAGTAGGTGTCTGTCTGACCACCATAACCATAATAAAATGATATATTTTTTTATAAGATTTTAAATATGAGTAGAGGACTCATGTGTAGATGTGATGCATATTTTTTTGTAATTTTTTTCCAAGTAAATAATTAATTATGAAATTTTTATTACAAATTTTAAAAAATATAAAAAATCGTATGTCTTACCATCTTAACTTGGTCAAAACTTCATGAAATTTAATTTTTCTTTTTTTAATCCTATACTATGTGAAGCATAGAATGTGATGCATGTTTTGGATTCAAAAATGTGACACCATTTGAAAGTTATAGATTTTTTCAATCAGCCTATCGATCAGGACTTTAGTTGTAATTCTAATAGAAAATAAATAATAATTATCTATTAAATTCAAATTAAACATAATTATATTGGTGGAAAGCTAGAATATCCTCCAAAACCCTTTTCGTTTCATTAATTTTGGGTAAAAAAAATTAAAATTAAGTACATACCCTACAAATACCCATAATATTGCCACTTTTGGCTATCCCTTGATCCTACATACCCATATCGTGAAAAACATAAATTGGGAGCGATTGATGAAAACAAGCAGGTTGAAGAACCTCAACCATAAAAAGAAAAATTGAAAGCACAAAGACACGAATCTTGAAAAAGAGTTGTGCTAGGGAGATCACGAGATCGTAGTTGGAGACACACCTCTACAGTGAATCTGAAGGGGCCTGTAGCCTGCTTGAATTATGGAGGGACACCATCACCACAAGTGAGTATGGTTGAGCCATCACCACATCTGAAGTTGAGGAAGTACATCATCACTTTCGGAGTTGAGACAAGAGTATGCCATCATCCCATGTAGAACCTCAAAAGGTATGTCTTCTATTCCACCCTCATTCGAGTACACAATCTAGCCCACCTCAATTAAATATTGATAGAAATTGCTAATGTTGAGATGTATGTACCTAAAGAGAACACCATATAATTTTGCATAGAAATCCAAAGTTTTGTGATTAATATTGATGAGGATATTTTGCACACATGGAAGGTAAGATTCTAAACACTTGTAGAAGATATGCTAATAAGATTTGGCAAATGTTCTTTGAAAGGCTAAATGAGACCAAGATGTCAACTATTTGTTCCAAATGATGCGGGGTTTAAAGTACAGAAACATCATGAAGACTCTTGGGTTGAGAACATCGAATGCATCAAGTGAAAACACTATTGTGAAGAATCTAATGGATGCTTATGACAGTGTGGGTAAGACCTCACGCTCAAAGGATAGTAATGTCACGTGACGTTTCATTACATTGAATTTGGTAAGCTATCAAACAAAGAGATATCGCCTCATTAAAAAGACAAGTGAACAAATGGGAATTAGTAGAAAAACTTTATCAAAAGCCATTCAAAGGCGGCAAAGAATTGAGGGCACCGATTCAAATGAATTATGGGCATTCTCGGGGATACTGCCACACAAAGATAAAAAAGTTGTTGAAGCAATGAGAACACTAATTGAAGATTATTGGAATAATAATACAAGGCTATCTCTGAATCAAAGGGATGTCATAAGAAGGAGAATCGGTAGTCGAAACCGTGAACCACATCCAAAGCATTTTTTGGATACGACTCAAACCCAATTTTTTCATAAATTTCAAAATTCTTATCCTCAAATTAGTATTTCTCAAATATTTTTTGAAATGATTAAACCTTTTTATGTCAAAATAAATCACACACGCACTACTTTTTGTTGTAAACTACATATTGAATTCTCTAACCATTATGATGTTTATCGTTCTATATGTTTAGATTTGCATACTAACGATCTTTTGCAGGATTGTGGCATAGAAGCCCCACCAAAATATTCAAGAGAGTTCTTATCAAAAATTTATGTGAAATAGAGGATGGAAAAATATTCTATAGGATAGCGTGCTTGGATGGTTCATGCGAGAATTGTAGTGGCTTGCAACGAATGCTAGTATGTCAACATATGGAAAGCACATACGAGGTGGGAGAAAAACTAGTAGAGTTCAGGAAGTATAAAACAGTGGCATATGCTACAAAAGATGGGTTTGAAGCAAAAAGGTGTGAGTTGATTATTTAGAAGATTCCAGTGTATTAGTTCATGTCCATGTTTCATGAGAATCTAGTGTATTAGTATGCAAGGCATACCCATAGAGACCGATGGCTAGACACACAATTCAAGCTATGCAAGGACACCTTTCCACTTGGCAGCATAGTATTAGTGGTTGACTTTGCAGAGAACTACACTCTACAGCCACAGCGTGAGGTGTAATCACAGTATTACAACTCCACATAGATTTCGATATTTGTGCACATAGCATTCATACATGCATCTGACAGTACAGAGGACGAAAGAAAGGTATTGGGGGAGTATCACTTTTATATTAGTGATGATCATACACATTCTCTAGAGTTTGTGCAAGGTTGCTTCCAAATGTTCTACAATAATTTGGATCAAAGGGGCATATCATACGGTCGGCATATAATATGGTCAGATAACTATGCAACATAGTTCAAAAATGTGTGCATGTTCTACTGGTTGTGCAGGATGCATCTCACAACACATGTTCAACATATGTGGAACTTTTGTGAGGCTGAACATGGAAAGGGGAAGCATGACGGTGCACGAGCATGCGTGAAAAGAGCATTAACACGAGAAGAGTTAAAGTATAAAGACAGTGCACAGTTGAAAAATGCAAGATCAATCGTCGAGTGGTGTAATGGTTCGATGGGTCCAGGTAATGAAGGTACATCTTTAGTTCATAGATTGTTTTGGTTGATGGATGATACTAACATTGCACCATATGAGGATTGTTGTACACTAACAGGATCGAGTGAGTTGCACTCTTTCCTTAGCTCAAATGTAGGTTCATGGAGTATCAATACACATAAGATGGCATGCTTTTGTTCTTCATGTACAATGCAAGCCTGGAATTATTGTGAGTCAAGGAGTGGGTTGACAAATGGTTGACAAGTTATCTTAGCCCACTTCACACATATCGCCCTCTGATGGCATTGGAACTAACATAGATGAAATCATCGATCGACTTTGACCATGTATCAGATCTAGTTCAACCAGGTAACATATCTGCTTGCTTAGTATTTGAAATTCTATATTGTTATCTTACTTTGTACTATATTCATAATGTTGACTAATTTCAAGAGATATGTCACACATATAAATGCAGGGCATGTTTATGCAATTATTGTAGATGAAGACAACGAAGAGGGTACAAACTATTTCTTGTGTCGTTGTATTGAGGAAAAAAAGAAATTGGAAGCCCCAATTATAGATGGAGAAAACATTGAATACCCTACAGGCTCAGTTGTTGTTACTGGAACGTGGTTGAGAAGGTACCCACATAAGAGTTTTAAACATTGGTTATTTGAGGAATTTGACATGCATCATAAGATTCTTCATTACTCAAACCTTGTTGTGGCATCCAATGTTCGTTTGAGCAAATATGGGGGTAGACCTTTAAACAAGACCTTGTGGAAGGTTCGTGAGTCTGACCATGAGGAAATACTTGACACAATAAAGAGTAGAGCAGACTCGGATGGTGGTCCATTGGATTAATTTGTAAGTATATGCACAACGGTTCTTATTAATTTATACTTGTATCCATGTCAATTTGGTTGATGCCAATGCTATCATCTTATTTTACTTTGTGTATCTGTATGTAACCAGACAAACATTGATTGGTGTCCCCTTGCATAAAATGCAGATTTATGACCCATCCAAGAGAATCTCAAGCAGAAAAGCAATGCAACATCCTTATTTTGATGATCTTGACAAATCTCAATTATGATTTTAAGCCATTACAAAAGTGCATGTGAAGCTTGATGAGGAAATTTCAAGTTATTCATTTGAATTTAACCTTATCATGACCACCTATGATGTAGACATTATAAGAGCATCTCAAATTTCAAGAAATTCTATTCATGCGAGGTGTTGTTGCAATAGGTATCTTGGAACTCCCAGTGAAGATCTATGACCAAGATTGACTAAGTTGAGAGACTGCCATGCCTATCTGTAAGTGTCTTCCATCTATTTTGGATGAGCTATTTCTTTTTATTCTTTTCCAATGTGTATCTGTAACTAAACTAGTAAAAATTGATTGGTCCCTCCTTGTAGAAAATATTGATTTTTGAGTCATCAAAAAGAATCTCAGCCAAAAAAGCAATTCAACATCCTTATTTTGATGATCTTGATAAATCTCAATTCTGATTTGAACGAAATCTTGCAATAAAAGTTCCCTATTCATAAATTTCTATGTTTTCTTTCAGTTTTGTTAGTTTTGTATCACCTGTACAGTAGATTTAGGCCTTGTCCTTTGTAGATTAAGATAATACAAAGAATTAGGTTTCTTTTGAGTCCATCTAGAAGAAAATCCATTTATTTTTCCCATTGTTAGAGCACATTTTCTGAAATTCTGTTTGGAACCTTCAATTTGAGGTTTTAAGAGTCAAGTAAAGAAATAAAGCATACTCCACTGAATTAGGCTTGTAGATCAATGGAGTAGGGTTATAGTAGGGCATTTATGGTGTAGGAGCACCAAGGACAATCAGGACCACAAGGTGGTCAAGTGATAAATTTTGATTTGTAGTCCATGAAGAATGTTGTAATAAGGCCACAAGGACCATTAGGAAGTGTTTTAAGTCAATCTGGGTTGGTAGGATATGAGGTTGCAATGTCATGTTAGCATGTTGTCAATTTTGTGTAATGAATCCTTGAATGGCCTAAATGTGAAAATGTATGTAAATTCGTAATGTAAGGGTCAAGATGATGTAATGAGGCCATCATAAGGTCACTAGTTTAGGGATGTAGTCATTTACATCAATATGTCAAAAGTTGCACATAACAATGTAATGTTGTCAAACCAAAAGTTGTCATTTTGCAAATACTTAGAAGTTGAAGGGTCACACTTGTAAAAGAAGTTGAAAAGTGGTTGTAGTCGGTTGAGGAGGTTGATATGCCTTCAAAAAGGTCTTGTGAACGTTGTATGTTGTTGGAAATCATACTTTTGAAAGCAGGAGCACCAACTCCATCTTTCCAACACTTTAACCCTTTTGGTTTGTATTATTTGGTCATTTGATCATTTAGGGTGTTTTGAGATGGTTTGAGGTCATTTTATTTCATTTAATAAGGATTCAATACCATTTTTGTATGTATTAGGTCGATTGAGTCATGATGTAAAGAAGTTGATCAATAAGGGGATTCATTTGGTGAACCTTGTAATTTAAGTGTTTTAGGTTTATTTGTGTTAAATAAGGGCTTTACAGACCATTTATCATGTAATGTGAGTCTTAGGAAGGAGTCTTTAAAGAGTTGCATAAGAAATACTGAAAAAATTACAAAATGCAAAAGTTGTAAAAACTGCCAAAAGACAAAATTAGCAATTTTAGTGGAATACAAAAAGAAAGAAGTTCAAAAGGAAAGCATATGCGTTGGGGAAGATCAAGAGACATTGTCAAAATAATTGTGAAATTTGATTAAATAGTGTTGTAAGAAGGTGTTTTAGCTTTGTTTTAGCCTTCTGCAACTCATGTGACCAAACAGATTGTTCCAATGTGTCTGAATAGGCATGTTTACACTAGGCATGGTCCTCTTTCACACCCAAACACACGGAATCGCTCTGAGCTACATTCAACCGGATCAATCCCTTAAGGGTCTAAAGGGAAAAATGGCTGCAAACTTCAGCATGAGGTTACTTGGACACCATGATGTTTATAAACTTCTCCTCTGATCCTATGAGATCGTGTTGGGCCCCTTTATAATAACCTCTCTCGGTTTTCATTATCTCATAGTGGTTTTCATGTAATGTCCAGTTTTCAATTGATGGAAAAAGTGTCAAATGGAAGCAGTGGAAAGTTGCAAAGTGGTGCAATTTTCGTTCTACAACTCGTGTGACCAAACGGACTATTCCAATGCATCTGAATAGACATGTTTACACTAGGCATGGTCCTCTTTCCCACCCAAACACGCAGAATCACTCCAAGCTATGTTCAACCAGATCGATCCCTTAAGGGTCCAAAGGGAAAAATGGCTGCAAACTTCACCATGAGGTTACTCAGACACTGTGATGCTAATAAACTTCTCCTCTGATCCTATGAGATTGTGTTGGGCCCCTCTACAATAACCTCTCTCAGTTTATGATATCTTAGAGCGGTTTTCCTGTAATGTCCAGTTTTCAGTTGATGGAAAAAGTGTTAAATGGAAGTAGTGGAAAGTTGCAAAGTGGTGCAATTTTCGTTCTGCAACTCGTGTGACCAAACGGACTGTTCCAACGCATCTTAATAGGCATTTTTACGCTAGGCATGGTCCTCTTTCCCACCCAAACACGTGGAACCGCTCCGAGCTACGTTCAACCAGATCAATCCCTTAAGGGTCCAAAGGGAAAAATGGCTGCAAACTTCAGGATGAGATTACTCGGGCACCGTGACGCTTATAAACTTCTCATCTGATCCTATGAGATCGTGTTGGGCCCCTCTATAATAATCTCTCTCGGTTTTCATTATCTCAGAGTGGTTTTCCCGTAGTGTCCAGTTTTCAGTTGATGGAAAAAGTGTCAAATGGAAGTAGTGGAAAGTTGCAAAGTGGTGCAATTTTTGTTTTGCAACTCGTGTGACCAAATAGACTATTCCAATGTGTCTGAATAGGCATTTTTATACTAAGCATGGTCCTGTTTCACACCCAAACACACGGAATCGCTTCGAGCTACGTTCAACCAGATGGATCCCTTAAGGGTCCAAAGGGAAAAATTGCCGCAAACTTTAGCATGAGGTTACTCGAACACCGTGATGCTTATAAACTTCTCATCTGATCTAATGAGATCGTGTTGGGCTCCTCTACAATAACCTCTCTCTGTTTTCATTATCTCAGAGTGGTTTTCCCGTAGTGTCTAGTTTTCAGTTGATGGAAAAACTGTCAAATGGAAGCAGTGGAAAGTTGCAAAGTGGTGCAATTTTTATTCTGCAACTTGTGCGACCAAACAAACTATTCTAACACATCTGAATAGGCATTTTTACGCTAGGCATGGTCCTCTTTCACACCCAAACACACAGAATCGCTCCGAGCTACGTTCAACCAGATCGATCCCTTAAGGGTCTAAAGGGCAAAATGGCTGCAAACTTCAGCATGAGGTTACTTGGACACCGTGATGCTTATAAACTTCTCATTTGATCCTATGAGATCATGTTGGGCCCCTCTACAATAACCTCTCTTGGTTTTCGCTATCTCGGAGTGATTTTCTTGTAGTGTCCAGTTTTCAGTTGATGGAAAAAGTGTCAAATGGAAGCAGTGGAAAGTTGCAAAGTGGTGCAATTTTCATTCTGCAACTTGTGTGACCAAACAGACTGTTCTGAAGTGTCTGAATAATAATTTTTACGCTAGGCATGGTTTTCTTTCCCACCCAAACATGCGGAATCGCTCTGAGCTACGTTCAACTGGATCGATTCCTTAAGGGTCCAACGGGCAAAATGGCTGCAAACTTGAGCATGAGGTTACTCGAACACCGTGATGCTTATAAGATTCTCCTTTGATCCTATGAGATTGTGTTGGGCCCCTCTACAATAACCTCTCTCGGTTTTTATTATCTCGGAGTGGTTTTCCCGTAGTGTCCAGTTTTTAGTTGATGGAAAAAGTGTCAAATGGAAGCAGTGGAAAGTTGCAAAGTGGTACAATTTTCGTTCTGCACCTCATGTGACCAAACGGACTGTTCCGATGTGTCTAAATAGGAATTTTTACGCTAGGCATGGTCCTCTTTCCCACCCAAACATGCGGAATCTCTCTAAGCTATGTTCAACCAGATCGATCCCTTAAGGGTCCAAAGGGCAAAATGGCTACAAATTTGAGCATGAGGTTACTCGGACACCGTGATGCTTATAAACTTCTCATTTGATCCTATGGTATCGTTTTGGGCCCCTCTATAATAACCTCTCGGCTTCGTTATCCTGAAAGGGTTTTCCCAGAGTGTCCGGGCCATTGATGGAAAAAGTGTCTAATGGAAGCAAGGGAAAGTTGCAAAGTGGTGCACTTTTCATTCTCAAGAATCAGGTGACCAAACAGACTATTCCAACATCGCCCGAATAGGCATGCTCCACGTTTTGTGGCATGGTCCTTCTTCCCACTCAAACATGCGGAATCACCTCCAGCTTTATGTTCAACCGACATCCCTTACAATGGGTCCAAAGGCAAAATGGCTGCAAACTTCAACATGAGGTTATTCGACACCATGATGCTGGTAAACTTCTTGTCCGATCCTATGGGATTGCATTGGGCCCCTCTACAATAACCTCTTAGTTTTTGTTATCTCAAAGTGGTTTTCCATGGTGTCCAATTTTCGCTGATGGAAAAGTGTCAAATGCAAGCAAAGTGGTTGCAAGGTGGTGCAATTTTTTGTTCTCAAACTCAGGTGACCAATAGATTTGTTCCAACACATCCAGCAGGGAAATTTTCTACGCCAGGCATGGTCCTCTTCACACCCAAACACGCTAATTGCTCGAGCCACGCTCAACCTAATCGCATCCCTTTAAGGGTTTGAGTGTAGTATGTTGGAAAATTGGCCATTCTCCTATTGTTCGAGCCGTCTTGGAGATATGGGCCCATGTAATGAACTTAAATTGTGGTAGCTTGATATAGAGTCTATTGATGCTAGGGTTCAATTTGTATGATTTTTAAAAAAGAATCCAACCGAGTAGAGTTATCAACATTATTCATAAATCATAAGAATTTGTTTAGTACACTAGCCATTTTGATGCCTTCTTGTAGTCTCAAACATTATTTTGTATCATTGTTACATTGGTTTTTGAAGTGGCAACTTAATATAGCTCCATAATACAAAATCTAGTTCAAGTTGATTTTCACGTGAAAAAAATGTGAATCAAATCACGTTGATGTGAAAAAAAACCATGAGACCATAGCTTGTGGTGCTGGAACAACTAGGTCATGTAATGCCTTCAAAAGGCTAAGTTGTCAAAAATGTATTTAAGTCCATGCAATGCCAAAATTAAATGTAATCAAGGCATGAAAAAGCACAAAGTGATATATTGTCAAAATGTTAAATATGTAAAAGAGAGAAAAAGAAAGAATGTGAAGAGACAAAACAAGAAAATGAAGAAAATCAAGGAAGAGGACGAGTCATAGGTCGTTCAAGGAAGATGAAGAGGTAGTTGATGGTTGGAAACTTCTTTAAAAGCATTGTAAAGGCCGAGCAAAGAGATCATTGTATTCTGGAAGAATTAAATTAACAAAGAGTTCCCTGTTTTAGCTTATTTTATGTGTTTTTTAGTTGTTTCTTAACTTGTACGGATTGTGCAAGAGTTTAGGGTTCAAATTTAGATTTTTTCCAATAGGTTGGGGAATCACCATTTGTTTGCATCCATTTGGGAAGGAATCCATTAAATTTAATGTTTGTTTGAGCATTCTTCTTATGGCTCAGTCTGAAATCCTATGCATTTGAGTTTTGAGAGTCTTATAAGGCATTTCCACACTACTCCACCAATGTAGGTCAGGTAGATTGGTGGATTAGGTTAGGGATATGTTATTTGTTATGTTTTGATGTTTATGAGTGGAGTAAAAAGAAAGAATACCTTGAAGGAGCTGCTGCTACACAGGAAATTTTGAGTTTTTCAGTCAAAATTTCAAACAGTTTCCACCATGATAGTGGAGAAAGAACAAGTGCATGGGTTAGAAGATGTTTCCAAATTCCTTTTCAGATGTATTTTGAAATTTTCCAATGGTTGGCTGGAGGTTTTGAGGTTTGCATGTAGCCTATACAAGAAACCCTCATTGATTTTTGAGTTTTTCACCCTATAAACAAGGGTTTGTCAATATAATGTCAAAAGGAGTCTTTTAATCCCTGAAAATGGATAAATTGGGAGTTTTGTGTTATGTCTAATTACTGTTTTAAGGTTTTAAGTGTTTTGGGAATGTTTGAAGGGGGTCTTCTTTGAAAATTAGGCCTATTTTAGTAGCCTTTTTTACAGCATTCAGACTAAAAACTGCTTATTTCTTCAATACAAGTTATTCTCAATTTTTGATAAGAGGACATGGGCATTAAGAGGTCTCTAAAAGTGTTTTGGATCTTGGGTTTTGAAACTAGTGTGTTTGGTTTATCCGATTTAGGGCATGAATGTCTCATTGAGAAGTAGTGCCTTGACTACTCAGAGAATAGAAGTTTGACCTAACAGTGATCGATGAGTTGATTTTGGGATAATGTTGTCTAAGTGATGGTGTCAGGGATGTATGGAGTCTTGGACAAGGTTTAGAAGTGAGATATGTTGTTTTGACAGTTGGACGGTGAGGAGACTTGGTGTAAAATAATACATGAAATTGTAAGTTCAGTCAGAACAAAGTTAAGAGAGCAAGTTCTTGATTTGTATCAGTTGTAATAATGATGTTCACAGTGCTTGATGGTCTGGTAAAAGTATGAAAGCCAATTGTAATGATGGATTGACTATTTGGGACAAGTTGAATGAATTGATTGAATGGAAGAGTGCCTTGTTGAAAATGGTGTTTTTGAAATGCATGTTGATCTAATTGATTGAATCAAAGTTTTCTACAATGGTTTTTTTCTTTGAATGAGTCAATTGGAATACGAATTTGTGGAAGGATGAATGATGAATGATAAGAGAATTTGAGTGGATGAAAAGTAGATTTATTATGAAATGTTGAAATTTTGTTTGATCTTCTCCAAGATGAGTTTGGGACAAGAGTCCCCTAAGTTGTTGATTGGTTTGGAAATCTTTGTATTGCATCAACTTGTTGCTTACTATTATTCTTTGATATATTTTTTCCAAGCATCCATAGCTTCTTCGAAAGCACCTATTTTAGGCTTTTAGCCATAGCAGCAAGGCAATGAACTGTTTGATAAAATGCTTTGATAGACATGTATGAAAAATGTGTTAGCATAGACAAGGCAGTGAACTCTTTGAAAAAATGCCTCAAAGAAATGTGGTTTCATGGTGATGGAATGGCATGACGAATGCCATGACAAGAAAATTGCTATGGATTGTCATGGCATTCCATCACCATTGAGACCACATTTCTTTGAGGCTTTTTTTCAAATAGTTTGCTACCTTTTCTATGCTATTGCTTATTAGTATGCCTTGATAGATTTTTTCCAAGCATCCATAGCTTTTTGAAGCACCTATTTTAGGCTTTCACCATAGCAACAAGGAAGCTTAACTATTTGATAAAATGCTTTGGTAAACATGTATGATAAATGTAGTAGCATAGACAAGGCATCGAAAGTTTAAAAATGCCTCAAAGAAATGTGGTCTCATGGTGATGGAATGCCATGACAATCCACAACAATTTTCTTGTCATGGCATTCCACCACCATGAGACCACATTTGTTTGAGGCATTTTTTTCAAATAGTTCATTCCCTTGTCTATGCTATTGCTTATTATTTGTCTATGATAGATTTTTCTAAGCATCCACTTTTGTTCGAAAGCACCTATTTTAGGCTTTTAGCGATAGCAGAAGGCAATGAACTATTTGATAAAATGCTTTGATAGACATGTATGAAAAATGTGTTAGCATAGACAAGGTAGTGAACTCTTTGAAAAATGCCTCAAAGAAATGTGGTTTCATGGTGATGGAATGGCATGATGAATGCCATGACAAGAAAATTGCTATGGATTGTCATGGCATTCCATCACCATTGAGACCACATTTCTTTGAGGCTTTTTTTCAAACAATTTGTTGCCTTTTCTATGCTATTACTTATTAGTATGGTTTGATAGATTTTTTCCAAGCATCCATAGCTTTTTTGGAAGAACCTATTTTAGGCTTTTAGCCATAACAATAAGGAAGTGAACTATTTGATAAAATTCTTTGGTAAACATGTATGATAAATGTAGTAGCATAGACAAGGCAGCGAACTGTTTGAAAAAATGCCTCAAAGAAATGTGGTCTCATGGTGATGGAATGCCATGTCAATCCACAACAATTTGCTTGTCATGGCATTCCACCACCATGAGACCACATTTGTTTGAGGCATTTTTTTCAAATAGTTCATTCCCTTGTCTATGCTATTGCTTACTATTATGCTATGATATATATTTTTTCTAAGCATCCATAGCTTGTTTGAAAGCACCTGTTTTAGGCTTTTAGCCATAGCAGCAAGGCAATGAACTATTTGATAAAATGCTTTGATAGACATGTATGAAAAATGTGTTAGCATAGACAAAGCAGTGAACTCTTTGAAAAAGTTCCTCAAAGAAATGTGGTTTCATGGTGATGGAATGGCATGATGAATGCCATGACAAGAAAATTGCTATGGATTGTCATGGCATTCCATCACCATTGAGACAACATTTCTTTGATGATTTTTTTCAAACAGTTTGCTGCCTTTTCTATGTTATTGCTTATTAGTATGCTTTGATAGATTTTTTCCAAGCATCCATAGCTTTTTTGGAAGCACCTATTTTAGGATTTTAGCTATAGCAACAAGGAAGTGAAGTGTTTGATAAAATTCTTTGGTAAACATGTATGATAAATGTAGTAGCATAGACAAGGCAGCGACCTGTTTGAAAAAATGCCTCAAAGAAATGTGGTCTCATGGTGATGGAATGCCATGAAAATCCACAACAATTTGCTTGTCATGGCATTCCACCACCATGAGACCACATTTGTTTGATTCATTTTTTTCAAATAGTTCATTCCCTTGTCTATGTTATTTCTTACTATTATGCTATGATACATTTTTTCTAAGCATCCACAACTTGTTTGAAAGCGCCTGTTTTAGGCTTTTAGCCATAGCAGCAAGGCAATGAACTATTTGATAAAATGCTTTGACAGACATGTATGAAAAATGTGTTAGCATAGACAAGGCAGTGAACTCTTTGAAAAAATGCCTCAAAGAAATGAGGTCTCATGGTGATGGAATGCCATGACAATCAAAAGCATTTGATTGTCATGGCATTCCATCAATGAGACCTCATTTCTTTGAGGCATTTTTTCAAAGATTCACTACCTTGTCTATGATATTGCTTACTATTATGCTTTTGATAGATTTTTTCCAAGCATCCATAGCTTTTCGAAAGCACTTGTTTTAGGCTTTCACCATAAACAAGGCAACACTTGAACTATTTGACAAAATGCTTTGGTATACATGTATGAAAATGTGGTAGTATAGAAAGAATTTGTTTGAAAAATGCCTCAAAGAAATGTGGTCTCATAGAATTCCATGACAACCAAATGCAATTGGCAGCTACTCCTAGTTATTAGTTATGCAATGTGAAGTAATTGCATAACTGCTTAGGTTGACTTTGTAAAAACTATATTGTAATTGAAATTTTGTCATCTATCAGCATCTAGTTATTAGTTATGAAATGTGAAGAAATGCTTTGAGTTTGAAAGATGTGCAATGCAATGTAATCAACATTATGGATATAAACTACAAAAATCTATTTTTTACTAAGTTACCGGTTTGGTTTTGGGTTCGGGATCGGGTTCGAGAACCTGGTTCGCTGGTTCGGGAATTTTTTTTGGGAGTTGGGTTCGTTTTGGGTTCGGTAATACAAAAAACATATAAATATCATAAATATATACATATTTGTAGCAATAATCAAGTTCAAAATAAACCACCATATTAATAGTCAAATAACATAGAAAAAATACACCACCACTTTCATAGTGAAATATTAAAATATTAGTGATCTACTCGAATGTCATGATACAAAATTATAAATTAAAGTTCAAACATAAAAATGTCAAGTGTTTACAATCAGCCATTATTGATCATTGATCAATCTAAAAAGTGTGAACATTTTTATGTGTGGAAGGAAGAGCCAAAACCTTTTTCTTGCAGATCATTAGAAGAATCTCATGATTTTTTGGGTGTCCTTGCCTTGGAACGAAACTATCCCGAGCCATGAATGATTGACCAGGAACTGTGAGAAAGAAATAAGATAAATCACATGCAACTTGTTGCAATTTCTTTCCTTGGGAAAAAGGGTAAAGTTTTCTTTTCAGGGAGAATCTCCTTTAGAGTTTGAACGCATTGATAATTTTCAAGATAGACTTAGCCAAATATGTCATCTAGGTTTGAAGCTTTTAGGTAAAATGTTTGCTTCTTAAAGTTTTGTTCAAAATTCAAGATGCAGGCTCTCCTCCCTTAGGGAAGAGAAGGCCTATCAAACCTAACACTCTTATGCAACACTTCTTAAGTTCTTGTTGATGCAGTATTAGATGCGAAGTTTCAAAATAGGCATGGTTATATAAATTCTCATCTCATGACTATCATTGCATCAAATTAAGAATTTTCAATCCTTTATGGTCTAGACAAGAGAAGTATGGAGTAGTGTTCCAATGCTAAAGTCTTATTGTGAATCTCTTTGCTATGAGTGGTTCAAAAATGAGGAATCTGTCTTTTGCACCAAATGAGAAATATTCACAATATGTGCTAGGAAGGAATAAGTCCATAAGATCGAGTATGCAAGAACTAAGAATTGCAAAATTGGCTTACGTTTAACTTCCAAACATAGATATTTTCACACTTTTTGATGTTCACACGTAAGTCAAAAATTATATGTGCGTAAGTTGTAAAGTATACACTTGAATACACGTAACTCATATCTATTGAACCATGAATTTATAATGAAAATATGGACACCATCGATAAAAATATTTGTATTAAGTAAATAGCCATGTACGCATACATCAATATATATCGATATAAGTATCAAATATAGTTACAAAATAGCCATATAGGTTTACGAGAATGCCATAAAGGCATACAATGTCAAAAATATCCAATACAAAATATGTACAAAATTTCCATGTAGGCATACAACAAAGGGCTCTATATTCAAAATTCATTCCTCTCCATGCTCTAGTTCAAATACAATTTTCTTTCCCTTTTCTAGGCGATCTGATGGTGATAAGTCTATCACTTGTTTCTGATGTGCTCGAGGAGTGCTCCTGCTGCTCCTCCTAGAGTTTAGCTCTTGGTGAATTTTCAACTGTTGCAATAAGAAGTAAAGACATTAATATATAGAAATTACATTATAAAAATTAATATATTTAAAAAAATAATCACTTACAGCCATCTCACGATCACTCTCCTGGATGGAAATATTTGCAGGCTAATGCTCAGGCGTGCTCAAGCCCTATATAAACCATCCAAATAGGAATTAAACTATGAATCAATAATGGTTTCATTTTTCACTAGAACTAGTTCATCTATAACAATGAATGTAAATTGAAATTTAGTAATTTGCCTCATACCTCCCTTATCAGAGCCATCGAGGATTGTATAGTGGAGGAAACACCAATATCCATTTCCCTCGTAACGTTTGGTGGTGTTTCTGTCACCAACATCTGAAAATAAAAAACAAATTATTCAATAACAAGAAAGTTACAATAGCGATCAATGTGATGACTTGTAATGTATGAGATCTAATGAACAAAATTTTGAGTACAAGTATTAAACAGATATATTTATGATTATTATTTATTGAATTTAAAGTAATACTTTGAGTTTGAATGATCTATAATGCAATGTAACCAACAATATGAATATAAACTACACAAATCTATTAAACTTGGAATTCATTACTTAAGTTCTCTTTATTCTATATTACCTTTGTGAACATTTGAGAAAATCTACTGGCACTCGGAGGTGTTTCCTTGAAACCTCCAACGAAACCCTGTTCAACATCCAAAATCACATATTAAAATACCATTCGTAAAACAATGCTATTAACACATGTAATAAATTTATAATTGTTTACTAACTTTACATACCCCACCGATAGGTGTACTGCAAAAATAAGTAGGTGGATGACTGGTGTATCTAGTCTCTACACTGTGACCCTACAATTTTATTAAAATAATAAAACTAAATTAGTTAATCTTGCATTTCACAATTGAAATTTAATAAATTAAATTCAATGAACATGTTGAATTTTACTTGACTATCAATGCCATATGCATCATGCAAAATTTCAATCATCCTCTCCATCCCCGTAGATGCATACAGATCAGGCTGCGTAGTAGCATATGGATCCTGCGTAGCACCCTCCTGAGTGTCGGTAGGGTCATACGAACAAGTTGCCCCACAAGATTGACACACATGGGTTCGAAGGCCACCACCTAAAGACTCCCCTAGATGGCATTGTACAATAGGGCTAGTTTGATGGATGACACTCTGAGTCAAAGTTGTGATCACTTGCAATGTCTCTATGTCGGCACTGTCCTTCGCAATGGCAGGCATCACAATCTTCTCACTAGACGGCCTAGCGAGAGCTCATCTCCCTTGCCGCGTAGGATCCGGCTATGCACCGGGCCTATCCTGAGCTAACCCCCCACCTCTCCCCTGGAACTCCCTCATATCAAAATAATTTTGGATTTGGTTCAATACAAACTCATTGTATAGTTTCCTAAGAAAATATTGGGGGACTTCACAATTATTGCACGGTGGGTAATCAAAGACCATATACCATCTTTAATAAAAATGGTTCTTAATCTCTTGGTGGTGGCACCAATGAATAGGAAACCTATTTGCATTGAGGGTAAGATTTTGATTTTTTCTAGGGTCAGTGAATAGAGAGCACAAATCACCTTTTGTAATTTTAAAATCTTTTACTTGTTTATATGATAATTTGTTTGCATAATATGCCCTAGTTGTCTGCCTCCTATCTTTCCATCCAGTTATCTTTTGGGTGATTGCATCTACATTTTTTAACATGTCTTTCAATGAATTTGATAGAAGCATTCTTTTTGTGGTTGAAGCATTTGGATCACTCAACCTACTGATAAGATCCTCAAGTTGTTTTCTATTGTTCTCAATTTTACTCCTCAAATTTTCTTGAGTGCCAGGAGGGAATTGAGAGAATGGTGGGGGAGGTTGATTTTGTTGTTGAGGTTGATTTTGTTGAGGATTTTGCTATTGAGGATTTGCCTCCTCTTCTTGTTGAGGAATTGCAAGATTTCCTACAATTTTTTTTAAAAAAAATCAAATCTAACCTAAAACAAACAAAATCAATTTCAAACTAACAAATTCAAAACAAATAGCAAACAATACTTACCTCCCGCATCTCTTTGTTGTCGTGGCACCATATTTGCAAAAAAAATCCAACTGTTGTTGATGAAATTTGTAGAAATCCTTCATCCTAGAATGCGAGCACGAAAGTGAGGGTTTATGGCCGTGGGCAGAGCTGAGAAACAGTGAAAAGAAAATTATACAGATTTCAATTTTTTTTTTCTTTTAAAATCACATAATGCGCTCGCGTTATCTCTTTTCAATTTTTTTTCCCATTTGGCCACAAAAGTGCGACCAACTTCATGCCCCCACCCCTATACCACTCCTCAAGTTACAACAACCATGCAATAGGTTAGTCATGTGACTCCTTTTATTATTCCAACTAGCATTCCTAGTTCTTTTGTGGCATCGAATGTTCCCTCTTCCACCTTCACTCCTCTTAGTGTTCCTTTCACTTCTCCTAACATTACATACACTCCATCACCATTTTCCCTTCCACCTCATACCACTTACACTGATCCCATCATTACAGAACTCTTTAACATTATTTCCTCCATGCAACAACAAATCACCACCATAAGCCAAAGCCAAAATGCCCCACCCACATTTCATGTTCATAGTAGCCACTTATCGTTAGAGATCTTACACACATAGATGCCACAAGGAGTTGAAATGCCTAGGTTTGAGAAGTACGGAGGTAAAGGAGACCCTACTAATTATGTCAATGCTTATACAGTCTTTTGCAATGACTTTATCCTTGATGATAAGCTATTAGCCAAACTTTTCCCTAGGACCTTAACGTATACTACATTGGAATGGTTTTCAAACTTACCCAATCATTCAACCCAATCATTTAATGGACTTATATATGCCTTTATAAGTTACTTCCAAGTTCATATGACTCCCAAAAAGACAATGGTTAATTTAATGAGATGTAAACAAAATGCAGATGAAAAAGTAACTAATTTCATTTCACATTATCAGTCATTGTATGCTCAAATTGATGTCAAAATTTTTGATTCGCATCTTCAAAAGATGTTTATCAAAAATTTGCACATTCACCTTCAGGATAAGTTGACTGATAAAATTTCCTTCATTCATGCATTTATGTGCAACCCTTTGTGACTATCACAACTCGATTACTAGTCATGATTCAAAGTATACTTCTAACCGAGATGAGAAGTCTTAACAAAATAACCAAAATAACACGCAAAACTTTAGAAAACCAAATCAAGGCTTCTTACAGTTCAATCATCCTTCTCCACAACCAACTCAATCTATTTCCATTCAAGTGGCAGTTGTTAAAGCAGTGGTGCCCTTTACCTATGGGGACTCGAAGAGACAATTTACCCCCTTACCCGATACCCTCCATAACACAATGAATCAACTGCTACAACAATAGATGATCACTTTTCCTATCATTAAACCACTTGATACCACCAAAACCTTACCGCCTACCTTTAAACCAAATTCTTATTGTCATTTTCAATGCCAAAATGGACATGGCACCGAACAATGTAAGCATCTCAAACACTTAGTTCAAGACCTCATTGATTTGGGTCGTTTGTCCATTGCGAGTGTTAATGATCAAGGAAATAAGTCTATTGCATCCCATAATCAGAATTTGCAAATATTTACCAACCCCATGTCTAAACACAATCTTTCATTTCCAAAGCAAGTGAACCTTCAAAAACTCATGTGATAAAGATTGATACAAATAATGAGCAAGCTGATATTACTCCAAATGTTACCCAAGTTAATCCTATGGATGAACTTGTGGGTATGATAGACGTTGTTCCTCATAAGGTCACAAGCACCAAATCTCTTAATATTACTTTTTCTTCTCCTGATATACTTAAAAAATTTCTCGATGGTCCTCTTTACATAGTTGGCTGCATCTATGATAAACCTACCAATGGGATATTAATAGATCCTGCCTGTGGCGAGAATGTGATCAGGAAAGATTTTTTAGTATTACATAATCTCTCTCAAGATGATTATGAAAAACCAACCGCATGGATCTAAAAACATACTGGTTTCGTGTGCCCTATGATTGGATCAATCGTACTCCCATTACAAATAGGACCCAAAACTTTGGATGTAACATTTTCTATTATTCCACAATTGGATCAATTTCATCTCTGGCTAGGTCATCCTTGGCTTCACTTGATGAAAGTACTCCCTTTAGTTGTTCACAAGTGTTTGAAGTTTCCACATGAAAATGAAATATTTACCATACATCGTAGTGGCTTTAATCCATTGTCTTCTAAAGGGAATTTCTCCTTAGAATCTTTTTGGCCTGAACCCTCGAAACCCATCACCCCTTGAAAAGACTTCTTTTTCATTACCTATCAAAATTTCAAAGCCAAATGAATAGCCAAATTGTCTCTTCACTCGATGTCCCCATCCACTTCCACTACATCTATCCTAGATGAGACAATGCTTCAGCTTGAGTCTGAAACTAAACAAACAATATCACCCCATGAGCAACCAATCATAAACACTTCCCATTCCTCATTTAAATTCCCAAGAGATAACGAAACCAATCCTATCATGCCTCCTCACATTAAACAAGTGTATAAAGCTAAAGAGAAAGTGATTGACCCATCTTCTTTGGTTTCTTCCGTTCTTCCCCCTTTTTAAGAAAAAGAACCTATGGTGGATCAACCCACTCTTACACCTCAACAACTTCAAAATAAAAATAAATGAAACCACGATGCTAGGGAGCATAGGAATCATCGTCGTCTCCTTGCTTGTTAGTTACAAATAGATGAAAACAAAGAAAACCAACCTCCACCTTTGACATAAGCAATAACCGATCACCCTCCTCCCCTTGATCTGCCACAAGATAGTATGATACAACAGTCCCAACAAACTGATCCAATTCAACAACCACAACTCTTGATACATCCTTCCTTGGAAATCACCCTTCATCCTCTTGTCATAATTAATCTTGATGATGATGATGATGATGATGATGAGATCACAAGAATAGATGAAGAAGTGCACAATGATCTAAAGTATTTATTTTCATCTACCATGAGCTTAAATGATAAATCTTCCACACCAAGTGAAGAATCTGGTACATCTCCTAGTTCGACACTTGATGTTCCCCCATTGGACACTCAATTGCCCTCACAATACATTGACCATGATTGCGAAGTGGATGACTTGTTAGTGTTGGAAAGAGACACTGCAAATATTTTCAAGTGTTGTCATTGATGGATTGGTAATTGGATCTGCATGTCATCATTCACTCCTACCGAAAGACAGATTGAGGATAGTCTAGAAGAATAGAGTATTCAAAAATTTTGTGATCATTGATTCACATGCATATTTTTGGTTATTATTTTGTGATGTGGATCTCATGGAAGGTTTATTAATGTATATCTTGTGTTATCCAGAAATCTTAGTACCTCATACCAAGTTACATGTAATTTTGGTGATCCGACTGATATATTTTTGTTAATCAATATTTTGTGGTCGACTCAGTTGATATATCATGTTGTGGATATTGGATGAATGTTTATTTGAATATTTTAGTGTTTGATCATATTTTTTGTGCCCAAGCTAAGTTGTGGACAACCATTGTGGATGCACATTAAATATTATTTATGATCCAAGCTGACAGTTGTGAATATTTCTAAGTTTTATTGAAGCTGACTTGTTGCGACTAAATCCTTTGTTGCAAATATATATAAGTGATCAGTTACATCATTTTGGCGTGGAAGGAAGGTGTCTTGATATGTGTTGTGATCATCAAAAGAGCGATTACACAATTATGCATAGTTTCACTTGTGTATTAAAGATTTTGTAGTGTGAGTTTGTGCAGAGTAGAGAAAAAGTGCAGAATCAGTCAGAAGGACAGAAGATCGACCACAAAGCTTAACCATAACTATAATCAAGAATTTTTAGATGCTAATCTCTCAATTCATTCTCTTGGATCTAATCCAAATCTTTGTAAGGAAGTAGCCTTTCTAAAAAGAGCAGTGAGCTCTAGGCAATGTGCCTGAATGCAAGTGCATGAATCCCATTTTGTAATCTTTCTTTTGGATATACTCAGATTATATTGTGGATTGGCCATCCACCGTGTTTTTTCCCCTAATAGGGTTTCCATGTACAAATCCTTGTGTTATGGTGTTGTGATTTTTTGCTTTTTGTTAATGCATATTTCTTTTGTTGAATGTCTAAGAGAGTTAAAGATCAAAATAATAAATTTAAGTTTTGCACTACACTAATTCACCCCCTGACCTCTCAATGTTGCTTGTTTCCAACAACTGGTATCAGAGGGTGTGTGCAGGATCATGATGGGCCAAAAAGTGGCAATATGATGGGTATGTGTAGGGTATGTGACTGACAATTTTATTTTTACCCAAAATTGATTAAACAAAAAGGGTTTTTAAAGGATATTCTTAGCTTTCCACGAATATAAATTATGCTTTACTTTGAATTTAATAAATAATTATTATTCATTTTCTATTTAAATTATGACTAGAGTCCTGATTGATAGGGTGATTGAAAAACACCTATAACTTTCAAACAGTATCATATTTTTTGAATCCAAAATATGAATCACATTCTATGCTTCGCATAATATAGGATTAAAAAAAAAAAGTGAATTTCATGAAGTTTTGACCAAGTTAAGGTGGTTAGACAAACAAGTTTTTATATTTTGTAAAAGTTGTAATAAAAAAATCACAATTAATTATTTACTTGGAAAAAAATTACAAAAAAATATGCATCACATTAGGACATGAGTCCTCTACTTATATCTAAAATCTTATAAAAAAATATTATCATTTTATTGTGGTTAGGGTGGTCAGACAGACACCTTCTTATTTTTTCCACGAAATTTAAGTACTACTACATTGAAATTTCAAATTTTTACCAAATAGATTTTTGTTTTTAAAATAAACCTAGTAGTTTAGAAACTAGATTCAGTTTGCTACAAATTCTATTCTTACATATTTTTGAAATAATATAGATAACTTATTCAAATTTTTACGTCAAGTTGTGTAACTCTGATTTTTCTAAATTTTTTACCACTTAAGGGCCTATTTTTTCCATGATGATCCTACACATACCCTAGAGCTAGTTCCTCGAAAGAAGTCTAATAGCTTGGGGAGATCTTGAAAGGTGTTTTTCAATGGATACAAGTAGTCTTCAACAAAAACTTATGGTGACCCTGGATGATCTTGACTAGTCAAAGTCTGAGAACCAGGAATTGCAAGAAAATCTTGAGAGTGCAGAGAAATTCATTCAGTCATTGAAAGACAAAATCAATGAATCAAGGGAGAAAAGAAAGGAATTGTGTGATCAGCTTAAGCAGAAGAATAGAAGCATGGAGGATGAACAACTCATTCATGCCTTGAAGGAGAAAACAAAAGAATGTGAAAAGTTTTCTAGAGAAAATCTTGCCCTGAAGTGTGAGATGGAATCTATCACGATGAAAATGACCAAGGAGATTGAAGATAGAAAGAAGACCGAAGAAAAGCTTGCACAATCCTTGAAAGAAAAATCTAAACAATGCAGTTGATTGGACAATGAATTGGAGCAATCTATAAACAATGAGGAAGAGCTTGAAAAATAGCTTGATGATCTCAAAAATGAGCTTACTATTGCAAATGAGTACAAGGAGAAATTCAAAGCAAGCTCAACCAAACTTGATGAACTAATTAAAGGATAGAGGACTGATGGTGACAGATGAGGTCTTGGATATGAAGAAGGAGAAAGTTTTGAATCTGGGCAAAAGAAATCTAGACAAGGGAGATTCAGGCAAGGAAATTAGATGAATGGAAGGGTATGTGCAAGATCATGATGGGCCAAAAAGTGGTGATATGATGGGTATGTGGCTCACGACTTTTTTTTAACCCAAAATTGATGAAACGAAAAGGGTTTTTAAAGAATATTTTCAGTTTTCCACCAATATAAATTATGCTTTACTTTGAATTTAATAAATAATTATTATTCATTTTCTATTTGAATTACAACTAAATTCCTAATTGATAGGTTAATTGAAAAACATCTATAACTTTCAAATGGTATCACATTAAATTTTGAATCCGAAACATGCATTACATTCTATGCTTCACATACTATAGGATTTAAAAAAAATGAATTTCATGAAGTTTTGACCAAGTTAAGGTGGTCGACATATAAGTTTTTATATTTTTAAAATTTGTAATAAAAAATTCATAATTAATTATTTACTTGAAAAAAAATTACAAAAAAATGCATCACATCCAAACATGAGTCCTCTACTTATATGTAAAATATTATAAAAAAATATTATCATTTTATTGTGGTTAGGGTGGTTAGAAAAACACCTACTTCTTCTTTTTTCCTTGAAATTTAAGTGCTACTGCATTGAAATTTCAAATTTTCACCTTGAAATAGATTTTAAAAAAAATAAAAAAATCTAGTAGTTTAGAAACTACATTCAATTTGCTATAGATTCTATTCTTACATATTTTCAAAATAATATAGACAACTTATTCAAACTTTTACGCCAAGTTGCCTAACTCTAATTTTTTGCCACTTAAGGGCCTATTTTTTCCATGATGATCCTGCACATACCCGGAACTAGAAGGAATCCAATAAGAAAGCCAAATGCTCAAAGGTTCAATGGCTATTGTTTTTCTTGCAACAAATTTGGTCATATGGCTTCTCAATGTAGGAGCAGGATGAACACAAGTGGACCATGATTCTCAGGTTAGTGCTTTAATTGCTACAAGTATGGTCATAAGTTAAGTGAATGCAGAGTTGTGATGAATAACTTTCATAGAGATGTCAGAAGTTATGCATGCAATAGATTTGGGCATATTTCTAACCAATGTAGATAAGGAAAAAATTAGTGGAACAATTGGCTTGGATAGAGAAATGTTTTGTGTTACAACTACAATAAATTTGGCCACACTACTAGATTATGTTGGAATAGAAGAGGTCTAGTAAAACAGAACATGCAACAGGATGCTAAGGGAAAAGGTAAAGTAACTACTGATGTGATCAGAAGGAAAATGCAGAAGAAATGGGTGAAGAAGAATCCCTCTGTTGAAGTAAATACTCCAACACTAGAATCTGCTTCTGGTAATTCCTCTAGGAATTAGTTTTTAGGCCTTTGGCCTAGGGGGAGCTGTCAGGAAAATCTCTTAACCCCCTGACAAAAATTGATACTAGAATGTGGACAAGTCTAGTAAGTGGATTGATGCTTTTTATATGTTGTTCAACCAAGGGGAGGGAGTATTGTAAAGTTTTGAAGATCCGCAGAGGAATCATCTATCTCAGTACATGGAAATAAGGTAACCAGATGAGTTAGGGTAAAGGCATTTATTACTGAAAAAATGGTTAGTTGAGCGAACAATAAAAAGTCATTTCTAGCCTTCATTTGTCACTTTGCATTTTGGAGGAAAGTAGTTTGGAGAGCTCTAGAGTGAACTTTGCTAAATTGTAGAGAGATTCAAGTGTGAAGAAGGTTCAACAATCAAATTTTGATCCAACGGAAAGTTATTTATTGAAAATCCTGTGAATTTGTGTATTTGTAATCATGCCCACTCCTCTGGTATTTGAAGTGAAGGACAGAGGCCGTCCAAAGTTGAAATGGAATCCTTATAAATCTATTGAGACTGAGCCCCTAAGTGCATTTTCATCTGTACCGTACGGAGTATTGCACACTGAAGATATTAGGGCTTATATACATGCCAATATTGAAGAATTAGGAAGCTCTCAAAGGATGAATCTGTATTCCAATCACATAATTGGAGAGGATTTTATTGTAAAGCCAAAATTCAAAACCCTAGTCGAGAAGAAGTTCACATAGTTTGTAAAATTTCCCATATTTGAGGAAAATAAATTGGTGTGATATATTTTAAGTCATGTTCATGTTGAATTCATGTGGTTGAATGTTCCTTTTAAGATTACAAAAGAGGTTATAAGCATGCTCACGGGTTTGAATTCCACTGGTAGACTTCCAGTCTTGAAATCCATGAAAAATGGGAAGGTTACTGAGGCAACAGGTGCTTAATGGGAGATAAAGGAAATGACAATAGAAGATATTGCTGAAGTGGATGTAAAATTAGCATCAATGGTAATTGGCTACAAGATCTACCACTCTAGTCGAGATAATTCAGTATCTAGTACGACCATCTATGCAGCTTATGAGATGGTAAAAAAAAATGCAGATTATGACTTGTGTGAATTGCTCAGAAGTCAGTTAATGGAGAATCTGGGGAAGATCAAGAAGGATAAGAAGAACACTTTTAAATATGGTAATCTGCTATTGTGTTTGTTCTTCTACTTCATGAATGAGGTTTTGGGTGTTGGAAGAGTTCATTGGAAAAATGATCAGCATGTAGTTGTACAAATATGAGGTATATTGTTTGGAAGTGGTGATCATCAAACCAGAAATGCTGCTCTCTGGGGATATTTCAAAAGTTTTCAAAATATGATGCATGCTAGAGAAAGAATTCCTACCTCAATTGTGGAAAAGTACAAAGACACAATCTGCTTCATGGTATACATTGATCAATGCTATATAGAAGTTGTTGATCCTAGAACAATATGGATCATTCCCATGGGATATGAAGTAGAGGAAAACATTTTGAAGATGTATGCAGAACACTTGTTGAGCATTCCTTTGGATTCAACAGAAGAAAGGTTTGGAACCTATGCAGAAAAGGGCATGCAAGTCCACGATCAATTACAAAAGCCTACGATAGTCAGAAGAGTAAGGAAAGAAACTGTAAAATTCTTCACATAAAGCATGGGCTTACCTGTAGAAGCTTTGGGAGAAGCAAGAAGGAAGAGAGATGAGGATGAGGCAACAAATGAGTTAGATAAAACCAAGTTTGCTAGTCCAGGAGTATCTTCTTCCTGCACTAGATCTACTAGGAGTTCCCCATCCCTGTCCACTCCTACAGCCAAGCCAACTCAAGCCAAGGCTTCTGGTAAAAGGAAGAAGACTAAAAGCACAAGAATATATGAAGCCACTTTAGAAGAGGAGGAAATTGAATCAAAAGAGGTTGTGAAAGAAATGAAGGCTACCAGAACTCAGGCTATAAAGTTAACTATAGAAAATATTCTTGTAAAGAAGAAGAGGCTCAGAAGAAAGCCAAAGTTGTCAAACCTAGTATGTTAGTTGAGGAGGTTGAGAATGCTATTGTCAAAGATGGAAATCTCAAGCCCCTCTGCGAATGGTATGAAATGTTTGATAAATTCAATCAAATAATTCTTGAAGAAGCCACAATTAAACATATGAATATTTTCAATAAAGCTCTTATTGAAATTATATTTGGTTTTCCAGAGAGTCTGTATGAAGTTTTGGAATCAAGAAGATTAAGTGCCAGAATAGAAGCAAATTTGAGAAAGAGAATTCTTCCAGACTTATGTCTGGAGATGTCAATTGAGGAAATGAATTCACTCCTAGAAAATTCCAAGGAGTTCAAAAGAAAAACAAGGGTGAATAAACTAATGATTGGTGAAACTAATGTTGTTATTAATGAAACCAAAAAAAAATTGGAAGCATTTTTGTCGAAGAATAAGATTAATGTTGAAGAAGTGAATACAGAAAATGTTTTAGAAAATGAGGAAGTGAATGCAGATGTTGAGGATTTTCATATTCCTCCTAATGTGGAAAATACAAAAATACCTATGGAAGCTAAAGTTCCTAAGGTGGTATTAGCTGATGAGAAGGAGGTGCAAAATAAAGAAGTTGAAGTGCCTAAAGGCAATCCAGAAAAAGTCTCTGAAGAACCCAAGGTTGAAGAAGAAAAGGTTCAAGTCAAGGAAATCAAAATGGAGGAAAGAGACATTTCCAAGGAAGTGAAGAAATCTTTGATGGAACAAGAAGAACTTGATCCTGAATTGGCTGGAGGCTCAATAAATCTACCCACTTTGTCCCCAATTCAGATGTTGAAGGTCACATCAATTGCACAAGCCAAGGCCAGTGAGAAGATTCTGCAATCTCACATAGAGGATAGTGAATTACTAAGTCTTGCATTTGGAGTTCTGCAAAAATTATTGCCTACTCATGTCAGGGATTCATTTGGTTCCTCTTCTGGTGAGCTAAAGAAGCTCATAAATTCTATAAGTACTCACTTTGAATCTTTTGAAAAATTAGCTATGATTAAAGTGCAGATGGAGTTTAAGGAAAAGAGATTTGGTGGATTGAAAGAACTAATTACAAAAGATAAAACTTTGTTAGCCACTTGTATGATAAATTCTCAAGATGCTCTATCTGAAGGTGGAAAATTGTATAAGTCATGCTTAGTTGTGTCCAAATTCACTAAAGCCAATGAGAACAAGGTGAAGGATATTGAAAAATAATTGGCCACTATTTTTGATGCTTTTGATCCATTAGTCGACAATGTTGGTGAGAAAGAAAGTCAGGTAATATCTCTTCTTGTCAAAATAAGAAGCCTGAAGAATGGAAATGAAAGGATTCTAGGAAGAGAATGCGAACTCAGAGGACTAATTGGTCTGAAGATTGAAATAATGGAAAATGCATTAAAAGAGGCCAAAGATGTTATGGTAGCCCGTGATCTAGTAAATCTTGAAACTATTGAAACTATGTCTTATTTACTTTGTGGTCACATAAAATTTTTGGAGAGTTTCAAAAGGGTCTAGGACACAAATTTGAGCGTGTTGAAGAGATATTTTTTGGAGATATTTTCCAATTTATGTAAGTTGCCAGATCATACCTCTACAGTCTTGAAATTTTGTTATCTTTTTGGTTCCCCAAATTTTTTCCATTGATGTCAAAGGGGGAGAGTTTTACAATGAAAAATGTGTATTCATCTTAGGGGTATTTGCATTGTAGATCCTTTTTTGAAGTTTTGAAGTGGCAGTTTAGTTCTTGGTGGTACTAATCTGACACTTAGTCATTTTTCACTAAGTGTTGCCATCAATGCAAAAGGGGGAGATTGTTGGCAAGAGACGCTGCAAATATTTTCAGGTGTTATCATTGGTGGAAACCCTAGTCGATAAATGGATCCACATGTCATCATTCACTCCAACTGATACATAGATTGAGGACAGTTTGGAAGAACAGAGCATTCCATAGTTTTTTGATCGTTGATTCACATGCAGATTTTTGGCTATTATTTTGTGATGTGGATCTCATGGAAGGTTTATTAATGTATTTCTTGTGTTATCCGTAAATCTTAGTGCCTCTTACCAAGTTACATGTAAGTTTGGTGATTCGGCTGATATCTTTTTGTTCATCAATATTTTGTGGCCAACTCAGTTGATATATCGTGTTGCAAATATTTGAGGAATGTTTATTTGAATATTTTAGTGTTTGATCATTTTGTTTTGGGTCAAAGATAAGTTGTGGATGACCGTTGTGGATGTGCATTAAATATTATTTATGATCCAAGCCAATAGTTGTGAATATTTCTAAGTTTTATTGAAGCCGACTTGTTGCAACTAAATACTTTGTTGCAAATATATATAAGTGACCAGTTACATCATTTTGGTGTGGAAGGAAGGTGTATCGATATGTGTTGTGACTATCATAAGAGCGATTAAGCGATTATTCCTAGTTTCACTTGTGCATTAAAGATTTTGTAGTGAAAGTTTGTGTAGTGTAGAGTAGAAGTACAGAATCAGTCAGAAGGATAGAAGATCAACCACAAAGCTTTACCGTAATTGTAATCAAGCATTTTTAGATGCTAATCTCTTAGTTCATTCTCTTGGATCTAATCCAAATCTTTTTAAGGTAGTAATCCTTTCTATTTTGAGCAGTGAGCTCTACGCAGTGTGCCTGAATGCAAGTGCATTCCCATTTTGTAATCTTTCTTTTGGGTATACTCAGATTATATTGTGGATTGGACATCCATTGTGGTTTTTCCCCTAACATCCCTAATAGGGTTTGCATGTAAAAATCCTAGTGTTATGGTGTTGTGATTTTTTTCTTTCTGTTCATGCATATTTCTTTTGTTGAAATCCTAAGAGAGTTAAAGATTAGAATAATAAATTTAATTTTTGCACAACACTGATTCACCCCCCTCCTTAGTGTTGCTTGTTTCCAACAGTTAGACGGTTGACTCACATTCTCCTTGTGATCATTTTACATTTCATTTTCCTTTTTATTTTATTTGGTTTGATTGCATGTGCGTATTGTGTTCCCCTGTAATGTGTGTTTGATGTTCTCTCTCTCTTGTGATATTCTTATATTTGTACCTCTATTCTTCTATATGTTGTACATTTCATTTTCTTCTTTTGTTTTGTGTTCTCCTTTTGGGGATGACGCAAAGTGTAGAGATGCCCTATGTCTCTTCCATGTTGACCCAAAAGGTCCTTTTACTTTTTTTTGTACATTCTCCTTTTGGGGATGACAGAAAGCATTGAGACGCCCTATGTCTCTTCCATGTTGACCCAATCGGTCCCTTTTCCTTTTTACTTTGTATTTTTCTTGTGTTTTTCCTTTTGGGGATGATGTAAGGCATTGAGACCGAAATGTCTCCTTCATGTTGACCCAAAATCTTTTTCCTTTTCATTTTCTTTTCACTTGTGTTTTCCTTTTGGGGATGATGCAAAGCATTAAGACCGTAATTTCTCTTCCATGTTGACCCAATACAGACTTTATTTTTCTTTTATTTTTTCTCTCTCTCTCTCTATGTCATTCTTCCAGTTCTATGCGCTTTGGGGAATGATGACAGTTCTGAGCTCTTTCATTTTAAAAACATTGCAACAACAAACATACTGACCCCAAATCCATAGATCCCTTATGTTTTTGGTGTGTTCTTATCTAGGTGGAAACCTCCCTTTCTTTTTTTTTCTTTTTTGTTTACATGATGAAGCCTTACTCAGAAATGTATGACTTGGCATAGGGGCTTTCCAAGTTGGCTCTCATGTCAAGTGTTTTTCTTTTTTCATTTTTTTTCCTTTGCTACTTTAAAGTAATTTCTCACATTGGCGTCATTTCATTAGCAATTCCTGTAAAGTGGGGGGCATACATTGGCATCATTTCATTTGCATTCATGGTTCTTTGTGCAGTCATCTTACTTCATACGATGTGTTTGCCACTTTGTGGAGGATATTGGGTGTGATGTCCTTCATAAGTGTGATCTATCTTAGCATATTACATTCCTCTTGGTGGCTTGATGTGACACATTGCATCCCCTAAGTTGTGAATATACTATTATTTGATTGGTCCTCTCTTGGAGACATTAGACACAATGTTCCCTAAGTGATATACCTTGCATGAACTTAACAAGACTCATTTGAACATCCTTTACATTTTACATTTTACATCTTTTCCACCTTGCATAATGTAGCTTACATCCAAGTGGTACCTTCCTCCTTGTTCATGAGTTCTAAGCATATGAAGCTTTGCTTGTCTCATGAAGCATGAAACAACATTTTCTTTTGTGGTGCCTTGTTAAAGTTATCAGGAGGTATAACTTTAGTATGGTTAAGCAAGAAGCCCATTTCACAACACAACTTTCCCCATAGCCATCTATGTGTTTTTGAGTCCATACCAACTTAGTGTATGTATTTCACCTTTTAGTTCTTCTCACTCGGCGAACCGCCATGTGTTCTATCACCCCAAAGTGAGTATTCATTTTCTTTTTTGGACAAAAAACCTAGATCTAATTCACAACTAGCTGAACAAACGATCAAAGTTTGATCTAACTTTTCCTTTTCCTACTTTCATTATCTTTCACACTTGTGCCCCTTTGTTCTTATGTTTAGTTTGCCATGGGATCTTCATCTTGGGGGCTTGATCATCCCTCTTGATCATTGTTATTCCATCTTGCTAGCATAAGTGCATTTCGATCCTTCTCGATATGCATGTCTACTTTAGTGTGAGTTTGAAGCAAGTTCATCCTATCACTAAAGTGGGCGCTAAATGTACCATAGAAAAATGGATCATTCACATTTTCATGGTCTTTTATGTCTTTCTCTCATGATGTTTGGCTTATTTTTCCTTGGTTTAATTTTGTAATGTAACTTTTGCATTCACATTAGGTCCTAAACATTCAAATTATGATGTATTGTGGAGGTGTTGTGAAGTGTTGTAACACATTTCTACACTTTTTTATACTCTTTTCATTACAATTCACCTAAAAATCACCTTTTCATCACTTATCAAGTCCTATTTTGAAGTGTTGTAAAGTCTTGTAACAAGATTTCACACTTTTCTAGGTTTGATTTCACTATTTACACATTTCTTATGCTTTATTTGACCCCTTTATGCACTCATAAGACTTAATTAAGTGCATTTTTGAATGTAAACCAGACAAACAACATTAAATGCAACTTAATTATCAACACCCACTTACAAGCCTAGAGTGGGACCCATTCTCCATGCATGGTGAATGAGTCCCTCTTGGCTCTAAATTCAAAATAATTCAAATTTCCTTTCAATTTTTATTCAAAATTACCTTATGTTGGCTTGTGATATTGTATTATTGGGTTATTAGGGCATAAGTGTGTATAAATAAGTTTTTTTTCTCCTCATTTTACATCTTCAAAAATTCATCAAGTTCACTTGCATTCACTCATTCAACATCAATTAGCATTCAAGCACTTTGTATCATTCAATCAAGCATTCATCAAGTATCTTGGAGCAACCATTGACATATCTTTAGATTTCTTCAACAAGGCTGGTGACTTTAGGACATTTGCATCTTATTTATTCATCATTCCTTGTTCATTTTGAATTCCATTTCCTCATTAAGGGTTTGATTACCAAAGTGGGATTTGACCATGGCAAATCCCTATACCCTAACCCTTAACCATTTTCCCCCTTTTGCATGTGTTTTTGTAGACTTTTGTATGTATATTTTTCAAGCAATTAGGTGTTGAAAGGTCCAGTCAACAAGCCAACAAAGTGATTCAAGTCAATTAGACCCTATTTCAAGCTTGGAGACAACCTACAGTCCATTTTTTGTAGATTTGACTCTATCAACCCGACAAGAAGACAAGTGAATATTTGGAGCTACACGATTGACCTTTGATTTCACAGATTTTTGGGGGAGGATTGATTCACCATTAGTGGTGAGTGAGTCCCACCTTAAGGCTGAAAAAGGTGATTCTATCAAATTCCAGTTCCCAATAGTTGGAAACCTATTTTAGGAGATTTTACTAGCAACATGACTGATTCGCCATCAATGGAAAATGATTCCCACTGGTGATTTACAATTATTTTACCAGCATTATAGAATCTTCTTAGGTCTTCAATCTGCCTCCAGGTGCACTCTATTAAGTCCCTTCCAATTCTATGTTCATTTGTTCATACATGTTTTAGTTCATGTTTGCATACCTCACTATGTTTTCAAACATTACATATTTCATAGGTTTTACATTCAATAATTAGTCAATTACATCATTTGGTTGCATTTATAGCATTGCACTTAGTCATACACATATCATACAATCCTTTATTTGAGTGAACCACTTCAATTTTGGGGTTCTATCTCTCTACTTTTAAGTGAAAGATCCTAAGAGTGCAAGAGAAGCCTATAGTCAACCACAAAATTGTTGGTTCAAGGGGTTGATCCAAGGATGGAATTGGAGTAATGGTTTTCCTTCCTAGTCACATTTGCAATTTGTTGTTTATACTGCCCTGATGGGTATGGCTAAGATCATAAAGGATACTAATTTTTGCAAGGTATTGGATGTTTACCTCACTGCTTCATGGCAACAGATAAATGAAGGTAAATATTATATTTTCTTTTTTAACACTCATGTGCTTATTCAATAACATATTCCATTATCCTTAGGTTTCAGATTGGGCATTTTCCTTTGATCTATCTTGGCATTCTTCTTTCCACTGGTACCCTTCCTAGGGGTTCTTGGCAGTATATTTTAGATAAGTTTTGTGTGAAGGTGAACCATTGGACTCATAGGTGGTTATCTTTTGTAGGGCTCGATGTTTCTTTTAAAGTTGTTGGTGCAAGCTCTTCCCAACTATAGATGTATGTTACAGCTCCTAGTTTTATTAAAGGTTTGGACTCTTTTGTTAGAAAATATTTATGGGTTGGTTGTTTGATGTCCTCAAAGTGGATTCTTGTGAAATGGAAGATTGTTTGCAAAATGAAATAGCTTGGAGGCCTTGGGTTGTGGTAGGCCAACCTTTTTAGTTTGACTCTTTCTACCAAGCTTTATTGGAGATGGTGCATTGAACAAGACCATTCCTGGGTCGAGATTATTTCTAACAAATATTTGAAGGGAGTGGCAAAGGAGGAGGTGCATTGGTTTCCTCTTTTGGGTAAAGGTTTTGTGATTTAGGAAACTCTTAAGAAAGGAGCTAAGTTGATCAAGGATGTATTGTTTTGGATTTGCAACAGAGGGTTTGATGCTCTCTTTTGGTTTGACCCTTGGGATGGATTTTCTCCAATCATGACCTGGCATCCTGATCTATAGGATCTTTGCCATCACTTCCTAAAGGCTGGATGGTCTTAGGTTGAAGATTTCAAATCTTTTCATTTTTGTGGGCAGGTGGAAGTGTCTAGATGGAAGGACCCTAGCAAGTGGACAAATGGAGGTTTGGAAGAGGATTGTGTTGGTTTGAGCATTATTATTACTGGTAGAGAGTGTAGCACTATTAGAGGGAAGAATATCTTGGAGTGGAGCTCTAATCCTAAGGGGGTCTTCATGGTTGCTAGTGGCTATCAGGAATTGATTTATCAAAAGTACGGGAGGTTGGAAGTTTCTTGGTGGAAAAATGTTTGGAACAAGTTTTATTGGCCCAAGTGTAATTGTTTCTTGTAGACATTTGCTTGGAATAGATGTTTGACCTAGGATAATCTTTGTAAGTAGGGTTTTCAGGTTCCTTTAGTTTGTGTTCTTTGTGGCTACTATGAGGAGGATTCATCCCACTTGTTCTTCTGATGCCCTTTTACTATGATTATTTGGCACTTTTGTTGGGGGTATCTGGAGACACCCCTGTGTACATGCTTCTTCATTGATTTATTTTTGGAGTAGTTTGGGGAGACCCCTGATAAATGCTTCTTTCCTCCAAAGTGTTTGGAATACTGGTCCCACTTTCATCCTATGGTAGATTTGGCTTGAAAGGAATCATAGGATTTTTGTGGAAGTAAGCTAATGATTCAACAGGTTTGGAAGAGGGTTGTTAGCATGATCCAAGAGACTATTGAAGCTAAGTGTGAAGTGTCCTTTCCTTTGGAGAAGGGAGATGAAGAGATTGTGAATAGCTTGGGGTTGCATGGTTTGGCATCTGATTCTTTCAGTGTTTGAAGGGGTTGCTAGGCCAAAAAGAAGGTTCAAATAGTTGGTGGTTGGTCCCTTCTTTTAGAGGACGTTTTAAAGATCAATATTGATGGCTCTTCAAGGGATAATCTTGGGCCTATTGGGATTGGTGGTATTGGATGAGATAGTTCTAGCAATGACATTTTCTTCTTTTCCATTTATAAAGGGCAATAAACCAATAACCTCATGGAAGTTTTGGTGATTCTAGTTGCTATAGAGAGAGCTTGTGCTCTTGGGTGGCATAAGATCATTTGTATTTCTGACTCTCAAATCATGGTCAATTTGTTGATTGAGTAGAGATTGGATGGGGTTAATTGGCAACTTGCCTCGGTTGTTAGGCATATTCTGTGACTGAGCTGCATGCTTGAGTCTGTTTCCTTCATTCACATTCCTTGGGAATGGAATAGGGCAACTAATTGTTTGGCCAAATGGGCTTCTAAGTAGGTTGGTGGTTGGAAGGTTGAAGGCTAGGAGCAATTATCCCAAGATAATTCTCAAATTCTTGAGAGGCTAATCTTGGAGGACATGGGTGGTTGATGTTTCTTGTTGAGTGGTCCTGTTGTTTGTTTTGTTTTTTAGGGTTTTTTGCTGGTCTTGTGATTCTTAGTTCCCTCTTTAGGTGCCTTTTTGGATCATAACTGCTTTGATAAATTTTTACCCCCTTTTCTAAAAAAAAATTACAATAAATAATCAGAAAAAAGAAATAAATAATATTTTTAAAATTATAAATCACAAAAATAATTTTAAATTATAAAATTATAATTTTATTTTTATTTTCTGTATTATGATTGATTCGTGAGTTAAAAATAATTGCATCCAAGGGATGCCTGAATAATCTTGTCTCCGACAAGAACTAATAATGAAATATTAAAACATCTCACATTTATGTCAAAGAACATTCTCTTTTCTAAATAATTAGAAGACGATTCTCATTTATAAACTGAAAAAGTCCCCCCATAACACACATTTTCAAGGAAAACTTTATGGGAGGAGTGGGAAATAAATGTCGTGTGACTTAAAGTTTGGGAAGATCGGAGGAAATCTCTGAGCTAAGTACTTTACTGAGTCAATTCTTGTTCGTCTCGATTGGTCCCACAAAAATGAAGTCAAGTCAAGTCAAGCTGCATAATTACTTGGAAATACTTTAGTCGTTGCCCGCATTGAATCAGGCAGCGTGATTTTGAACATTTGTTCTCCACTTTTCTAACGTAACAACCACGGCATGGGTCCCGCATCGGAAAGAAACTTCCCCTGTGACTTTAAGGGGAGGAGTGGGAAATAAATGTCACGTGACATAAAGTTGGGAAGATCGGGGGAAATCTCTGACCTACTTTCCTCAGTCAATTCGTCTTCGTCTCGATTGCCCCCATAAACATGAAGTCAAGTCAAGTTGCATAAGGACTTGGAAATAGTCGGTTGCCCACATGGAATCAGGCATCGTGATTTTGGACATTTGTTCTCCACTTTTCTAACGTAACAACCACGGCGTGGGTCCCATATCGGGCGAAAGTTCCCCTGTGACAGCATTGACACGGCGATAGACAGTATCCGCTTTCATGGCGGGAAAATTATTACAACGAGCGGGACATCTATTCTAGAATACAAGGAAGCTTCCTCAGTTAGGTTTCCGAGGAACTTCTCTAAAGGTCTGTCAGGGTCTGCTAAACTGTCTTCGGATTTGTTCCTCTTATAATAAACTTTGGAAATGGAGGGGGCGGGGCAAAAATCAGTCACTTATACTTTGGCTAGTATCTTACTTATATTAAGGTTTCAGGATCATATTAAGCATGCATTCTATTGAGATGTCTAAAAAGACTAAAAAAAATTAGGTCAATAATTTACATTAAGTCATATTTTATTAGTGCGTTGATGTGATATCACAAGATTTGTTGTTTTTAAATCTAAGGAATACATTTCATTCAGTTATAGGTAATCATCATCAACACTAACAACTTTAAAGTTACAACTATTGGTGCAAAATTATTAAAAATATCGGACATTAAATCAATAAATGCCATAACAACTATTAGAATATGATTTTATTAAATTTTTTATAAAAAATAAATTCTAAAATCCATTAATATAACTATTAGTATTAAAATTTCATATTAGATATTAAATAATAATATTGATAAAATAAATAAATAAATGAATTGAATTATTAGTTAAGAATAAACAATTGTTTAATAAAAATTAAATATAAGAGAATTAGAATTTTGTTTATAGGAAAAATGTCAAAGAATATAATATGATGTTAAATTAAAATCTCTTTCTCTTAAGACTAAAAATGAATTTTTGCTATGTGATAAATGCCTTGATATTATTATAGCCTTTAATTTCTATGTACATCAATCTCGTAATTCTATATTACTTTTGCATAGCATAAATCTATCATGCAACTTGGATATGATCTAGTGACATGCCCACTTTTGCTATGTACTTCACTATGATTTCTACATTTTTGTAATTGTGAAATGTTGGTAGTATTCAAGACTCCATTGGGGAGATCTCTAGATCACAAAATCCATGTTCTCCTCGATTTACCCTCTTGTTTAAACTAGCTTTATGATCATGAAAATAATCAATGACAACAATCTCAAGAAATGCAACTAATCTAGAAAACTTTAATGTTTATTATATTATTTTTAGTGCTCTAAATCAAAATATTCCTATAATGATTATATTTTGCAATGCATAATTTTTTTCCTTAAGTTGGATAATATGATGAATGCACATCTAATGCCTTTAGAAACAAAAACCGGGAATGGTAATTTTGCAAATTTGTATGAATGTAAATCATAACAATTAATAGAATAAATGATAATTGATTAATATTTACATTTTAAATTTTAATTTTTTGAATTAAATCTTAAGGTGCAAGATCAATCATCTACATTATGTAAACAACTAAGATAGGAAAGAGCTAATGTACAAGTGAATGTTAAATATAAGGGATTGAACACATGTATATGCATAATAAATGCTTTATGTATATGAATGTATATAGATACAAATAAGACAAGGTCAATAAATGGAAATGAATATAAATGGAGTGGGGTGAAGAATCAAGAAATTAGTCCCATTTGTTGATATGTAATGTCATTATCTCAAAATGGACCCAAATTAAATAGGAATTGGAATGGGTGTAAAATTTCACCATTACAATTTAGATATAGAATTAATAAAAAATTCTAACAATTCTCCAATCATCTCATCAATGCCAAAAGTAATAAATATCATTCTATTGTGAAAAGAAAAAATTATGCCGCACTAGCAAATGATGCTCTAAAATACTATTCCTTGGCATTATTTTATTGTGAGTTTGATTTATTATAAAATACCTAATAATATCTAGTAATATTTTTATATCTTCATTTGATATTTACATAGTTACCTTGGCCTTTGTAATGAACTTACTAGTCATTTTCCATTAAGGTTTAAGTCTCTTCCAACAAGATATTTAAGTATGGCATGAGCTCTCTCCCTAGATGTTTCATACTCTCTTCAATAAACTTGATGGAACCTACAAAAAAAAAAATTGTTCCATTTTAAACCCCTTTCACATTTAGACGTAGGACTGATATATGAGGGTTTAGGATTCATCTTTCATAAACGTTTGAAATGTACTATTTGTTGTTGACTCCCTATTGCCTATTGTCGGTCATCCTAAAACTTCTTGTGTCTATAATTATCGTTTGGTAACCGGTTCCCCAATCCTAAGTCTAGGAATCTTAATTTTTATAAGGTTAAGTTAAAGGCATGATTGGCCTTTACATCCTTTGCATTATAATGACTTAGGAATTTTTGAGTCCTTTCTATCGTATCATCCTAGAGAGTCCCCTCCATTAAAACAACTTATCAGCACGTGCCTAAAGGTTTTCACTTAAGTTCTGTCGGCCTTTTATCTTTATCGCTCATCATTGATTACTTTTGAAGTGTATATTCCAAATTGACAACAAGCGATGAGGTGATATCTCCTTAATGTCGTTCATCATGAATAGTTGTGGAAATCTTAAATTGAATGAGTTCAATGAATGATGTCCTTTGTATTGATGAGGGATCGCTTATCACCAATAGCTTTTGACCTTTCAATATTGTAATAGCGACAAGCAATGCCCTCTGGCCTTATGATCTTATCACCTATTGTGGATATGTTATGAAATGATAAATCCAAATCAATGATGAGCAATGGGATGTGTTTCCTTTGTATTGCATCTCGTAGATTTATTTTAAGTGCTAAGTTCTATATTAGCGACATGTGATATGTAATGGCATTATGATGATCTCTCATTGCTAATTGCTTGCAAACCATATGAGGAGAATTAGCGATGAGCGGTGACCCAATGTATTCTATCATTCATTGTTGATCCATTTCAAATCCTTCAACCTTGATTGGCGATGAGCGATAGAGTTCCTTATTTTAAAAGTTTCTTTCGCTAATCTAAGTACATCTTATCTACAATGCCTTTTGTGCAATTAATTTTCATGCAGGTGTGCATGTCTGGATTTGATGCCTCCACTATGCTTCCTACCACTGATAGGAGCCTAGGTGTGAAGTTGTATTAGCAAGGAGCGATGGAAATGAACATGATTAAAGGATAGGCCGCATATCCAAGGGTTGAGATTTCATCGCATAAAAAAATTGCATTGATGATGGAGTCGGACAAGGATGAAGTATATCAACAATAAGTGACAACTACTACATGAAGAGGAAACGTGGTGGAATCCTGAGGACTTTGCATAAAGGAAAGAAGAAGGTGGTGAGATGAACTAATAACCATTGATGTAGTTTTAAAGCCGAATGATCAATGATCAAGGTTTAAACCTGAATGGCTAATTGTTAGTTCACTTGTGTGAACTTACTATCAAGCATTAATGGTGGCATGCCTCTCTCTTGGTCGTAAAAGAAAGTAGATACCTGGTTGATCGTGCACTTGGACTCATTGGCTAGCAGAAGGGATACCAAGAGCTGAAGAAATTGTGAGGGAAGCTTCAGAAATTACCAGTAACAAATCTGGCATAGTGTTCACTCGAGTAAGAAAAAATGGTATCTCCTTCTAGTTGAAGTATTGAGGTAAATACCTTAGAGAGCTAATAAGAAATTGGGAAATTGTCTATTTTTTTACTACAGATAGCTTCAATTTGGTGATTAAGCACTAGATAAATTTTGAGGAAAGTGTCATGTTCAATAGTAGTGTTTTGTTCTCTCATAATTATGAAGGGTTCCTTCTGACTATAAGAAATTGTAAACTCTAGTTAACTATTACATTGCAAACATGAGTGACCTAGAGCCCAGTGAATCAAGTATTAAACCAGAGAGGAAACCAAAATAGAAGAGGGTTAAATGACTTAAAAATTAGGATGTTTCAACTAAGGTTAAGTCTAAGCCACTGACAGTGTCCAACCTTTCACCAAGCACTCCTACAACATCCACTAGGTCTAGAAGTGCAAAGAAAGAAACAAAGAAATTTATGCAAGAGGCCTATGGAGACATAAAGGAAGGAGGGTCACGAATTGGTAAAAGACCCACAAGTCAAGATGTTGTGACCACTAGGTTGATTGATAGTGTTGACGAAATTGGTGAAAAACTCCAACCCCAGAGCGAATGGAAATTGTTTTGATATGCTTTCAATAGGCAACGTTCTAGCATGCCCGCATGTTATCTATGGGGGTTGAACCTTGGAATGCTGGTGGTCCTAAATTTTTTTGTAGAAGTGAACCTAATGATGGAATTGGCTAGGCACTATGACCCTGCTGACAGGACAAGCAGAAGTGAAAATGGTGATTTAATTTTGGAGGTAACAAAGGATAAAATTATAGATGTATTTGGGTTAAATCCCAATTATACTATAAATTTTAGGGATGCTAAGTTATATGATAAATATGAGAAGAGAAAATTTGCATACAAATAAAGATTGCTTGTGTGACATAGGAGCAAGGAGAGATTCACTACTAAGGATGTTGGGCCTTTCGAGTGTGAAGATTTTGAAGATTAACTCAAGAACACTTATTATTTCTTAAATCAAGTATTGGCTAGGGATTTTGAGGTTAGGATAGCCCTTTATTTTTTGGTGATGGTGGCGTATATACAAGGTCATAATCAAAATACTGGTTTTGATTATGCCAAATTTATTGCTAAATGGATGCATGAGGATTTCCTCAATCTAAAAAAGGAGTTGCTCCCATTATATTTTCCCCATTACTCTTTGTTGATGCATATGCTTTTATGGGAGGGTGACTATGAATGGAAAAGAAGATTGGATTTGAAACTTAGGGATAGTGAGAATAATGTTCTACCAATATAGATGTGGACATATATTTGGGATCGGGAGTGCTCCAATTCCAATTATATCTTGTTTGCTAATACTATCAGATGTGGTATCTTAGAAACATTGGGTGTGGCACCTATATTCAGGATTTCTCCAGAGATCAAAAGTATCATGTGCCCAAAAGATATACCAGGATCAAAAGCCACACATAACTGGGTAGATTGGTTTTTACATTTTAATATACTTTGATCAAAGCCTATGGAGCGAGAGTGGCACCTCATTGTCTACCCATGTATGTCTTAGACAGATTGGCTTTTATGCAGCTCATGTGGAAAATTGATATCATGGATTATGAGATGTTTAGAAAGCCCAAGAAAGGTACTATGGTGCATCCCTAATGTGAATTTTATTACTTCAAAGTCACTTCCCCTGAAGGGTATGAAAAGTTGGCCATTATGGTGAATAATCTTACAATGCCTATTTATGAGATAAAAAATTTTGATCCTGAGGGATTTGTGGCAGGAAGAAGAAGAAAAAAAATCTTAGGCATCATACATCATGAATTCTTGTACACAAATGATGTGTTATGAAATTTGACAAGTGATGAGGTTGTCATGACTAGAAAGAAGGAATGGATGGCTATAATGAATATTGAGGAAAGAATCATGAAAAGGAATGCCTTTTCCATAAGTCCATACAATGTAATTGCAAACCCCCTGGAAAGAGCCTTCATTATGATAAGGGATTATCATTCTAGTGAGTTTAAGGTAAAGATAAAGGAGGTTGTTGATAAAGCACATGTTCTCCTTGAACAACAACAACAACAAGAAGCTATAGATATCCCATAGTAGCCTGTTGATGTTCAAGAGGTCAAGGAGGAACAAATGGCAGAACATGTGCCAGGGAATGAAGAGATGGAGCAAACATTTCCTCCTCCTCATATTGAAGAAACTCATAGTTCAAATGTTCCCCTGGACAAAATTGTCAAATGGCAATATGACAGAGAGAATGGTGATGATCCTAGGATTAGAGAGTGTGATGAATTACTAGTTGATTATAAATTTGTGTAGACCAAGGAATTTCAAGAGTTTATGATTCAATAGTGGAGTAAGGAGATAAAGGAGAGACTTGAATCAACCCGAGCTAATGTTGAACCTTCTCATCAAGAGGAAGCTAAGAAAGCAGAGGAAGAGAAAATTAGGGCTGAAATTGCGGCTATTACTCCATTGAGGCTAGAAAAATTATCAAGGATAGTGGAATCATGTTATTGCCAGGATGTACTACCACTACTACCATAGCATATGATGCAATGAGAAGAGACCCTCAAGCTTTAATGTTTGAAGATCAATTTGATGAGTGTTTGGTTCTGGATATAGTCCAAAGTTGCATACTCTTGCAATTTGGTCTATGGCACCTAATATGGCAAACATGATGTTACTAGACCTATTGAAGAAGGTATTGGTTTTGTAGTGGTAAAAAGAGCTACTGACATAACTCCTATCTAGGAAGCTATGTTGACTGCCCATGCCACAATGCTTAGCATAGATGTTGCACATATTTCTCAAAACAAAATATGATTCTTTGGTTAAGGAGTACAATAAGGCCGTGGATGAGCTAAATAAGATGAGATCCACTATTCATGCTACTCAAAGGACAATAACTCAACCATCATCTTCTTCATTTGATTTTTCTACATAGGATAGGGAGACCTTGGGCTTAAGAATTGATGATTTGAATGGTACAAATTGACTACTGAGAAAGAAAATGTCAAGAAGGCCAAACTTGAAACAGTCAAGGTGGAAAATGAAAAATTTGAGGATGTACTAAAGCATAGGGTGACCAAGTTGGTTCACAAGGCCAATGATGTTTGGGCCACTCACAAGAATATTCATGAGGCAAATACAACGTACTTGCAAGTACAAGAGTCCTTTAGGAATGAGTGGAATAATTGGATTACTAGGGTAAATGCTCTGAAAGAAATGATGCCCAAAATGAATGAGGACCTCAAGGCACCTACCAATATTCCTAACATTTTGAAAATCATTGACTCAATAAATGAGATAACTACTTTCCATGAAAACATAGGTATACAACTCCAAAGTAAGTTGAAGATATTCAAAGAGATGGAGGAATGTGGTATGCCTCAAATATTGAGTCAAAAAGGTAAATTACACCCATTTGACACCTGGAAGAAAGATTTGGGAGGGATGCTTGTAGTAGCTATGATGGCATTAACTGTCATCAACTATATCTTGCTCAATTCAAATACTGACACAATGGTGGAAATTGAAACAAAGATGGACATATTTGTTAAAGAGGCTAGGATTTTAATTGATGCCAGATACTCTCAGTACATTACTAAGGTGGAGGATTTTTTGAATGTAAAATGGCCCACTGAGGAGGAATATGACACTTGGTTGGAGAAATAAACAAAATGAATCTATGTAGGGATTAGTGAATAAGATGAATAATTAATGGGAGAAGAATAATACATAGCCTAGCTACAGTAAAGAATAGGATTTTGATATAACGTGGTAAAATATTATTCTCTCCCTAATTCGAAATGGATAGCATGTGGTGCTAATGTGGATAAGTGAATTTTGAGTTTTGTCTGCTTTCCTTGTCTTGCTTCGTAAGTTTTGTTGTTTTGGCTTTCCCATAGCTAGCATTTTTGAGTGCATGGAGAATATCTTGAAATTGTTGTAACAAAATAAGGATGTCTTTTGAGGTGGGACCTATTTTCTACAATGATTTGAGGTCAATTGTGCCTCATGTTTATTTGCTTCACCTGAAGACTCGAGTGTAATTGAAAATAGAATATTGTTGCAGTGGTCCATTGAAATTTTGACATGTGTGCTTTCTAACCTGAGGCTTGTTTTTCTCCTTCATATCTATAAGAAGGAATTCAAGGCTAGAAGTAGGAGTTAGTTGAAAAATTTGAGTTAACATTGTGAAATTGTCAAGACAATACGAAGCAAGTTTTAGAGTTTTTATCTTAAGTTTCTTTTGGAGTTTATATTTATGCATGTAAGTTTGGTAGCAATATAGCACTGATAATACAGAGTAATATTAGTTTCATGGCTATTGTCTCTCCTTGTGTGTGTTCTATAAGTTATGAGTGAAAGCAATCCAGGATTTCTTTCATTTGTCTCTATCATTTCATGGTAGATGTTTAATTTCATGCTTGCTTATTGATTCAATGAATTGATGTAAATGCATGGGTGAGATTAATAAATTATATGAATTGGGTGCTAGGATGGTTATAAGTAGTAATAATCATGAACATCATAGAGAAATATTGTAATGCAAGGTTTCTTCAAGTTATAGGTGCTAATGTTTAAATTGTTATCAGGTCACATAGAATGATATTGACTCTGTGCTTGGAATAAAGGAATTGGTTCATGCAGAGTGTTTGTGGTTCATTTTTCGGTGTTGATTCATTAGCTACTCAAATTTTAAATCATCAACTTTCAAGTGGATACTAATATTGTTTCTTTGTGTTAAAGTTCCATCCTCTCATGTGCAATATATATGATATTGATTAATAAGCTGCCAACTTATTTCATGCATATTATTGAATGGTTTTATGGGAGATATCTGTTATTAGAAATATATTTGATTATAATTGTGTGAAGTGTTTGAATATACATTGTGGGATTACCCTCCCAAGTTTCCCAGAGCCCAAAGAATAGCAATAGAAGTCTTGTAGCTTCTATTCGTTCATTGGCCAATCCCTTTAGAAATACTGATAACTGGAAATGACAAAGTCCATAGGTATTTCTTATATATCAGTTTGGTTCTTAAAAAAATAACCAAAAAAATCAATTCTCAATTCTTTAATAATTTGAATTTTAGTTGTCTTACCAACTCCCACACACACACACACACCATTTGACATTTAAGAATAACTGACAAAATGATATATATATAGAGTCATTTTTTTGGTTATTCTTAAACATCAAATGATATATATATATATATATATATATATATATATATATATATATATATATATATATATATATATATATATATATGGAGGGTGCAAAAAGATGGGGGGTCAAATTGTGGCCAAAATTTCAAAAAACATTTGATAGGCTATAATGTGAGCACGCTATAATGCACTTGCATTATGGCTTGGTGTGACTGAGCCAAAGACTCGACCAAACCGAGCCTATAATGCACTCGCATTATAACGTGAGCGCATTATAGGTTATTAAAACAAAAAAAAACAAAAAAAAGAAAAATCATTTGTTTGTGACTGTGTTTTTTGTTTCCCGCAACCAAAACCCTTGCTTTTGCGTGCTCACGTTTTGGAAGGAGGTTTTTTTTCATTTTCTTCATCAATTTGCTAGAATTTCGTCACTAGGATTCCAACACATCGACGAGGAGGTCAAATAAGTAAGGATTGTTTGTTTTTTGTTGTGAATTTGTTGCTAAATTCATAGTTTTAGGTTATTTTTTATATTCATTTGTTTAATTTGTAGGAAATATGAATGATTCTAAAAACCCTCCTAAAATCGTCAACAACCAAAGTAACAAAAACATGATCAAAATCCTCAACAACAATCTCCTCCACCAATTCCTCAACCTCCTCCTAGCACTCAACAAAATTTAATGGGGGTAATTGAGAACAATAAAAAATAGATTGAGGTGTTAATCACGAGGTTGAACGATCCAGTAAGTTCAACCATGGAAAGAAGAACACTTGCATGTTCACTTAAAGAAATGCTAAAACATGTAGATGCAATCAAAAAATAATTAAGTGGTTGGGTAGATAGGAGGCAGGTGGCTAGGAATTTTTACGCAGATAAATTATCATATAAAGAAGAAAAAGATGAAAAAATTACAAAATATCATTTGTGCTCATTATTCACTGACCCACACACAAATCAAAATCTTGACCTTAATGCGAGGTTTCCTATCCATTGGTGCCACCACCAAGGGATTAGGAACAATTTTTGGGATAGGCAGTACGTGGTTTTTGACTACCCACCATGCAACAATTGTTGTAATGCCTTGCCACAAAACCCTAGAGGACAACATGCTAAAGTAGGTCTAAACACAAAACCTTTTTTTTTTGAAATGCACATAATATAGATTGCAAATGAAATAATAACTTGAATTCTAAACCTAAGTCCTCTAAGGTTCTGAGGTTACATTACTAGAATCCCATTAGCCAAACTAAAATGAATAGTAAATCATTGCTAACTTCTCATTATACAAGATTGATTTGACAATATGAATTTCATTAATCAAATACATTTAAATCAACTGCTAATGAGAATTATCCATAACATGTCAATAATATAACAACTAAAACCAATCCATTTAACTACATATGCAATAACACCATTTACATTATCCATTACATGAGAGAGTTCAACAATGGATTTACACATTACATCATTACAATGGAGTTGATGTGCTTTGAATCCTTGCATCTAAAGGAAATTTCCTTAACATAAATATTGCTAGGGAATTTCAATATTGCCATTATAGTTAGCATTAAATCCAATACCTACAACATTGAAAATTATCCATATATAAGAATTCCCTCCATCTTGTTGGCTTGTAACACTCTTGATGGTGGCTACATGAAATTTGATTTTGATTCCTCTTCTACATTAGAGGGTTCATATCCTTGATCTGACTCTTCTGAATTATCAGAATCAGAATCACTAGCTTCCACATTCAAAAATTCCCAACCACCATCTTCAAAAAATTTATTTGGATCATCAATAATACTCTTGAAAATTGGTCGCTACTTCAAGTTCATTCTGCTTTCATAATTCTTTATATCCATGGAGTTTAGCCATTCCCTAATGCCATCAAGTGAAGATTGAGGAATGGCATCAATGCAGAGTACATCCCACTTGAAGTCTTTAAAAATAATAGCCATATCAAATTCCTTTTGCCCAAGTCATGCTCTCTCAAGGTTAACAATCTCAATCTCACTAATAGCGATTACTAAGAAAGATAATTCCACAAACTTTACCAAACAGTTTACCATAGGAGTAATAAAAGTAGAGGATTTGAAAGGAACTCCATGAAAACCAAGCTCTCTAAATGGTATATCAAACTCTAGTTCAAAATCTTTTAGATGAGGCTGCTCCCATAGCTCTCTTACTCACTTTGACAAATCCTTGAAACTCTGTATTGATTTTATTTTTCCTGTCCCTCTCTTGTTGTTCTTCCTCAATTTCATTAGTATCATACATTGACCTTCTTTGCCCTCCTAAATTTTGGACCACATCCATTAACTCTACATAAAACTAGACATCCTTGGTCTTCTTGGTTCCCACGCCATGATATGGTTATGAAAATGAAAATGAAGCAAAGTAATCATCTCCTTCTCCACTAGCTAGAAGAATGCATGCTTAATGTTTTGATACATGATATCAGCTCTCTCTTCTGCTCTCATGGTTGAATACCAAAATCCAGTATGGTGGGCCTCTAGAGTTCTAGTCATCTTTCTTCCTCTTCCACCAAATGCTTGCCTGATCCACACATCTGCTAGCCTAATTGGCTTTTCTTTTGAAAGCTGAAGTTTCTCCTAAGTCACCAATGTAGCTCTCTTTGCCTTTTCAAACTCTTTCATTGCTATAGATCATCTCTAGGATTTAATCATCTATACCACATGGTTGATGTGCTTTGAATCCTTACATCTAAAGGAAATTTCCTTAACATAAATACTTCTAGGGAATACCATTGTAGTTGGAATTAAAGTCGATACCTGCAACATTGAAAATTATCCTTATATAAGAATTCCCTCCATCTTGTTGGCTTGTAACACTCTTGATGGTGGCTACATGAAATCTAATTCTGATTCCTCTTCTACATTAGATGGTTCATATCCTTGATCTAACTCTTTTGAATTATCAAAATCAGAATCACTAGCTTCCATATTCAAAAATTCCCAACCACCATCTTCAATTTTTTTTTTGGATCATCAGTAATACTCTTCAAAATTGGATGTCAGTTCAAGTTCATTATGCTTTCATAATACTTTATATCCATGGATTTTAGCTATTCCTTGATGCCATCAAGTGAAGATTGAGGAATGGTGTCAATGCGGAGTACATCTTGCTTGAAGTCTTTGAAAATAATAGCCATATATCAAATGCCTTTTTTCGAAGTCATACTCTCTCAAGGTTAACAATCTCAATCTCACTAATAGTGATTACTAAGAAAGGTAATTCCACCAACTCTACCAAAAAATTTACTGTAGGAACAATAAAATTAGAGGCTTTGAAAGGAACTCAATGAAAACCAAGCTCTCTAAATGGTATATCAAACTCTAGTTCAAAATATTTTAGATGAGGTTGCTCCCATAGCTCTCTTACTCGCTTTGAAAAATCCTTGAAACTCTGTATTGATTTTATTTTTCATGTCCCTCTCTTGTTGTTCTTCCTCAATTTCATTAGGATCATACATTGACCTTCTTGCCCCTCCTAAATTTTGGACCACATCCATTACCTCCACATAAAACTGGACATCCTTGGTCTTCTTAGTTCCCACACCATGATATGGTTATGCAAATGAAAATGAAGCAAATTAATCATCTCCTTCTCCCCTGGCTGGAGGAATGCATGCTTAATGTTTTGATACATGATATCAGCTCTCTCTTCTTCTCTCATGGTTGAATACCGAAATCCAGTATGGTGGGCCTCCTGAGTTCCAGTCATCTTTCTTCCTCTTCCACCAAATGCTTTCCTGATCCACATGTCTGCTAGCCTAATTGGCTTTGTTTTTGAAAGCTGAAGTTTCTCCTAAGTCACCAATGTAGCTCTCTTTGCCTTTTCAAACTCTTTCATTGCTACAGATCGTCTCTAGGATTTAATCATTTGTACCACATGGTTGATGTGCTTTGAATCCTTGCATCTAAAGGAAATTTCCTTAACATAAATACTATTAGGGAATTTCAATGTTGCCATTGTAGTTGGCATTAAAGTCGGTACGTGCAACATTGAAAATTATCCTTATATAAGAATTCCCTCCATCTTGTTGGCTTGTAACACTCTTGATGGTGGCTACATGAAATCTGATTCTGATTCCTCTTCTACATCAGAGGGTTCATATCTTTGATCTAACTCCTCTGAATTACCAGAATCAAAATCACTAGCTTTCATATTCAAAAATTCCCAACCACCATCTTCAAAAAAATTATCTGGATCATCAGTAATACTCTTTAAAATTGATCGCCAGTTCAAGTTCATTCTGCTTTCATAATACTTTATATCCATGGAGTTCAGCCATTCCTTGATGCCATCAAGTGAAGATTGAGGAATGGCATCAATGCAGAGTACATCCCGCTTGAAGTCTTTAAAAATAATAGCCATATCAAATGCCTTAAATTTTCCAAATCATACTCTCTCAAGGTTAACAATCTCAATCTCAAATATTAGCTAGGGAATTTGAAATTTTATTATGGTATGTGCACTTTGATATGATGTAATATGATAATGGTTTTGCCTCATATGTTGTAATATTAGATATATAACAAGAAAATAAATTATTGCATAAAATAAATAATAACTTTTCATTCTAAATGTATTTTTTTGCATAACACGGGTCTTCCAAAAGATCAAGATGATCCTCAACATGATATAGATCCACAAAATATTGGTTCTACTAGTACAAATGACATGGGAGAGGATGATGATGACGCATATGCAGAAGACATCGAGGCCGATGACAATGATGATGAAGACGATGACGATGATGATGACGATGACGATAATGATGATGATGATGATGATGATGATGATGATGATGATGATGATGATGATGATGATGATGATGATGATGATCACGATGGTGATGTTGATGATGAGACAGTTGGTGATAGTAACCAATGGCATTCATGATCATATAGACTGCGTCATGGATCATTATTGATAAATCGTTATAATAACTCTTTTCCTGGTTACTATCATATGTATCATTTTCACGGCTTGCAGTACTATATTATTGAGTTGTATCATATTGACATGTATCATTTTCAATTTTTCACTATATCATTTGGACATGTATCATCTTGACTTGTATCAATTTGAGTTACATAATTATCAATTTTATTTATATCATTTGTACATGTATCATTTTCACTTATGTCGATTGTTGGACATGTATCATTTTGACATGTTTTTTATGTACTAGCATATTTGATTTTCACTTGTTTTAGTTATATATGATGATGATCTTATCAGTATTGACTTGTCAATTTATATATATTAAAAGCAGTCGATGATTTTTGGATCAATATTTATTACGTATGATTATTTTAATTTACTACTTAGGATGGATGTTGTCAAATTCAATTAAATTATAGATATTTGACTCACTTGTTTTAATTATAGATGATGATCATGTTACAATAATAGTTTAGGCAGTGATGAAAGGTAAAATTAATGCTTGGCACCTCTAGAACATAATTGAAAGTTTTACGGTGAGCCACATAATTAAAAGAGGTGGTAATGTGGAAGTGGATGTCTTATCTAAATGGGCTTTAAATTTTGGTGAAACGGGGGAATTTAGGTTGGAGGATTTTAGAGGTGTTAAGTTAGTGGACTTAGTTGAAAACACAAGAGAGGACAACACCTTAAATGACAAGCGAAGGCAGGGTGGCGGGCGGTGGTGAAGTGGTACTTCATTAATAGAAAGTGTGGGAAATCCAAGATGGTGTTAAATGCAAGCCCTCGATTAAGATGTGTTAATTGCATTTGGAAAGGGTTGAGAAAAACTCTACAACAAAATTTGGTGGTGGTGGCACTGGTTGTCAAGAGAAATGGAAGCGAATTTCACCTTCCAGTCACAAAGATATTTGGGCCCGTTTTATGGAGAGGCGTCCGAAAAATGACTGGATGACCTTTTCCTTGTTGATGATGAGCGACTAGTGTAGTGTGCAAAAATGATTTGTGGCAAGGATTTCAGCTCTTTGAAACACATATACCATTGAACCAACATGGACATTTACTTAGCATGGGGCTTGGATTTAGGTGAACAGGGGAAATGGTGAGGATGGTGATGCAGAAAATTATGCATGAAGATTTTCTGGTAGGCATGGAGTCCATTCTCAAATGGGAAATTCTAGGTGTAGGTTTAGATTATTCTAAAGGAATAGTAGATGATGAAATTGAGGATCTCTATGGGAGATCGGGGCTCAAACCCTTTATTCATTGGCCTAAAGGAAAATACAAAGCTCGTTGCCATGAGGAAGCGCATTTGGGATGGAAAGTGCTCAAACTCTTCATCAAACAAGCAAAGGCAGAGATGTAGGGATTGGAAGCGAAAAGGAAGTGCCAGAAGAAGTCAAGGAAGCAACGGAAGAAGAAGCCTCTAAAGGAGATAGCCAAACATCCGAGTGGAGCTCGTTAAGATTGGTTTTGTTTGTTTGTGTCTAATTTTGAATTCTCCCTCCAATTTTGTTGTATTAAAGTGTGTAACTCTAAACACTATTAATGGTGGTTATTTTTTGTAAAGATTTTATTGGTAAACAGTAACAGGGGTTACAGGGTTTATTTAATGTTTTACTCTACATGTTAAGGTGCCTTTGGTTTTTGTCATTTGCTGTGGAATTTTGGTGGGTAATGATAGTGAGCAATAGATGTACATTTTTATCTTTACAAGCAATACAAAATTTCATGTTACTGACCCAAAAAAAATAATTGTCTTGTTATTTAATCATATGAGTTGAACAATTAAATTACTTAGTCTATAATCATATGGGTTATTTAAGAGGCACAATATATTTAACTAATTAAATTGAAATAAAACATATTAAATTAATACAAGGAAGCAAAACAAGAAGCATTTTTAGAAGTAGAAAAGGAAGCAAAACAAGAAGCATTTTTAGAAGCAAAAAAGGAAGCAACAATGGAAGCCAAACTAGAAGCAATTTTGGAAGCAAAATTGGAAGCAAAACCAAAAGCAAACATGGAAGAAAAATTGGAAGCAAAACTAGAAGCAAAACTGGAAGCAAAACTAGAAGCAAAAGCGGAAGCAAAACTAGAAGCAAAACTGGAAGCAAAACTGGAGGCAAAACTAGAAGCAAAACTGGAAGCAAAACTGGAAGCAAAATTGGAAGCAAACCTGGAAGCAAAACTAGAAGCAAAAATGGGAGTAAACATAGAAGCAAAACCAAAAGCCTAATTAGGCACTAATTTAGGCACTATTTCTGACGCTATTTTAGTCGTTAACAGAGGTGCTATTTTCGGCTCTATGATTTTTCAGCACTAACTATGGCGTTAACTCCAACATTACGTCCAACGCAAAATTCGACGTAAAAGTTGGTGTCGAGATGACCATGCCTATTCATGCCGAGTTCGGCCAACTCACCCAATTCATGGACTGAAATACACTAAAATTCAGTGTTATTTTAGGCATTATTTTCCTGTTCTGTCGTAGTGTATGGACTGCTAGTTGTTTACCCTTCAGTTCTAATAATTTATCAAAATTCACCATGAAGGAGACCTACTTAAAACCTTGTCCTTGTCATTAAATTTTCCCTTCAAAATATTGGCCTTTTCTCCATGAATTTAGCCCTAGTTCTTTTGGTTAAACCTTCTAGCACTTTCCCTTTCTTTTTCTGAAGCTATAGGACATAAATAATAGTGGCCAATTTTCTAACCATTTCTCTATTGAATGCCATAGCTTCATTAAAGTTATTTCTCATTTTTTTTATGTTTTTTCTTAATTCCTTCATGCTCTATTCAAGAATCTCTCATTTTTTGAACTTTTCAACAAACTTTACCATCTCCTCCAAAATTTCTTTGTCCACATTGTCACTTTTCTAGCCTCAAGTACATTTGTGCACTTACATTTATATCTTGTATATTTATTTGGTTGTTAGTTGTTGGGTGAGCATTCATCTTAGAACATTATTGTGCAATTAGAGGTTTTCTTATAGTTTACCCAATTTCTCCTTCACAATAGAACAATCCTAGAAATTTTCTTTTAAAGGTTCTTTTAGAGTTTGGGGATTTAGAGCCTCCCATAAGATAGAAATTTGGGTCCACTTTTTCAAAGGTGTTAGAAGTAGAATGTTCAACTGAAGAGATGATTTCTTTATCAAGGGACATGGAAGAGATGGGGCTGAAGGTAACCCATCCATTTTTGGCTTAACCACGGGGCTGATTGTATGAGTCTCCTTGAAACTATTAGGAGGGGTATCAATGCAGCTAGATGTTCTAGAGCTAGCCTTGCCAATGGTTTTTCCTTATCTTTAGAAATGAATTTGAGGATGAGAAAAGTGTGAGGGTTCCAACTACAAAGAGGACATAATAATGTTCACCACCTAGGTGGTACGCTTTTCCAAGTCATAGAGAGCTTAGGTTTACTTTTTGAAGGGCCCATAAAACACTCATGGGGGGACCAAAGAGGGATCATAAAATATAAATATAAAAGGGATGGGAAGGATTCAAGCTAATTGAAATCTATATAAATAGTATATGAGCCCTTGGTGAATGGGAAAATCATTTTTTCCATTAAAACCTTATCAAGTGACTCCTTAAGAGAACCGCAAATCCAAAAAGGAAAGTTCATTTTAATTTATCATGTCTTAAGTGATTTAACATGGGAAAAAATTAAGAGTGGAACCTTTTAGTTTCTCCTTCTATCACGATACAGCACATTAGGGTCCTTGTGACATCTTTACAACACCTAAGAATATCACCCATTTTGAAGCCATTTTGGATTCTATTGAATTTCTCTCTTGGCCTCAAGAATTTTTCATCTTCTCATGGTCTTGGTTCTTGATCATCTTTTGAGTTTTCCTTCCTTCTATCTTGACCCCATAAAACAAAGTTATTAGGTCCTACAAGACTCTAAATGAGATGCTTATGATGAAAACCAAACTATCTTTCCATGAGGAGGCAAATTCCTTGGATAAAATAGGATTATGATCATTGATGGCTTCAAGGTAGCATGAGATATTTCTACTACAAAAGATATCCCACACCTCCACATTATTTTTTACTTTATTGTAGTTTTTGGGCTCAACTCTATTGAGGTCTCCTCCCATCGTTAGATTTTTGGGTCTTTAGAAACACACAATAATACTATTGCAAAAATTAGAGGCCAGGAATTTTTTTGTTCTTTCAAAACCCCCTCTGATTCTAGTAGGTTGTGTTTTGGAATCAATGGTGTTTATTGTTATGCACATATAGATAGATTAGGCATGAAACTTAATATATTTTTTCTTTAAATCCATTTGTGTTAGTAGTTCAACAATTTCATGGTAACAATCGAGGCTCAATCATTTTGCCTCACTTCTTCATCAAGACTATTTATAATCATTAAGGGAGGGTACTCTCAATATGCCAATATTTTAAACCTTCTATAATTCCTCACAAATTGGTTAGTGAAACTAGTAAGGTATTGGCTTCTCTAAATATGTGATTCAATTTTAATTTTTCAACCGAATCTCCTTTATATCCTTGTTGACCATGGCTAATATGATTTTGGAGTCACCTTCAAGTATTAGGTTCCTGGTGCCCATGTCTCTAACAAGGGTTGTACCTCTTGAATTGATCATGGATTTAGAAAATTCATTAGTTTGACTCTCTAGATTATCAACATAAGCATAGATCAAATGGACTTTACAATCCATGATTAAACCCCCCACCCAGAACCTAGGTTACCTATCAATGAACTATCAGAGTTTAATTTGATCCATTCAAAATCAAGGGGTCCACTTGACATTCTTTCTATTGAGTATTTTGGCTTTGTCCACATACTCCAATTTTTTCGCACTATTCTAGTTGATGGTTATAAGGATTTCAATTTTAGTAAGAGAGCACTTAGGTTTCTTTATTTTAACCACATAAATATTCTTAGATGGTTTTGGATAACCATCTTTGCTACACGTACTAGGCTTTAGAAGAGTTTATAATTTTTTTGTTATTCCTTTCATTCCAAATACCCCATCCATAAATTGGTAGAGCTAGGCCCCATATTTCCCTGATAAAAGGATGTTTTAAAAGTGATGTCCAATTGATTATCACTTGATTCACATTTATATGTTAGAACCATTCGATATTATTTTTTCCAAGATCTTTGAATTCTAACCTTCTAGGAATAAGGACATTCAAAGAAAAAGTTACAAACTTCTTTTTTTCTGACATAATATACATCTATTAGTCAACTGGAAACCACAAGGTCATATTAGGTTGTCAATTGTGAGTGTCTTCTCATGACAGATGGTCCACTAGAAAAAAAAAAATTATAGAAGAGTACAACTTATTGTTACTTGAATCAACTTGTAATTTTTTTTAAAATAGACTTATTATTCTCATTATGCTCTAACAACTATATCTTTCAATATTTTATGTGATGCAACATGAAAAATATATAAATATTACTTGAATACTAAAATAAAACTTACTAATTAAAACTTCAAATCTTAACAAATGAATTCTATTAACTGTAATATATACTTAAATACAGAATGATTTCATAATTAAATAACTAATAGTAATTTTACATCTGGCCTAAATCCAAAAATATAATATTAGCAAAATTCACCCCTTTAATATCTAAACAACCAGTGGATTCTTTGGTCAACGATATTTGATGTCCTTAAGCCAAACTTCGTTGAAGCTGTTTTATTTCCTCAAGACGAGTTGCAACATCCATCATGTCTGGTCGAACATCCCTGTCTGTTGCCAGACATCTCAATGCCAATTCGGCAACTGCAGAAACTACTAGCTTTACCTCCTGCTTCATTTCAATCTTCAAATCTGGATCCAAGATTTCATCCAAAACTCCTCTTCTAATTTTGTGTGATGCCATAATAGCGAGGATGATTTAATTTCTGTTTCGGCTTGTATCGACAGCTACTTTAGCAGAGACGATTTCCATTAAAGCGACCCCAAAGCTTTAAACATCAGACTTATCTGTGAGTTGAAAGCATTCATGATAATGTGGGTCTATATAGCCCGGCGTACCTTGCGGCATCGTCGTGACGTGCGAGACATTTACAGGCAAGAGCCTGGAAAACCCCGAATCTGCAAATTTTGCCCGAAATTTTCATCTAGAAGAATATTGGTGGATTTTACATCTCTGTGTAGTATGGGTGGATGTAAACCATGCAGGAACGCCAAAGCCTGAGCAGTTTCTACGGCAATTTTTAAACTAGCTTCCCAAGGCAAACCTTTTGGGGTTCTTCGACTCCCGTGAAGATGATCGGCCAAGGTCCCATTTGCCATGAATTCATAAACCAGGAGCAGCACTGGACTCTGTGGACTGCTACACCCATAAAGATCCACAAGATTTGGATGCTTCAGACAGGACAAAATCTGTACCTCTTTTATGAACTGCTCGACGCTCTTCCAATTTTGGTGGTAAAATATTTTTACTGCCACACTGCGTCCGTTCTTAAGCTTGCTCAAATGCACCGAGCCAAACCTTCCATCTCCAAGTTCGTTTCTCCCATCGAAGAAATTTGTTGCCCATTTAAGTTCTATAAAAGAAAATATGAACAAATTAAGATACTGCTGCCGACATGCTTCCAATTCATTTCTTTCATAATCTCCGAGATCTCCAGCAAGCCCCCGCCTAGGATACGGCCTCTTCATATAAATTAGAAACATTACTACTGTTGGTACCAGGACAACGCCTCCAATGGAGTAACCTGTAGAACAATTGCAGAAAGAAATGACTTCTTAGTCTATTCTGAGATTGATTTGAGAGGAGAAACAAAAGTAATTATTGAGTCCATAGAAATTTGTACAAAATTTAAGCGAACTAAAGAAAACACATACGTATTCTCTGCAATAACCATAGAACTCACCTAGAGGTAGAACAATAGAACTCTTATTCTCTGCAACGATTCATTCACAAATTCCATAACCGAGGCTGCCTCTAGATCTGCTTAAACCCCCTTCCATTGGGAGCTTACTACACGCTCCTTTCTCCCACCTTTTAGGTGGTTCCCTAATCTCAATTATTTTCTAGGACCTTGGATCCACTTTTTGGATTGGCCTTGCTAAGTCATAGAAACTGTTGCGAGCTATCTTTACAATACTTTGGATCCACTTTTTGGATTGGCCTTGCTAAGTCATAGGGAACTCGTGCTCTATCTTTAGAATACTTGAATCAAATTTAGAAATTATTTTGTTTTTCTTTAAACGTAGGGGTTGACAAATCAATTTCTTCTTCCCCTTCTAAAACATTGACTCTTAAAATTATGAGGGCAAGTTATACAATCTAAACCACACACGAGCTTTAGAAATCTTGAAGATTACAAGATCAAAGCGTAGTGACCAATGCTTTAAAAAAAATCTTGTTCCATCAATGTTCCAACTCATAATGTACATAATGTCTCTCTTTGACTAGAAAGAAACTTTTGGGTAGGCTGTTTATCATAATTTTGTCCCCTCGGTAGATATTAACCCAACTCTTGAATCGCTCCAACATTGATTGATAATTAATGGGTTTGGCAAAAAAATTCTAATATTTTTAATAGTACAATCAATCTTATAGATGTAAATCCACCAAAAGCACACTTGGAATCACGGGAGCCACTTCTTTTTTGTAATCCTTACAAGGAATGGTGTTTTCTTTAGAGAACTGCATAAAATTTGAATCACCCTTTGTACCCAAAACATGATTCCTTTCCTAGAGGTCTCTCCCCAAACTTCACCACTTATTGTATTTGACTCCCTTTGAAAATTGGGCCAAAAGTTCTATCGAAAGTGGTCTCTATTACGATCCATTTTTTTATTTCTTATCCATTTATATTTTCTACCCAATCTCTTACAAAATACTCTCTAATCTATTATTTACTAGCACCTATTGAAATGTGCAAATCTACAAATAGTTTTCACATAAAGAAGGAAGAATGACATACAATGTATACGTACCTTTTATAAGTGTTTAGTTTGCAATAGTTTATCATATATCTTATTACACCTTCTATAAGTGTTTAGTTTTCAATAGTTTATCGTCTATTTTATTACACTTGGTTTAACTTTCTCAGGTTGGTCAAAATACGACTCATCACAAGAAACTTATTTTACTAACTAAATAATAAGTCATTTATTGTTTTACCTATTTAAACTAGGTTCCTAATATAAATAAAACATAACTAGGAATTGATAATACAAATGGGAAATTAACATACACTATTATTTAGAATTAGTGATATTAGAATGCAAAAGGGATAAGAAGAGAAACTAGAAGTGGTATATTGATAAAATGATGGAGACAGGTGATTTAGGAGGCCTGGTAATTAGCTACACATTATTTCTATATAAAATAAATATTATTTTGGTTTTAGGATGACAACCTCCTCACAATGATATTGATATGATCACATAAATGTAAAACATTAAAAAAATTTATACAACAAGGGTGTCCCTGTGACCTAGCCTAGCGGCCCAACAGCCCGTATCTTGGGTACCTAGGGCAAGACTAGTCCCCTATAGGTGAGATCCCACGCCTGCAAGAAGTCTCACCTCTCAAACCCGAGAGTGGAGTCAAACTCAAGACCCATGGGGAGCAAACCCACTGCCCAAGACAACTCTACTACCCATGTGGGCTAACATAAACAAAAAATTAAAAATAGGATAGTGTGGTCTATAGTAAATATAAGCTTGATATTGGAGAAAGGTTTGGTGGTGATGAGCAGTGCTGGACAAAGGTTTGGCTTCATTAGCTTATCCCTAAAATAAACTTCTTCTGGTGGACCTCCATCCATGAATTTTTTTAACTATTGATAACCTTGTAAAGAGGGGTTTTCAATTCCCTAATTGGTGTACTCTTTGCAGAAAGGAAGAAGAAACCATCCCCCATATTTTTATTCATTGCCAGTTCACTTCCCTGGTTTGGCAGAATGTTTTGTAGAAACTGAACATCTCTTGGGTCTTTAATAAAGATATCCACCAATTCATCTTAAATTGGAAATGCCCCTCCAATCATCCCTCAATTAAACTACTCTGGCAACTTATTCCAACCCACATCTGCTGGTGCTTGTGGAAAGAAAGAAATAATAGGATCTTTAGAGAAAAGGCTAACAATGTGGATGGTCTATTGATAATCCTTAATAAGTTGCTCCTAGATAATATCTCAACATGCAAATGGAAGAAGCTTATTAATCCCTCGACTGCTTGGGATAGAAACATTGCTACCGCCTAGAATCTACCCAATGAGATCCTGAGATTTGACAGCTCCAAATCAATTATCAGGAAGCACACTAGATGGAGAAACCCTAAACAGCCTTGGGTTAAGCTTAACTTTGATGGGGCGGCTAGGGGAGGGATGTCAGCTGCCGGAGGTATAATCAGGGACCATTCTGGCAGCTTGGTTACTGCCTATGTGGGGAATTTGAGCAATCATACAAGTAATCAGGCTGAGGGCATGGCCCTCCTCTGGGGTCTTAATATTACGCTGTCAATTGGTGCCAAGACTTTGGAAATCGAAGGGCACTCAATGCTAATTATGGAATCCACTAAAGGAAAGATGAGAGTGGGATGGTCCCTTAAAGGTATTCTAGAGGACATTTTCCCTCTTCTAAATGCTCTTCATGACTTTTCTATCCAGCACGTCTTCAAAGAAGGGAATGCGACTACTGACAGCCTCACGGCAGCAGGTCTTGATATTGAACGGCTTAGGTATTGGCGAAATGAGGTTTCTTTGCCCCCCTTGGCTCTGGTGTGTTTAAAGGAAGATCTCAAACATTTAAATGATGATCTTAGATGGTGCTTACTTATTTTTTCTAGGCTCCTTCTAACTTTGGTTGGTTTTTCTGGTGGGAGCTAGCTTTTGAATTATTGGTCGTTATGTGAGGTGATGGGCCTCATATGCGGGTTCGCTGGCTTGTACAACCTCTTGTGGGCTGGTGATATGGCGTAATTATTTTTTGAACCCCCTAAACTTTTGTAATCAACTTTTTAAGCTTGTAGATTTCACGAGATTTTTTGTGACGGCTAAGTAGTACGCCGATATCATGCCGTTACTTGATGTGGGCGATTCGCATGAGGGAGCTATTTCCCTTGCATGGATTATAAGAAGTCACATTTATTGTCTCTATTTTTGACTATTATGGTCACTTTATGCTAGCTTGTTTCCTATCAATGCTTCTAGAATTGACTACTAACTCTTCTGCCCTGGTTCCCCTATTCTGGTCATCGGTGTCTTTGGTGTGGGCTCTATGGGTGGGGACAGAGTGTGTGTGGAACCGGACAGGTGTGACGAGTGGAAAGAAGATGCCACTATTTGGCACATCTGTAAAGAAGGCAGAATTGTGCAGTACATGGAGGCCATGACTATTCACGATGAGGGCTTGTCTCATAAGTTTGTCACCTTGTGGAAGGAGGGTAGGGTCACCATTGGTGGAATTTCCTTTGAAGTTTCTGAGGAGGTCATTGCTAGAGTTACAGGGCTCCTGAATAGTGGTCACACTTGGAAGAAAACATCGAAAGTTCTAAACCAAGTCAGTCTGAATCAATTTTTTTGCGGTGATGAGAAACCTATCAAGTTGCGAGGTGGCTTTGACCGCGGGTGCTGCCGGAGCCATGGGATAAAGTATGTTTGATGATAATGAAATATTTCACGTTGGAAGGAAGGTATGGGGTCTACTACTATTACCACTTTAATCTCCTCAACCACCTTAGGAACCATCTATATATTTCTATTCCCTTCTTCCTGTATCATGCCCTTGACAGCACTGTGGTGGAATTTAATGAAGCCACTAATTCTGGAAAGAATTATACTATCCTTCACCAGGGCCTTATATCTAGGCTTTATTGTTGGAATATTTTCCTCAATCCATACTGACATGTAACTCCTGGAGGGAAAAGTCGCTGTGACATTAATCATGTCTAGCCGACTAGTTGTTCTGAATCTTGTTGAAATGCCCTAGTCGCTGTGACTTGGTTTCAGTCTTGCCGAATAGACCTATCGCTATGACATGGAGACTCAGTAGGATCTCTCACTAACTATTGTTTCTCTCACCGACTGTTATTTACTTGCAGCTATCGGGGAGACTTGGGTTGTCAGTATTGGTCTGGCCGATATGAAATGTCTCGTCGACACCGATAGCATATGGTCATCGGCGTGACCTTTTGTTTTCGGTATGAGTCCCAGCGATCAATAAAGGTCTCACCGACAGGGATGTACTTGGTGCTTTCGCGGAGACAAAAGACTTTGGTGTGAAGTCTTGGCGACTTGGAGTGTCTTGCCGATAGTCTTCGGTGTGACATGAGCGCCCGGTGAAACATCTTGGTAAAGACAAAAAGTCTTTCCGACTCGGTAAGACTTGGTTGCTCGTTGTGAGGTCTTGGCGAAGATAATGTCTCGCCGACTAGTGGATGCTACAGAACAATAGGAAGACTCAGTGGGAGGTCTCAGCGAAAGACGAATGTCTTGCCGACTATCAAATGCTTTGGTGAAACTTGGGGAGACCTGTCGAAACATCTTGGCGAGTGGAAAGTCTTGCTGATGGTAGAATGGAAGTCGCTATGACTTGTGAGCATCAGTATGAGTCTAGCCGATGGAGAATCTCTTGTCGATAGAAACACAATGAATGTTGATAGACTCGGTATGTCTCATGGCGTTCGGTATAACATCCTGACGACTGTTGGAACCTATGTTGATATCCTTATGAAGACTTTGTGGCATCGGGGAGACACTATAAGTGTCTCATTGATATGCCAACAAAGTTGAACGCCCTTGATCAGTTTGACCATCCTATGTGGAGTCTCGTGAACTAATCAGAGGAAGCGATTTCAAAAGGGTGGCAGTTAGATTTTTGCAACTATTGCGACGCTGGAGCTGAACAACATGCAAGGAAAAATCAATTGCTCGAGAGGAAACTTTCTACGATGGGGCAATGGCGGATAAGGATGAACAGAAGGTAAAAAATCAAAATGGGATAAGATTTAGAGGATCGATTTTGATTTGGAATTAATGATGAGTGAATCAAATTGGTGAGAGAGCATTTTTTGTAATTGGATGAACAGTGAATGAAGCTACTGTGAACTAATACCAGAGAGTTGTATCTCTAATTGTTTGTAATTATTGTTACTATAATACAAAGAGATTCAACTTGGTGTGGTAGGTTTTTTCCCAAAAGGGTTTCCCACGTAAATCTGTTGTTCATTGTCTTTGAGTATCTTCTCTGTTTCTGTAAATCTTTCGTGTGTGTCTTAATTGGATTGTAATTTGAAAATTAAAAGTACTGTATGCATTCTCCCCTGTGGTTTTGATGTTAGGAAAGTTGCTTCTATACCGTTACTTCCCTTACATTTATCATTTCCATATGGCACTTTTCCCTGCTCGGCCTATCACTGTGCAAGAAGTTATGTCTCTCCCTGCTCTTGACGAAACCTCGATTTCATCCACTCCCCCCTCTGCTAGTATTTTGGACACGTCGGACCTAAGCAAGAAAAAATTCCTCAAGAATCCTACTTTGAAAGCCCATCCCCATGGCACTTCCCCTGGTTTGGGCCCAGAGGATATGGGTAGGGAAAGAAAGCGGCTTGCCCCTACCCTGCGCCCTAAGGCGAAAGCCTCTAAAAAAGCTAAATTCTACCATCAAATTGAATCTGATGTTGAGATCATTGAGGAAACTAACACCCCCATCATTCTCATAGACTGGTTTGTAAGTAGGACGAGATTTGAAGCCTTAAGGAAGCCTCTGATTCGGACAAGGATCTCGAGAGTGACAATGAAAGCCACGAGGAAATGGTGGCGAGAGGAGAAGGTCGGTCGATATTAGTGAACAGTGAGTCCCATGTGTCAGAAAGTTTAAAGAAGGGCTCTTCCGGTGACAATGTGCTGGAAATTACCCCTCGGTCCTCTAATGTTGTTAAAGGAAAAGCTCCCTTAAAGGATGATCACAAGGAAAAAGACCTGGCTTGGGAACAGGTTGGCTTGCTGAAGGGGAGATTGGAGAGTCTGGAAAAGAAGGTCCAAGAGGTGACCCAATTTGCCCTGAGGGTCATGCATAGGTCGGCAACTAGTCTTTGTTTGCTTTAGAAGGACAAGTCTGCGGATGATGCTGAGCTTGATGCTAATTTCAAGGAGCCGCTTGAGTTCCTCACGACGGATTGGGCGACTGCCTTACATAATTTTCCTGGCAGGAAGGATAAAAATTAGGCCACTAGGCCTGTTAGTTCTTGTTTATTTTATGTCTTGTTGTTCATTTTTTTTGCTAAACTTGATGGGCCCCTGGTGGTCCTTGGACTTATTTGGTCGGTTTCATGCTTGCATGTTGAACCTTGTCACCTTATGTATACTGTTACTTTTTGTTTTTGATGATGTGTTATGAGTGATGACTTTCTCTCTGTTGTCACTGTGCTGTTAGTGTGCTTTCGATGGATGGCCTTTGGTGCATTGTTCTTATGGGTCAGCACCCTTGTTTTGCTGCTTTATATTTCAAAAACAAATTAATTCTAAAGAGACATAGGAAGAAATAGAGTTAATCATCATGTTTTCTATTGGATATTCCTATTGAAGTAGTGAATGATGTTAATATCCATGAGTTAGAAACATGACTAATTTAGAACTTATCATTGTGGTCAAACCCCCAATTTAGCCTTTTGACATAATATCAATCAATTGTCTTTCTACAAATCTCATCTAACAACAAGTTGTTTATTAACTATTTTTCAATTATAATTAAAAAATTGAAATGTAAGAAAATAAAATATCTCAGGAGTGAGTAAGAATAAGACATAATTACTCAATTACAATACATTATTAATTATTTATCTTTTACTTTCAACTTGTATTTCTATGTTCATAAATAATTTGACTTACAATATAACACTCAATAAATATGTGATACAATAATCAAAAAATATATTAATATATAACTTTTATAAAAAATTTAAAAAACATTAATTATGTACTTAAAATTATTTTATTCTACCAAAATTATCACAATGTATACTGGTCTTAATAAAAAAGACCTATACAACACACTTATGTCACCATACATATTTAAATACTAAGATGCAAATCCAAGACAATATAACACTTATCCTCAATAAACTGCTGCCATCTACATCACTACATATCCTAGACTAAAGCAAAAGCAAGAATAAAATACGTTAGAAAGCAAATTCACTTTTTACTAATGCAACTGTCAAAGTAAAACAAAAACATTAGAAACCAGTCTAATTTTTAGCCAGTCCTGATTTATAATTGGTGGCAGTTTTTTCTAAGTTCTAAAATTTTAAAAAAAAAAATTCCACTAATAGAAGTCCAATAAACTGAAGGTAAAATTGGGAAATAGTTAAAAAAACGAAGTCATTTGAATATTTACTGGTAAATCACGTCACGGGTGTATTTTCACCCAACCTGTGATCTACGATTCCAGTGTAGTACAATTCTTCACTAGCAAAATAATTGCTTGAACAGTAACTAGCTGGCAAATCATTTGCATATTGACTAGTAAATCACGTCATGGGTGAATTCTCCCATCCGCGTAATCTATGATGCCGTTCCGATTATGGAGGACGATTCTTCACAGGCGGGAAATGGTGCCGGTTGCGGGCGAGCATTAAACGGAGTCGGAGGATTTGGGATGTCGTCGGCATCTCCTTCCAACATGTGAAGCACCCTCGTCATTGACGGTCTGTCCGTCGAATTGTACTGAATACACCACAACCCCACTTTTGTCAGACTCCTTGCCTTCGCCTCCTCTGCATCGCTCAACTCTCTTTCCCTCAACCTCGTCCTCAGCTCCCCTCTCTCTAACAATTTAATTGCCCAGTCTGGAAAGTAGACTTGGCTTGAATGACTCACCAGTACATCAACGTTCTTTCTTCCTCCCACCATCTCCAATAACATCATGCCAAAACCGTAAACATCTGACTTGTCCGTTACGGGCCCCAAATTTCTAGACCACACCTCTGGCGCAACATATCCTGGCGTCCCCCTCGCTGCCGTCATTGATACGTGGTCGTCTCTCCTTCCATACAGTTTCGCCAGGCCAAAATCAGCTACTTTGGCTGTAAACTCCTCGTCCAATAATATATTGTGCGGTTTTATGTCGAAGTGAATGATGCGGCTGTGACACTCATCATGAAGATACGCAATTCCACGAGCTGCCCCAAGAGCAATTGAATACAATTGATCCCAATTCAGAATTTGACCTTCCTCTTTACTTCCAAGTATAAATCTGTCAAGAGATCCATTTGCCATGTACTCGTACACGAGTGCACTTGTATGTCCTTCGAAGCAGTACCCCAACAAACGAACCAGATGAATGTGATGAATCCTTCCGATGGTTGTCACTTCGTTCATGAACTGAGTCTCGCTTTCCCTTGACTGATCAAGCATTTTAACTGCCACAAGATTACCGCTTGGAAGTCTTCCTTTATAAACCACACCAAACCCTCCTTTACCCAGTTTATGTGCAAAGTTGTTGGTTATCTGCTTGATGCTTGAATACGAATATCTGGTTGGCATTTGGTCAACATAATTGTGTAGAAATGTCTCTACCTTGGAAATGGGCCGTGAGTTATCACGCTTCCTTCTAACCACCCGACGGTTGAACATCTTCTTTCGATAAGCAATTACCAGCAATAGCGCAACTACTAACAATACGCTACCCCCGACACCTACGACTGAAAAAAAAGGTAAAAAATATCAACTGTAGCGAATCATAGTCATAGCATTAAATTTAAAACAGCAAAAAACATGAGTTAGTAGGCAGGGTTCTCCTCTTCCAATTACAAATAAAAAGCAGTATTACCGCTGTTGCCAGAGCAACACCTCCCATAGAGCAAACTGGCTTGCAATTAAGATATACATGAGATTTTTTTCCGGATGTCCAAGGGAAAATAGTATTTGCCTCGAGTATTTTTGCTGTAAAATTTTTACACAGTATAAAGAAAGCGATGCTTACCTGAAATAATGGTGAAGCTCTTGGAAGGAGGGTCTGAATTAAAAGAATCATTAATATTTGTAAGTAATGGTCACACCAAGAAGCTATTAAAATATAACTTACGTCTAATTCAGATGCTAAATGCTTCCTATTTTTGTATCATTGAAACTAACTTTTCATCTGTAATGAAAATGGAAGAAAGAGAATTGGGTCTCTTACTCTGATTAGTGATTGCATCCGTCTGGCAAAATGGTTGCATGGTTGTAATGTTGTAATTACAGGTACCGTTTCTTGACACGCAATCGTCGCAACCTTTGCTGAAATTCCATATTATTTCGAACCCTTGCTGTAAAATTTCATTCGGACTCAAGGATCAAGGTAGTTTTGAGTCGATCTTCACTGGTAGCTGAACGTATGATTTACAATAGCCCGGGGTCAAACTCAAGTTTGAAGTGGGTATGTAATACCAATCGTTACTACATTCTAATTTGGATGCGTTAATGGGCAACTTCTCCTCTTCGCACTGTTCCAATAGGGTTATATTCCTGTAACCATTTACCATATGAAATTGAGGGTTAGACCAGAATTGCGCTGTGTTATTACTCGAGGATGGATCGCATGAATTTCCCCATAGTTTTTTGTCAATTATTGTCATGGATTGGCTGGAATTTCCTACGGAAAAGATTTGGGGTATTAGTATGTAATACTGGTGTCCACTGATATTAATTAGAGGCATACCATAGTAGGAATCACAGTCAAGCTGAAGCGTGGGATCACCGCAGCCGCCGCCCTTCAATCCAAAAGGATATCCCAAACTATAAAACCCACATGTGAAAGGTTTCTCGCATGCTCCATGACAGTGAGAGGAGAGGCATGATATAAGAACTGCAAACAGGATGCAGGAGAAGCGCAAGGGCCGTCCAGCGCCAATCACATAGGAAGGCAGAAAACAAGAAAGATGAAGTGAGAGAGGCAGACCAGGGAGAGCTTCCATTTCCTTAAGGAAGGATAAGGGAAGAGAAACTACACAAAATGAAGTAAGCAGGCAAAAGTTAAATTCAACATTAAAGCAGAGAAACATGTCGAGAGGAAATGATTTGCTTTGCAAGCTTAAAGCAATGGGAAATGGGAAAGGAATCCAGTCAATACACAAACTTTGACTGCTTTTAAGTAACGACACTAAAAGATGGAATGAATCGCATGCAAAACCGAGTTCTTGTTTCTTATGACCATTCACCGATACACGCTACAACCGCCATATGTCAAATTTTAATGCGTTTTACTATAACGGAATTGATGTACTTTTAACTCGATTCGCTTTCGTGACTGTGACAGGACTACTTTGTTTCATTTACTTAGACGACTTCAAAGGTAAAGTGTAAAATAACTTTCCGTGTCTAGGACGTTACACTCTAGTCAATGTATTTATGGCAAATATTATTTTGAGATGGAGAAAGCAGATTATTTTAATAAATTTGGTGGAAGAAGGGAGCATCGTCGGAAACCAAAATTTGTTTAAGTTGAAATATTACCTATACCTGGAAAGCAGGTGTTGTAGGCCCACTCCCCACACGGACTATCAAAGCAAATGTCCCTAGCATTCATCTCAAGCAATTGTCAAAAGCATACGACAAAAGACAAAAAAACTAGCAATCGCACCTAGTGTGCAATGGGTACGCTGAAGAGGTGTCGAAGGTCAATTAGGAAAAAGTTAGGTCTAGTGTGTTGAGGGAGTGATAGGGATAGAGAGGGAGAGATAGAGGGGAAGAGAGAGAGGGGTAAGGAGATAGAGATGGATGTGGAGAAGGAAAAAGATATGGAGAGGAGAGGGAGAGATAAAAAAAGAGAGGATGAATGGATGGATAGATAGATAGATAGATAGAAAGATAAAGATAGAAATAGGAAGTGATATATAGAGAGAGGGAGAGTTATTCGGGTAGAGAGATATGGAGAGATAATGAGATAGAGACAGATGGAGAGATGGAAGAATAAATATGGAGAGATAAAGAAAGAGAGGCAAAGAGATATAGATATAAAGATCTAGGAGGAGGTAGAGAGAGAGAGGGAGAGATGGATGGATAGAGAGAGGGAAACATGTCTAGAGATAGAGGGGGAGAGAGGAAGATAGATGTAGAGATGAAGATAGAGAAAGAGAGGAAGAGGGAGACAAATAGACATAGAAGTAGAGATAGAGAGGTAAGAGGATACAGAGGGAGAGATAGGGAGAGAAAGGGAGAGAGATAAATAGAGGAGGGAGAGAGAATAGGGGGAGAGAGGGATAGATGGATCAATATGTAGAGAGGGAGAGTGACAGAGTGAGAAATATAGATAGAGGGTGATATAGAGAGATTGAGAGAGATAGGGAGAGATAGGGAGATAGAGGTAGAGAAATATATGGATAGAAAGAGAGAGAGAGAGAGAGAGAGAGAGAGAGAGAGAGAGAATAAGAGAGAGAGGTAGAGAATGAGATAAACAGAGAGGGAGGGAGATATAGGGAGATAGAGATGGAGAAAGAGAGAGGGGTATTGAGAGAAAGAGAGGGAGATAAATATGTATAAATAGATATCTAGAGGGAGGGAGTGGGAAGGAGAGATAGAGAGGGAGGAAGATGAGAGAGATAGAGAGAGGGAGTGATAGGGAGAGAGGAAGAGAGAGGGAGAGAAAGGGATAGAAAAGAGAGATACATATAACTTGGGAAAGATAGGGGTGAGAGGGAGAGGGGGGAGACAATGAGAGAGGGGAAGATGGAGAGATAGAAATATAAATATATAGGAAGTGATATATAGAGATAAAGAGGGATACATTAAGGGGGTAAGAGTGAGATAAAGGTGGTAGTGACAAGTGATAAAGAGAGAGATAGAGAGAGGGGGGAGATAGAGAGATAGAGAGAGATAGGGAGGAAGAAATTATAGGGAGTGTCTGTGTGTGAGTGAAAAGGGAGATATAGCTCGATAAGGGAGAGAGATAGAGAGGAAGATAATGATAGAGATGGAGATGGACATGAACATCATTTGATAAATGACTTAACAATTAGACCAATTTTTTTCCTAATTAATATATATTATAATTTGTGAAGCATTTTTGCCTTAATCATTTTTTTATTTTCGGCTTTTATATGTTTTTGGCTTCAAATGTGTCTGCACTCAAAGTAAGTTGTTTGGAAAGGTGCGCAACATGCCATGTGTTGGCTACACGACTTTCACTTATCGCCTTCCTTTCAAGGGAAAGTTAGGACACATGCTAGCCTGACAGAGGTTTTCTCAAGGACGATTTTCATGAAATCTAAGAATACCCGCCCGCTTGACACGTCACCTCTTCATTGCGAGCAGTTTGCGCTTTTATAAAGCGATCTCTTTTGAAGTGTGTTGAAGCTTATTAGGTTCCTTTTGGTTTTCAAGATGGAAGCTTTCAATCGGTGTCGTCGAGCCACTTGATTGGTCAACTAGACTTTTGTCAGGCAAATTTTTAGGATCTGATTATTTTTAGATAACTATATTTGCTAAATATCTTAGGAGCATTAATGCGGCAATTGAGAATTGATGAACAAAGATTGTCATGACCTAATTTAAGATTTACGATCAGATCATGAGCTATCAAATGCCAACATTTGGTAGCAATTACTTCTAGAAAGTGGTGGCGGTCTTCTCTTTTTCTAGCTATAAATGGGAGGTGGCAATAGAAAAGAAGTTTTTTTCCAAAAAATGTTTCAAGTTTCAGTTTCTTGTTCTCAGGAAAAGTTTCTTTAGTTTTCTAAAGTTATAGAACTATTTTCAGAAGTAGAATTTGTAAAACTGTTTTTCTCTGGCATGTTATATTGTTTATGTTCGAACTATTATTGGATTGGCATCCGACCTCTATTTTAAAGTTCATTTTATATTCAAGCACGAACCATTTAAAATAAATCTTTTAGACTATGCATGATATGACCTTTATCAAGTTCTTTCGTTATGTTTTCGTTTAGAATTCAAAACACTATGCTAAGCTAAATTCAAGTAGTTTGAGCAGTTAATTTCCATGTTGTAGGCTTATATGGTAGGATAATAACCTGTGAAAATTGGACTATGTCTGTGAACTTCTCTATTTTTCTAAAGGGTTATTGTTTTGTTATATTATGTTGTAATAAGAGAAAGGGTTTATGCAATTTTTGAATATTTTTCTGTTAACCTTGGAAATATTTATGCTTGATCAGACCTTAATGAACACTGGCTATGAGAAGATTTGAAAGACTACATTGTGCTTTTAGTTAGCCTTTGTTTTTTGTTCTCTTCCCAACAATGAAGGGTTGTGGCATTTTGTGTCGAAAATATCATTCATAGGAAAGATTGGGTTTAAAATGTTGTAAAACCTTTGGTGGATCACCATTTTTATGTTTTATATTTACATTTTCTTCTACCCTTTTCTCCAAAACTCAATGAAGAGCCAACTTTCTATAAAAATCCTAGAGGTATTTAGTGAGGCACAAATTAGTCCCCCACTCGCTAAATTTCCCATAAGGTTGTTGAAGAGGCGCAAGCTTTGATGATCAACAGTTCTTTTTCTAGCATGCCTAGTGGGACTTGAAGTTCTTTGAATGCCTGATTAGAAGTCAGAAATATTCTTAAATTAGGCTAAGGAAAGAAGCTGGAAATTTCATTCCCATAATCCAAACAAGAACATCCTCAAGAGGCCATTTCTAGTACTCCTAGTTACCAACCTCGGTACCTAGGAGAGGAAGAGTTACAAGTTTTGTATCACCTGTAAGGAGTGATAGAGCAAGGAGTGAGAGGGCCCAGAGTTTAGAGCCTTATCTACTCCACAAGGAGGCCGAACTTTCCAAATCAGAATACCTATATACCTGATTCATAGGAATCTATTCTCCATGGCTCATATAGCTGCCCCTGCTCCTAGAAATTTCATAACTTGGGATAGTGGTAGTCCACTACAACCACTTACACCCCTAGATGTATGGCCTAACATACCCGCTAATGCCCTCAAGGCTAGTCCAAAAAAATTTAGAGAAGACTTCAAAACCCCCTCTGAACACCTTCAAGATATAGTAGAGGTATGTAGGGTACATAACATAGCGGAGGAAAATATTGCTCTTAGGCTGTTAGTTGCCTCTTTCAAAGGAAAGGACCAAGATTGGTATCGATCTTTGGCTCTATCTGCTCCTGTGTTCAACTCGCAGAGAGGTTGTTTGAACACTTCTCAAAAAAGGGAGATTGTTCTTCATTGCTACATCAACTAATTACCATCAAAAGAGCCTTGCAAGAGGCCATGAGCGACTTCAACACTAGGTTCGATAAAACCTAGCAAATAATCCCTGTGACTGCCTAACCTCGAGCTACATTGGCATTTATGCTCTACCTGAAGGATTTCAATTTGAATATCGTAGTGATGATAACCTCCATGGGAGGGGATATCTTACTCGACACATACGAGTTGGCTATGCACGCAGAAAATGGTTTGATTTATGCTGAGAAGCTTCCACCATGACCTCTGATGCCTGTGTTTGCAAAAATATCTAGTATTCCTTGGGAAGAAGTTACTCCAATCACTTATGCTACACACTTGACGACATCTGCTATACCATAGTCCATGTATGTGTACCCTGCCACATAGCCTAGCATGTTGGGCTCTACTTCTATAGCAGCCGACATCAGTGACATGAAGAGTCTCATGCAAAATTTCACTAATGAGTTGGTTCTCATCAAATGATAGAAAGCAACACCTTTGAAGCAAACCACTCAAACCTATGGTGGAAACAAGTCATCCTATCAACAAAACACATGCCAAGGACCCTCTAGAGGAGGAGGCCAACAAACAATGACTATGAACTAGATAGTTTTGGTCACCATGCCGCTTCAGGCAGTGAAGGACAACCATTATAAGGATTTAATCCTAGGCCAGAACAATTTGGTGCAAGATGAGAATGTATGGTGCTTCCCATGTAGTGATAGTCATATGCCCTAAAATTGTCCAAGGGGAAATATGCAATAGAAGGTAGCAGAACAAGGAAATAAGGGCATGTTCCTGAGTGTGGATGAATATGGGTCTTTTGAAATGGAAAATGCTCGTTTCAAAGTACAAATGCAAGGAATGTCCTTGGAGAAAGAACTCGATATTGCACCCGATCAAGCATTATTTTTGTGGATGGAGGAAGAAGACACGATATTCACGAATGAAGCTCCGAAAACTAGTACTCCACAAATACAATCAGATTACAACACAAGATCCAAAAGAAGGCTAATGGGAGAATATGTACAACAAGCTCTCTCGTGTCCTCAGCCATGACAACCACCACCACAAGAAAAGCAAGCCCCACCGGTTATCAGTCAACCTACTCAGCCACTACGAGTTCTGTTGTTCCCAAAGGAGATGGATAAGGTGTCAAGCCCATTCATGGTGAATCATTTTCCTTCGAAGATGAGAGAGATACCACTATTTAAGCCCATCGTCCAGCTAGTCGGAATGCTCAATGTGGTGGAACAATTGAAGAAGGCATTTTCTAATGTACCTTTGTGGGATGTCATATCTATTCCTGAACAAAAGACATTACTTCGGGAAGCATTAAAGAAGGAGGAACAAATATTGTGGAAAAATGCAATTCCGCCATGCAATCAAAGCAAAGATAAAGAAACCACATCGAGACCTCATGCTCTGAAAGTTACAGCTTTTGTGAACGACATGGACAATGTAAAAGAAAAAGAGGTAAGCAAGCTGAAATGCACACCTTTCTTTTTAACACTTATTGTGGGAGATAGGCTCTTACATAATAATATGATTTATTCGAGAGCTAGTACAACAGTCATGACAAAGCAAGTGGATAATTCCTTGAAACTTAGGTATGAGCCACTTGAGAAGGGAATCATGCAATTAGATGGAAAGAAGGTTTCGATTGTTGGTTGGATAAAAGATCTATCTTTAACCCTCTTCTCATGTCCAAGCCATATGGTCTCACAAGAAGTAGTGGTGATAAACATTCCCCCAATCTTTAGAATGTGTCTTTCAAGAGATTTCACCACAAGCTTGGCAGGTATTTGGTGCTTGATTGGTCCCACCTAATATTGAGAACCAAGCATGGGGCGAAGATGAATATTTTTTTTGAATCTTTGCATCTCGAACACATAGCAAAAAATGCAGTCCTATGCTTTGAAGTAGCACATACCTCTTTCTCACAGCAAGAGAGATGTTGGGAGATGAAGAAGACATGAGTGATCGGACTCCCGAGGAAGAGGTGCTACTCAACCAATTCATTGAATCCAACCCATTTAGAAACTTTCATGTGATGGGACTAGGCACTTATGTGATCTTCAATGACGATCAAGTATTTCTGAAATTGATAAATGATCAGGAGGAATATAATGATCCAGGTGACAATCGTCTATGGACCTTATACTTTGATGGCACCAATTGAAAAGTCGGTTTTGGAGCAGGTATCCAACTAGTGTCCTCGATAGGATCTGAAAGCCTCAAGGCTTTTCATTTTTAGTTCTCATGCTCAAACAATGATTCAAAATATGAGGCCTTGGTCCATGGTCCGACCCTTGCCGAACACATGGGTGTAAATAAAATGCAAGCATTCAAAGATTCAGAATTAGTTGTGAGCCATGTCCATGGGCAAGCAACTACAAAGAATACAAGAATGAAGTCATACAAACATCGGATATGGGATTTGATTGAGAGTTTTGAAGCTTTCAATGTAAAAGTTATTCCCTGATCTCAAAACAATGTCGTTGATCGGATGGTTTCTATCAATTCTTAATTTGAACCAATTTTTGATTCAACAACAAAGCAGAATGTAGTACAAGTCATTGTCCTACAACAATCCTTGACAATGATCAAAATTCACAAGTATTTGAGGATGGCATTCAGATAGTTGCCTTTATGTAGAAATCAAAAGGAGTTTCTGACTATTCACAGCCGAGAGAAGAATCTCCTGAATAGCATATTATCTAGTTAAAAGGTAATAAGCTTCCTCAAGGTTTAATCTCCCTTGAAAATCTCTTTGATTGTGAAGATGCAAGAAATTGGAAGCAAAGGGTTATTGTGGATGTGAGAAACTATGAAGAGCTTGATGTCGAAAATGAAAAAAAATTAAAGGTTGGAAGGGATGTTTTGTAGAGGGACAAAGTGAGACTGAAGGATCTAGGTTTCACATATGATGGGATTATAGAATGGATCTATGATGATCTCAGAGGGTATGATCCAGGAAAAATTTAACATACCATTGACTTGGCGGAAGGATCAAAGCCTATCTGACAGAAGCAAAGGCCAATAAATCTAAAATTCGAAGCGTTGATGATGTAGGAGCTCACCAAATTGATCGACTCAAAGATCATATATCTGATTAAGCATTCCACTTGGGTGTCAAATTTGGTGCTGGTTTGGAAAAATAATGGCATTATTAGGCTTTGTGTTGATTTCTGAGATTTGGATAAAGCTTTTCTAAAAGACCACTACCATTTTCCATCAATGGAGGAGATCCTACAGACTGTGGTCGCATCAGAGATGTTTTCATTGCTTGATGGTTTCTCAGGCTATAAATAGGTGTATGTAAAGGAAGACGACCAATATAAGACAATGTTTACCGTGCTAAGTGGGGAATGTTTGCGTGCTAAAAATTTCATTTGTACTTTCAAATGTTGGTGCGAATTTTCAACGAGCAATGGATATTGCCTTTAGAGGATTAATTAATCTAATTATTCTCATATATTTGGATGACTTAATTGCCTTTTCAAAGTCAAAGGATGATTACTTTGATCATCTAGAAAAGGTTTTCCCAAAGTGTCAACAGTTCAAGATTTCTTTGAATCCAAAAAAATGTGTTTTTGGAGTACCCCAAGGTACAAGCTACTTGGTTTTTTAGTGTCAAAAGAGGGAATAGCAATAGACCCCAAAAGGGTGAGATCCATAATGGACTTACCCCTACTAATAAATCAGAAAGGACTATAGTCCTTCTTGGGGAAGATCAACTTTGTTAGCATGTTTATTTCAGATTTCATAGGCATTGCGAGACCTATCACACTGATGCTCAAAAATAACCTAATTTTCAAATGGACCCCCAAAGGAAAAGAAACTTTGATTTGATAAAAATAGCTATCTCTATCACTCTGATATGGATAATCCAGACTTTTCCAAATATTTTTTACTCTATGTATACAACAACCAACATAGCATAGCATTGGTGCTCACTCAGAAGGATGAGGGAAATAACAGAGAGCATCCTATTGCATTTCACTCAAGAACTCTTAAAGATTATGAGGCCAGGTATAATTTTGTTGAAAAGAAATCTTTTTCCATTGTGAAAAGTCTAAAGAAGTTCCAACATTTGGTGTTGCCCAATAAAATCACTATTCTCATCGCAGATCCCAGTGTGTGGGAGTATATCACTGAAGGTGAGATAATTGAAAAGAGGGTAAATTGGATCACCAAGATCCTAGAGTACATTGTGGAAATTAGACCAACCCAACTAGTTCAGGGAAGAGGTTTGTGTGAATACATTGCACAAGAATCAAGTTATGTAGCTGAAAGGGAGACTGATCAAATCTACTCGAACCAGTTCGAGTCTGACAAGTCCTGGGTGGCGGATTGAACACAGTATATACAAAAGGGGCACTACCCGACTAGCCTTCCATTCCAAAAAAGGTGATACTACCAACTACAAGGCAATAGGTATGTATTAATTGAAGGTATATTATTCAAGAGAAATTATTGCGTCCTACTCTGATGCTTAGAAAAGTCGCAGGCAGAAAGAGTTCTTAACAAATTCCATGGCAGTCCTAAGGGTGGACATTTCTCCACCAAGACATAGCCTTGAAAATAATGCAGGAAGGATATTATTGGCCCTATATGTTTTCCAAAGCACACCATCTAGTGCAAAAGTATACTTAGTGCCAATTCTTTGTTAGCAAAAGAAAGAATTTTTCTTTGCCTTTGAGCCCAATTGTAACTGAGCAACCCTGTGCTCAATGGGGTTTGGATTTCATTGGAATGATAAATCCTATTTCCAATGCTTGTCACAAATGGATCCTTACAGAAACCTACTACTTTGCAAAGTGGACAGTGGTCGTCACCCTAGAAAATGCCATAGAGCCCGCGAGATCATCAATTTCCTTGAAGAACTGGTAACTAGATTTGGTTCACCAAAAACTATCATATCCGACAATGCTTGAGATTTTGTAGGTTCAGTAATGTTAGATGTTTCTATCAAACATGAGGTTTACCTTAAAAATTCATCAAACTACTACCCATAAGGAAATGGGTTAGCGGAGTCAACCAACAAAAACCTAATTAGGTTAATCAAGCACATTAGGTTAGAATGATAAAGGGATTGGCACAAACACCTACGAGGTACTCTGTTGGTGGACTGAATTACTCCCAAGTAGATCCTGAAGACCTCCCCTTATGAACTAGTATACGAAAAATAGGTATTTTTACCTGTTTCCATAGAAATCCCCGCTCTTCAACTACTAAAAGCCCTAGAAGTTGAAAGTGGCGGAATGGAAGTACGACTAGTGAAACTCCTCAAAATTGAAGAAGATAGAGAAAAATCTCATACATCCATGATTGGTTGCTAGAAAAAAGTGAAGCGATGGTTCGACAAAAAGATCTCCAACCCATATTTCAGGGAAGGGAGCCTAGTACTAAAGTATGATGAGCGCACTGTGAAACTAGGTCAACATACCAAATTTGAAGCGCTATGGAAGGGACCCTTCCAAATTAGTGTGTGCAAGGAAAAGAATGTGTATGAACTTGAAAATATGGAAGGTAATGCTTTGGATATATTGGTGAACGGTATTTATCTAAAATTGTTCCATTAAACACGCAATTCTTTTAAAAAAATTAGCAATTACCATATGTAAAAGATTTTGTAAATACGTTTTAATTTAGAGAATAAGCCATGAGAAAAACATAGAAGTAGAAAGTTTGTATTATATTATATTCATAAAAAATTTACTATGTAATACAAGCCTGAGGCTCATATTTAAATATAAAGCCCTCTTAAGTGAAACCCAAAAAGAGTCACTAAGCAAAAAGAAGCAAAAAGGAGGCAACAGGAAAAAAAAAAGAAACTACGCCTCCTGCCATTGTCCAGAAAGCCAAAGTAACTCGTCATTGGGTTTTCTTCTTCTTCTTATTCTTGGTCAGAATGCAAAAGGGGGGTGAACACACAACACACACAGGCTTGACACAGTGTGGACCAGAGGCCTAGTTGCTGTGGTTATACACTAGAAACTTGAAGTGCTTCCTTCGGTTGAGCCTCAAAACACACTCCACACCATACTCCCACAGCAGGAAGGTGGTCATCTGTAGAGAATTTGAGCGATGCCCTTCAAGGTCCATGGTGTGGAAGTTAGAAAGGAAGGGAAACCAGGGTACGTTTATCCTGAAGTCCACATGCTTGCAGATATCCATGGCACTTGGAATACCAATGCCAGGAATAGCCACTTGCATGATTTTTTCGAGCCCTTCCATCAACGCAGAGTCAAACATTTGGTGGCACAACTCAATTATCATAGGCTTGGCCACGTTCAAGACAAGCAAGGAGGTGACAAAGCAGGAAAGTACGTTGTAGTTGCTCCTCAACTAGTTTTCATCATTAATATAGTCTAGGTCAACTACCCACTTGAACACAACTAGGCTAAGGAAGTCACACCTTTTCACCAGGTGCTTAATTCTATCGCTGGTGATCTCTCCCACAAAGCAGTATTGTGGCCTCCGTGGTAGGAGCTAAATAGGAGTGCCCAAGCCAATAGACATTCTGATACAACAGTGGATTATAGCAGAAGGGGAGGAAGCAAGAAAGCTTGCTAAACTTAAAGGCTATTTTTTCAAATGAATATTGCAATAAGGTGGCATAGTTATATATAGGAAAGATGATCTGACAAACCTAACCAATGGGAAGTCCATTTTTTGTCAGCTGACAATGAAAAAATTCCAAAGCAAATGGTAGCCAATAGATAAATCATATGGAGGATCTGACAGAAGGTCTTGAGAATTAAATTTGGAAGTTGGGAGTAAATGCTCTCATATGTCGATTGTCGACATGTGTCCTTCGCCATCATCAGCACCAGCCATCTTACTTATGTGAAAAGACATGGATTAAAGTGCTAAATTTTGACAAATTAAATAGGCACGTCTTTTCAAGAGTACCTTGCATTACTTCAGCATGTTTCTCATAAATAAAGGCACGCTTTCCAATGCAATGAGCTTATTTGTGAAAGAGGTGGTAGGGAGAATGTACTAATTCCATTCTTGTGGTGTCTTCGACATTCCCAAGGGATACAAATCTCAAATCCACATGTATCGCCTTAGTGGCAACATTTAATGACTAGTGGTAATGATGTAGCCTTAACTGCATGTATGTGTGAAGGAATTAAGTGTAGCCAAAAGTAGATTTTCTAAGAATAAAAAAGAAAATGGTTATTTTCATTAAGGAAACTCTCTGTAAATTCTTGACACAACCATGGCAGAGCCATCAACATCTAGTAGAAAATTTGGAGCCTCAAGAAAAAGGCCTGGTTGTGTCGATATCTTTGGGAAGAACTCATTTGCCAACGTCCCAATGCCTGAGGAGCGACCATATGAATTATGTAAAAAAGTGCAACCAGACAAACGTATCAGGAGAGAGGTGATGCAGGATTTCATCGACAATATTTTCGACCCCAACTTAACAACTAACCATAAAATTTTTAGGGAGGGTGCATTCCAAAGAATGATGCAACATAGGTAGTCTAAAGGTTTTGCATCTTGACTCTAGAATTGTGGCCTATCACAATTCATATTGCCTACCATACACCCATGTTTGGAGTTGGCGGACATATGTGCCAAGAGATTCAACAAAAGGATAGGAGCCATCAAGGGTAAAAGGATCAGAGTTACAATTTCTACTAAAGCCATACGGGATATGTTGTGTAACCCTACCACTTGGGGCACCGAACATTTTGATGAGGAGACAATGGAAATCTCCTTGGAGGAAAGTACCAAGAAGGAAAGCTTTTATGAGAGTGAGACAAAGGAAAGACTGGTGAGAGGCCATTTTTGTTTTCCCTTTGTGCGCAGAAAATTCAGGGACACATAGACTATCTTCTCAATGCTGGCCTGGATTTACAGCCTTGATAATGATGAAGAGGTCCATCCCTTATAAATGGGCCTAGATTTTATGCTAAAGAAGGAGAAGAGTCAAAAATATTATGATTTTTCTATTGCAATAGCCAGAACAATGCCAAAACAATTGAAGAATTATACTATTGAGTATACATTCAGGTATTCCTCTTTCTTGGCCCACTTAATTTTGCATCAAAATTCTAAGTTTCTGGAAAGAAGTATACCAATTTCCAGGTTTGATGCTAAGGGATGCTATCAACCAGTATTTGCATGGACTCGTGCTTTCAAAAATGGTGGATTACTACTAGTTTGTAGATCATTTTCTGAGGCCAGTGCTTCAAGATTTGTTGCCCTACCCTACGAGACATTTCTCTCCTGAGGTCATGCAATGGATGAAAACTCCATCGACCCCAATGGATTATTTCCTAGGAAAGGATTTTACATTTATTAGATTTCATGGTTTTGTCAAGGAGCCTTTCAAACTCCCCAGATTTGTAACAAATAGAGTTTTCACAATGGAGGCATGCTGCCAGGCAACCATTATCAACACCATCTATGGCACTAGAAGGAACAAGACAAAGATATACTTGCTTCCTCTCACAATTGCCAATAATCAGGTGACACTAAACAAATAGAAGGTGGAGGGTGAGCTTACAAACCTTTTGGTGACCCTAGGCTTGGTCCTCATTTATGACACTTGGGACTACAATCTGACAAAGAGTTCAATTTGAATCATGAGAGTAGGGAGTATTTTGAGAGGAGGAATCCAACTCAAGAAAGGTCGGAAGTATACATTGACTTGGCCCGCATTCCACTCAAACAGCCAAAATGGCTGAATTTCTATGTGTCACAGGAAGAGTATCAAAGGAACCTTTGGATGGGAAAATCCCTCAACACGCAATTGAAGTGCAAGGGATGGTCCGAGGAAAGAAAGAAGGAAAATTTTTGGAGGTCCCGATAAGAGATGAAATGCCCCAATGCCCTGTTTAAAGATTTTTAGCCACATGATGACAGGTTTTAGGAGATTCATGATCAAGAGGTCGACATCAACAATAGCAATCTGGAGACAAGTCATGAGATATCAAAAGAGCAGCTCCCGCACCATACTTCTCATCCTCAAGAATCTGACAAGAGGAGAGGATTGAAGCAAAGGGACTCACAAGTCATGTCCTCTGCCAATACTCAAAGTAAAGGGAAAAGGACCCGATGGTCACCAAGAGGGTCCGTTGTGGTTATCGAAGGCCAAGTTTTAGAGGGATCTAATGCTAAAGGATCAGAATGAACCAGTTCTAGTCGTGCAAAGAGAAGACAAGTCCAGGATATAGGAGCACCCAATGCATTATCCCAAGGAGAAGAATAAGTGGAGTCTATTCTACAAAGTGTTTCAAACACCACATCCCAGGGAATTTTTACTCCCTCTCTTCTTCCTACCTTTGTATCTCTGGTTACTCTTCTACCCCTATCTATGGAAAAGAATCCTCCATCCTCAGACCTTGAGCTTTTGATCCTGAATACATCCCCTACCATTTTTAATGAAACTTTTGAAGCAACCTCGTGCGTTGAAAAGGAAACATTCGCCTCGACCACTATTGATTCTTTAATCGCCCTATCAATGGCCCCCATTGAAAGTCCATGTTTCCCATCACTACCAATCCATCCTCTTCTAGACAGAAATCTATCTTTCCGCTCGTATCTCTTTTCACCTCGACTAGCTTTTCCCCTATCTAATCTTAATTTGGTGTCCCCCCTTTTTCCATGATTACGCTCCCCTTTGCTTCTCTGCATGCTCATACATCTGCGGTTTCTCCTTCTGTCACTCTTTTTGGTCTCCCTCATGGTGCTTCCATTGTAGCACAAAGAATTAACACCCCTCAAAATCTCCAAGAGCATCTTGATGTAACCAAGCAATCCCAATAGGTCATAAAGAAAAAATGATTGTTGAAGAACACTGCGTTGTCGGCTACCAAGAAGATTGAAGCTTGATTCAATGAGGAGCAAAAAGAACTATTGGTCACTACCATAAGGCCGCTCATATCCAACCCTGAGGAACAAGTGAAAATGGAGGATTACGATACTAGAGCCATGGGTCTAGATTTGAATGAGATTCACCCTAGCTAAGGCCACCTAGAAGGTGGTATATGCAGATTATGAAAGATTGGACATGAAGTTGAAGAAGCGCAAGGAAGAGCTGATAAATATAAAGGATATAGTGAATAGACTGTAGAAAGAAATCAAGGCCAGAAATGTTGAGATGGCCCACATAAGGTAAATACAAAATCAACAAGGACAAACATCTAAGTTGCTTGTAGAGACCCAAGGTGAACAAGTTCAGTTGTATGCTAAAATTGAAAAGTTGAAAATTGAGCTTGTTGTTGAGCACCAGAAAAATGCAAAGTACCAGCATGCTTAGGAAAACATAAAGAGTGATGGATGGTGTTCAATCTCAAGCTTTTGGCGATCTACAGAAGGTCTAAGTAGAAGTAGAAAAGTCAAAACAAGAAGTCAAAAGGTTGAACTCAGAATTGAAAAATTCCCTCAAAGAAAGGAACCAAATGGAGGAGGATGCAAGAGCAAGAGAGGCTCAGTTTAATCAGGAGCTAGTTATTACACAAGATGATGGGACCCTCCTAATAATGAAGAGGATAATATCCAACGCACTAGGAGTGAATCACAATTTCAGTTTCCATTCTTAGGCCCTCTTTACAATTTTTAAGGGATGTTCGAGAATTTAACAAGAAGGTTGGCTCAATGGCTGATCAAATTTTGTAGATATGTGCTCCCCAAGTGGCAGAATCACAAAGCTTTATTTCCAAGTTGTGTGTGGCCACTGATGAGGCCCTAAAGGGTGTAGGTATTCCCGATCAAAGAGACACCTCCATAAAAGAAAATGAGATCATCAACTACCACAAGATCATAGCAAGGTGCAAGGAATGCCAAACAGTGTTGATTAAGAGGGTCGATGAAATCAAGAAGGATTTTGGTGTCCTAGTTAGCTTCAGGTTACCTCCTCTTTTCTCACCAAACGGATATGTGATATGAGTTGAGTAGGTCATGGATGCAATCAGACATAACATCCAAACTTCTACAGAACTCCCAGGTTCAAGTGTGATGCCCACCATTGATGGAATCAAGTATGAAATCTTAACTCTTTCTCGTCTCTATTATCATCTTGGGGAAGTTTCTACAAGATGGGGAGTTGTTTCTTTCAAGGAAGTCTTCAAGCTAGATAAAGCATATAGGCTCATCTGCACTCTCATCTAACCGGCTAATGCAGATTGGGAGGCGCAACATTTCACTTTCCTCAAACTCCAAGAAGTTCTAGAGGTCTAGGTTTGTGCCCCTGCAAGCAAAGGCCCCTTGTGAGTTGCTAGAACTATGAAGCATTTTTTCCTTAGTCATTTTTTATTTTTGACTTTTATATGTTTTTGGCTTCAAATGTGTCTACACTCAAAGTAAGTTGTTTGGAAAGGTGTGAAATGTGCCACGTGGTGGCTGCGTGACTTTGATTTATCGCCTTTCTTTCAAGAGAAATCTAGCACACATGTAAACCCGATGGAGGTTTTCTCAAGGATGATTTTTATGAAGCCTAAGAGTACCCGCCTGCTTGACATGTCACCTCTTCATTGCAAGTAGTTTACAATTTTATAAAGTGATATATTTTGGAGTGTGTTAGAGCTTGTTGGGTTCCTTTTGTTTTTCATGATGGAAGCTTTTAGTTGATGTCGTTGAGCCATGTGATTGGTCAATTAGACTTTTGCCAGGTTTTTTTTAGGATTTGATTGTTTTTCAGATAACTATCTTTGCTAAATATCTAAGGGGAATTAATGCGACAATTGAGAATTGATGAGAAAATATTTTCATGACCTAATTTAAGATCTACAATCAAATCGTGAGCTATCAAATGCCAACATCTAGCAGCAATTACTTTTGGAATGTGGTGGTGGTCTTCTCTTTTCCAGCTATAAATGGGAGGTGGCAAGAGAAAAGAAGAATTTTTTTACCAAAAAAGTTCCAAGTTTCGGTTTCCTATTCTCAGAAAAAGTTTCTTTAGTTCTCTAAAGTTATAGAACTATTTTCAAAAGTAGAATTTGTAAAACTGCTTTTCTCTAGCATGTTATATTGTTTATGTTCAAACTATTATCGGATTGGCATCCGACCTCTATTTTAAAGTTCATTGTATATTCAAGCACGAACCATTTGAAATAAATCTTTGAGACTATGCACATGATATGGCTTTATCAAGTTCTTTCTTTATGTTTTCATTCAGAATAAAATATTGTGTTAAGCTGAATTTAAGTAGTTTGAGTAGTTAATTTCCATGTTGTAGGTTTATATGGTAGGATAACTTGTGAAAATTGGACTGTGTCTATGAAATTCTCTATTTTTCTAAAGGGTTATTGTTTTGTTATATAATGTTGTAATAAGAGAAAGGGTTTATGCAATTTTTGAATGTTTTTCTGTTAACCTTGGAAATCTTTATGCTTGATCGAACCTTAATGAACACTTCCTGTGGGAAGATTTGAAAGATTGCATTGTGCTTGTAGTTAGCCTTTGTTGTTCATTCTCTTTCCAACAATGAAAGGTTGTGGCGTTCTGTGTCAAAAATATCATTCATAGGAAAGATTGGGTTTAAAATGTTGTAAAACCTTTGGTGCATTGCCATTTTTATGTTTTATATTTACATTTTCTTCTACCCTTTTCTCCAAAACTCAAAGAAGAGTTGACTTTTTAAAAAAATCTTGGAGGTATTCAGTGAGGCGCAAATCAATCCCCCACTCATTGAATTTCCCATAAGGCTATCAAAGAGGTGCAAGCTTTGATGATCAACATAATTATTAAAATTTATATTATTATGTTATAGTTATATATAGTTAATATATAATAAAATAACTATAGTTATCAAATATTATTAGTATATAAATGTTTTATAATATATAATATATTATTAATATTATTATTTTTTATATTCAAGATGAGTATTTTATTAATAATAATATCAAAGCTACAAACATTTGCAAAGCAGGGAAATTTTCATTACCAAAAAAGTAGAGAGCCACCCGACATTCAAGTTCACCCACTATAAGCCAGTCTACATACACACCACCCGACCATGATCACAGAAACCTCAACCAAAGACAAGCATAGAAAAAATTCCATTTTAATGGCTATATACGAAGTGCCAATAAAACTAATAAAAAATTAGCATCCCCATAAGCCAAAAAACCACAACCCATCGCCCGACTTACAGAAAACCATTTGATTTTGCAAAAGCCTCAAATTTTGTTACCCATTCAACACCACCAACTACCATCAACCCAAAAAAATTCTTAAGAAACTCTACATCCATCGCCACAACAATCTAGTGCCTCATAAGGCCCGACCCATGCAAATCCATGAGAAATGGAAAAAATCTTCACAATTTCCTCTGAGCGGAGTTGCTCCATATCACAAGGTCTTAGGGAACCCTCGCCTTCGATCACCATCCACTCAAAACCTCATCCACTCTTTCCGCCAAATCCTCCCTAAACATTTTAACCAGTAGCCCCTTCCCTTCTACCTTGGGAACATTGTTATCCAGGAGAGATGCCAAGAAATGAGAAGAGACGTGTACATTATCCCTCTCATACTCCTTTCATTCCAAATGGCTAGAACCCAGAACCATCTTCACATCCGCAATGACCAAAGGATCATAATTGAGAAGAATGTGCTTCAATCTTTGGTCGGTAATCTCCCTGAAGGAGGTTTTCCTCGCCTTTGATTGCAACGAAATCAAAGTTTCTGCTCCAAATCTTGTTAGGCCCTCCACCGAAACCTCTATGACAAACTTTGAACTCTTTTCCATTGAAGACCCTACATAGACTGCTCTGAGGAAGAATGAAGGAGGCCACTCACATACTCTTCTTCGCACCTACAAAGAAAAATTAGCCAAAAAAAAAGAAAAGCCACCCATAAATAAAATCACTGAACACAAGGTTACCACCATCCTACATGAATGGTAAGCTAAGCCACATGCAAGATGTCCTCACCTTGAGGAGGAAATCCTTCAGGAAGGATATACACTTGTTACTATACATGGAAATGGGGGTCGTAGCTTTCCTCCGTTATCCTCTGTATGCAAGGCGAAAAGACAAGTTTCAACCATCTTTTACCATAATAAATGCCAACTCCAACATACCTTACCCCAATGGCTCTGCCACCATGGCATCAAATTCCACCTCCCTCCGTCATCTTGGAGGGGTGCCTGCCCTTGCACCCACAAACTCTAATTCCTTTTTAGACATATTTCTTTTAAATTAGGACCCATAACACCTAAATTGGAAAGAAGATTCACCTCTGAATTTGCTTCCCTCAGAATATGATTAAACATTACTTGATCAAACCTAACAATTTGATCCAAAGCAACATTCAACTTCTCTCCTAGCTTCCAATTATGAATCTGTTGAGACCTTAGGGCATTGATTACTAGAGTGAAGTCCCCTTCAATTATAACTCTTCTACCCCCCAATTTCTTACACAAATCCAAACCCATAAGAAGAGCCTGAAATTCAACAGCATTATTCGTGCCTTCCCGCAAAGACTTAGCTATTTTCTCCAGTGTCACTCCTTTATAGTCTCTAACGATATAGCCTGCACCTGAGGGCCCAATATTTCCCTTAGAAGCCCCATCAAAATTCATTTTTTCCCAACCTAGTTCTAGTGGAGACCACACCATCTTACCACGTTCTTTCAAAGAAGTAGCCCCACCAGAACCTCCACAGCTTGGAGCTTTTAAGCCAAACCAATTCTTTAAAACCCAAGAGTCCCATACTGAAAAATTTCCTCTCTTTGGATTTAGCTCTTCGAATCTAGTGTTAAAGAGTTCCACAATACAAGCCTCAATTTTGCACTGGAACCTAGGAATAGAAAGCTCATTTTTCCTAGAAGATACATTTATTCCTCTCTTTCCAAACTTCCCATAAAACAATCGATGGGCTCGACACCCATAGATCCCCAAACATTGAATGCTTAAACTGAGACAGCTAGGACTTTAACCAATCAAAAAGCTTATTACAAAGAGCAGATTTCCAATGGAACTTAAATCATAACCAATGCCAGATTTACTACGTGAATTGACAATTCAAAAATAAATGATCTACAATCTCTTCATCAACATGGCATAAAGGATATCTAGAAGGGCCAAAAAATCCCAATTTAGCCAATCTATCTCTTGTTAGTACCCTACCCTAAGTAGCCACCCATGTGAAGATCCCTGCTTTAGGTAGACAAGCCTTATTCCAACACAAATGGATTGGAAATTTTGATTCCTCAACCCTTGAAGAAGCTAAAATAGCATAACCAATTTTAGCTGAATAATCTCCTATTGGCGATGCATTCCACCTTAGCCTATCTCTTCCCAACCTTCTTCAAATTCTCCTTTCCAACAACACTTGCTCCATAGCTTCCACCTCTTGTTCAGTTAGGCCTAGCTGACGAAAGGACTTCCATTTGTATGAACCATCTTCCTCTGATAAAGAATCTTCAAATTATTCCTTCACCTTTGAGCCCCAGGCTCCAACTAATTTTTCTCTAATCTTGACTAAAGCTAGATTTTCTACTAAAATGGGAAGGCCTTCCTACGAATCCTCCCAGAATGAATCCCTACCATTTTTTACCTCCCACATTAAATAGTCCAAAATGAGATCCCTAGAATTTCTAATGAAATTCCAAATTCTAGAACCATTAGGAAGAGATTTGGCTATAAGAAAACAATTCAGATCATTATCCAAGTATTTGGCCCTAATAATTTTTACCCATTTAAAATCTAGCTGGGAGTGAATTGCCCAAGCCAAATTTTTCCCTAAAGCCTTGTTTGGTAGCAAATTTTTTTTCAAACTTGCACCATCTTCCTCTTTTCTTTCACAGATCTTTTGCCATTTCACAAGGGGAAACTTATTCTGATCTAAATTACCTTTCTAGAAAAAATCTTTCATTATTCTATTTAAATATTTGTTGGTACCAACTGACAGTGGCAGGAAAGACATCATATAAATAGGGAAAGTAGAGATCACACATTTTCACATCGTTAACCTCCTTGCCAAGGATAGCCAACAATTCTTCTAGGAGAAAGCCGCTCCTTGAATCTTTCAATCAAAGAGTTCCAAATGCCCCCACTTTGAATACCTTTCTCAAGTGGAAGGCCCAAATATTTGCATGGCAATTTCCCTTTTTATTTCTCAAGTGGAATAATCCTCAAAATTTTCATTTCTTTTACACAAGAAGAATTAAAAAAGAAAACCTCTGACTTGGCCACACTAACCTCTTGCCCTGAGGCTAGAAAATACTTGTCCAAAATACCCTTAAGCCTTCTAGATTCCCTTGTCGAAGTAGAGCCAAAAAATATTGTATCATCTATGAATTGCTAGTGCGTAATTGAAGGAAGTCATTTGGTGACTTGAATACCATCCACCCAACTAGTCCTCCTTGCATTATCAAATGCACGACCCAAAGCTTCTACCATAATTATAAACAAGATAGGGGAGAGGGGGTCACCCTGCCTTAAACCCCTTGATGTTGCAAAGAAACCTTCGAGAGACCCATTCACAAGCACCAAGTAGTGCAGGCTTGCAATCCAACCAAGCTTTTTGAAAACCAAAAGCTTCCTTGACTTTGAACAAAAAATTCCAATTTACCCTATCATAAGCTTTCTTGATATCCAATTTCAACATCGTAGATTTTTTGTTTTTTGTAATGAATGAATGACCTCTTGAGCTATTATCACACCATCAAAAATCGACCTTCTAGGGACAAATCCTATCTACTCATCTGAGATGATAAACGGTAAAATCTTCTTGAAACGGTTAGCCACAACTTTTCCTAGAATTTATAAAATATATTGCATAGGGAGATGGAGTGAAATTTATCCCAAGATTTTGGATTTTCCTTTTTAGGAATGAGATCTATTAAAGTATTATTAATTTCCTTTAGTAACTTACCCGTACTCCTTGAGTCTTCAATTTCCTCAAACACTTCCTTACCTACAAAATCCAAACACTTCTAGAAGAAAGCCACATGGAAACAGTCTGGACCAGAAGCTTTCTCAGGTTGAAGATCAGAGACCACCACCTTAATCTCTTCCTCCAAAAATTTGGTGTTCAAAAGCTCCATCTAGGCAGGGGGAGACCAAACTTGGAATATCTTTCAAAATTGTATGCTGAGCTTCTAAGATTAATCCTTTCCAATCATTGAGAAGGTTCTGGAAATACACCACTGCAAAGGCTTTGATTTCAATAGGATCTTCCAAAATATGACCATCATTCACCTTTATACAACTGACATGATTCACTTCTCGACGGGCTTTAGTTGAGTTATGAAAAAAATTAGTATTTTTGTCCCCTACCTTTAGCCAAGCTTCTCTTGATTTTTGTCTCCAAAAAATTTCTTCTCTAGCCAACGCCTCATTCAATTTCTTTGTTAGTTCCTTTTCTTGTTCAAAGCATACATCATCCAAGCCATGTTGAATTATGAATTCAGAAAGAGCATCCAATTCTTCCTCCACTCTAAGCCTTTCCTAAAAAATGTTCTTGAAACAATCCCTATTCCATTGTTTCAACTATCGCTTTACATATTTTAGTTTGGTGACAATATTGAACATTTTAGAGCCATCTAGGGAGAATTCCTTCCACCAAGCTTCTAACAATCCCAACATGTTGGGATCCTTAAACCACATCATTTCAAACTTAAAAGGACAACGAACATGCCCCTTATCTACATCAATAATCAATTGCACTGAGAAATGGTAAGATCCACTCCCCAATTTAATCTTGTTGTCTAAGCTAAAGGGGAAGAGACTCAAATTCCCCTTAAACAAGAATCTATCCATCTTTTCAGCTATACTACAAAACCTTTTTCTTTGATTGGTCCATGTAAAACTACCATTCCTAGTATGGATCTCCACCTACATGTTTCTCTCCACAAAGTTATGAAAATATAATTGTGATTGAAGATCCCTTCCCACACCACCTTTCTTATCTTTAGAGCACAAAATAGCATTAAAGTCTCCCCCCATAATACAAAAATATTGATTTAAACCATTAGGGACCTCATCTAGCTCTTGCCAAACTATTCTTTTGTGTAAACATAGAGAAGGGCCATCAAAATTAATGAGAAAACACTAAAGATTAGAAGTTAAACTTCTTACCTGACATGCCAACCAATGTCGACGAGAGATGAATTATTCCACCAAAACCAATTGAGGTTTCCATATGGTTAATAAGCCTCTTGAGGCTTCTTTAGTGGTGCAGGAGCACCTATTTGATCACATGCCTCCATGAGGCCATATTGAGTCATTTGTTCCATTTTGATGTCTTGATGTTGTAATAAGGCCCCAAAGGCCACAATGGTGGTGTTATAGATCCTAGGATGTTGTTTATTTCTCATGTATTGTAAAAATTGGAAGTTGTCAAATCATGTCATATTGCAAAAAATGTAATTGATGTATGGTAGTTGAAGAGGAAAAAATAAGTAGATAACAAGTCAAGAGGTTAGGGGAAGATTAGAATCAGTTGTAGGAATTTTCTATGAGTTATTTTTGGTCTTCAATGTATAAATAAGCCTCACACAGGTCGAGGCAAGGAGAGAATTTGATTTGTAATTGAAAATCATCAATGGAATTTTGTTTTTTCTCAGAAAATACTATAAAAACATGATTATTTGCTCCTGTATGGCCATGTACAACCTGATACTAAAGGGGAAATCATTGGATAAGTTAGTGTTGTGTTTCTACTTCATTTTTCATTTGTTCTTGTTTGATTTCATGGAGAATTAAAGAAGTTATTGCATTTTTTGTACAAATGGGTCAAAACCTTGGTTTAGGGTCATAGTAGCTATTTAAAATTATGTTTCTTCTATTCTAACTATTGGAAAGGGCTAGAAATTGGTAAAATGGTTCAATATTGTCTGTTCTTTCATGCACTAAAGTTTTATACTATAAATATCACATTTGTTATTGATTTTGTGATGCCCTAGTATTGTGTTTTGGTGAAAAATTAGAAAATAGACAGAGTATAGTGGAGTTTTGTGTTTTGGTTGTGAAAATGGATATCAATCTTGGTGATTAATGTTTATATGGGTTGTTGAAATGTATTTTCACCCCTACCTAAAGAGGATTTAAAGATCTATAAGTGTTTGATGGCATTTTTCTTATTGTCCTGTCAAAACAAAGTGTTGACAGTCTAGTTATTGGGTAAAAATGAAGGGTATTTTGAAGAAATAATTTGAATAATGTGTAGAGTTGGATTTATTAGTTGGTGTAGGCACTATTACACATTTTTATGGCTCTAGAAAAGGAAATTGTACTTGATGCTAAGGATTTCTAGTAATCTCTCATGAGACATGTAAGGGATTGATATTGTAAGGGTTTGTAGTTTTGATTCATCAAGGAAGGTTCTTCTGATAAAGTTTGTTGTTCTAGGTATCTTGCCATTTGTTAAGTGTCTTGAATGGAATTGAAGCCATGTTGGAGTCTGATTTTTCATATTGGTGTTGAGTCTCTAAGTTGACAAGATTTGGAAAGGCTTAAAGGGTAGGGTAACATCACTATTTCTCAGTTTTGTGATGTTTGAGTTGGTGATTGATCAAGTTGAGTTTGGTAAGGGATGTTAATTGTGTTAGATGCCTTTGAAATTTCATGTGAAGGCCTAAAGCCCTAGGTGTGGGTTGGACACCTTGAAGTTCATCTCCATTGAAGAGTGATTACATTGGGAATAGAGTTTGAGTCCATTGTTTTGGTGATGCTAAATGTGTTATGGGAAATCTACAAGGAGTTGTATGCTTTAATCTCATATTGGTTGTGTAGAATCAAGTGTTGTTTGTTAAGTGAATGATGAGTTGAGTTGTGATCCTCATAGCTTTGCATCAGTTGGTATCAGAGCAAGGAGAGACTTGCTTGTGAAGATGGACTTGTTGAGAAAATTGGAAAGATGTTTGTGGGTTGAGGATTCACAAAGGAAGAAGAAAAGAGAGGAAAAGGAAATGAGAAAGAAGGAAAGAAGGAAGGCAAGACAAATAGAGTTTGAGAAAGCCTTGGAAGAGATAAGCAAAAAGGTGGAAAGATTAGCCAAGGAAATACAACTTCTTAATAAATCACAAAGGAGTTGGCATATACCAATGCCAAAGAAGGTAAGATGACCTCTAAAAAAGATTATGAAGAAGCAAAGGAAATAAAAGAGAAACAAATTCAGTCAAAGATTAAAAAGATGATTTGTGGGAAAATTTTGTAGCCATTGAAGAAGATTTGAATAGTAAGGTTGGTAATGGACAATTCAAACAAGAGGAAGAGGAACTCATCAAGGTAGAAGAAGAGGAAAGGCATATTGATGACAAGGTTGTTGTGGAGAATCAAGTTGTTGATGATGATGAGATTGCTGATCAGGTTGATGTTGACCAAGTTGCTGATAAGGAATGGCAAAAGTTTCCAAGACAGTTGGAAGAAGATTTCATGTATGATACTAATCAAATTTTTTTTGTCTGTGAAATTGCTATTTTATTTGTTCTAGTGTAGGTATCTAAAAAGGCAGATTGGAAGAGGCAATCATTTCCATTTGACAGGCCCAAATACTTAAGAAAAAGAATGGGCAAACTGAGAGTCAAGAGGTTAGGGTAAGGTTAGAATCATTTGTAGGAATTTTTTATGATTTATTTTTGGTCTTCAATGTATAAATAAGCCTCACACAGGTTGAGGCAAGGAGAGAATTTGATTTGTAATTGAAAATCATCAATGGAATTTTGTTTTTTTCTCAAAAAACATTGTAAAAATGTGACTATTTGCTCATGTACGGCCATGTACAGCTTGATACTAAAGGGGTAGTCATTGGAGAAGTTAGTGTTGTGTTTCTAATTCATTTTTCATTTGGTCTTGTTTGATTTCATGGAGAATTAAAGAAGTTATTGCACTTTTTGTGCAAACGGGTCAAAACCCTGGTTTAGGGTCACAATAGCTACTTAAAATTGTGTTTCTTCTATTCTAACTGATGGAAAGGGATAGAAATTGGTGAAATGGTTTAATATTGTCTTTCCTTTTGTGAAATAAAGTTACAGACTGTAAATATCATGTTTGTTATTGATTTTGTGATGCCCTAGTACTGTGTTTTGGTGAAAAATTAGAAAATAGACAGAGTATAGTGGAGTTTTGTGTTCTGGTTGTGAAAATGGATATCGATCTTGGTGATTAATGTTTATATGGGTTGTTGGAATGTAGTGTAACCCTTTCCTAAAGAGTATTTAAAGATCTATAAGTGTTTGAGGGCATCTTGCTTAATTAACTATCAAAACAAAATGCTAATAGTCCAGTTATTAGGTCAAGAATGAAGGGTATTTTGAAGAAATAATTTGAATAAGGTGTAGAGTTGGGTTTATTAGTTGGTACAGGAACTATTACACATTTTTATGGCTCTAGAAAAGGAAATTGGACTTGAGGCTAAGGATTTCCAGTAATCTCTCATGAGACATGTAAGGGATTGATATTTTAAGGGTTTGTAGTTTTGATTCATCAAGGAAGGGTTCTTTTGATAAAGTTTGTTGTTCTAGATATATTTCCATTTGTTAAGTGTCTTGAATGGCATTGAAGCCATGTTGGAGTCTGATTTTTCATATTGGTGTTGAGTCTCTAAGTTGACAAGATTTGGAAAGGCCTAAAGGGCAAGGTATAGTCACTATTTCTCAGTTTTGTGATGTTTGAGTTGGTGAGTGATCAAGTTGAGTTTGGTAAGGGATGTTAATCTTGTTAGATGCCTCTGAAATTTCATGTGAAGGACTGAAGCCCTAGGTGTGGGTTGGAGCCCTTGAAGTTCATCTCCATTGAAGAGTGATTGTGTTGGGAATAGAGTTTGAGTCCATTGTTTTGGTGATGCTAAATATGTTATGGCAAATATACAAGGAGTTGTATGCTTTAATCTTAGATTGGTTGTGTGGAATAAAGTGAATGATGAGTTGAGTTGTGATCCTCCTAGCTTTGCATCATTCAACCCCTACCCCCAGCCATTTCCAATGTTTCAATTTTTTGCTAAATTTGTTAAGGTCCTGATCTTCTAATTTTGTTTCTTGAAAAAGACATATTTTCACCTTATTAGCCTCAATAACATGCCTTGAAAGGCACCATTTATTAGGGGAGTTCAAACCCCTAACATTCCAAGTTATGAGGTTAATTGATATTGAGGAAGAGCATCGCTCTTCCCTAATTTCATCATAGAGTCAATTTTATTTTAACCATTTGCTTACCCATCCAACTTCCATTTTTCCTAATTGGGAATCCTACCTCTCTTTTTATTCTCACCATAATCAAGTGAATATTTATCCATATCCTTCTAATGTATCCCCAACTTGACCCCAACTTCAACCAAGCCTTGAGATATTTTCCTCTTCTTAGCTGACTGCGGACTCCCAACTTCTAACCCTACCAACACCCCTTTTGGCAGTTCTTCACTTCCTAGACCTTCCAGCTCCATTTTATCCACTAACATCCAAGCATTAGCTTTGGCCTTCTCCACCAAAATGACCAATTCTTTACCCACCTCAATTAGTGAATCCAGTTCCATGGTGTGACAATCCCCACCTGAAATATCTAGGGCCTCCAAGATTTTCTCATCCAAGGTCATGTTCTAATCTTCCAACCACTCTTCCTCCCAAACAACCTTATCCCTAAAGCTAGAGTCAACCTGAATGGGTTGATCAAGTTGGGGAGGAATAAAACTTTGTTCCTTTTCAGGGTTTAAATGAATAGGCCTTTCAGGCACCATAGAAGCTTCAATGTTAACACTTGCAGGAGCATTTAAGAGATTACCCTCATGAGCTAGATTTGACTTCTCTTTGTGAGCCTTTAAGGCTGAATACTCTTTAGATTTCCCTACCTTGCTAACCGACAACCTACATCCCAAAGGACACACTAAACTATCATGGGTAAAGGAATCTCCCTTCAACTTCTAAATCCAACTCCCATAATATGAGATTAACTCAATCTCTTCATATATGTGCCACACCGAGTTGTTTTCCACACAAATCCACACATGGGAATGTGCCTCTTCTATATTTTTCCTTTCTTAAGCATAGACAAAGGTGCCCAAATGGTTTCCAATCTCCTCAAGAATGCTAGGCTCCCAATATTCTGTGGGAAGATTCTACATGCAATACAAGTCTTGCACTGTCTCCATTACATGAGAAGAGGGATTGAAACCAACCTTCCAGCGTCTTAGATAAAAACCACACCCATCCAAGACCCAAATACCATTCACTATCTCATCCCTTAGGTCTCTAGTCGGACAAATGACCAGAAAAAATCCATTTTGAATGGTTTGAAGTTGAAGCTCTAAACCCCACCTTGCTTTCCACCATTTAACTAAATAGTCCTAGTTAAGGTTCAAACCATACCATTTCCCAATCAACCCCAGATTTTCTAGCCTCAGAACCTTAGCTTGCAGCTTAACAACACTAACAACCAAAGTCGTCTGACTAGTTGGAATCCCATTTCCATACTTTGGAGCTGTCTTCTGAGAGTCACCAACGTTCGCCTCTTCCCTAGCCTCCTTCCATTTTGAATTAGACTTTTTCCTTTTCCAGAAATCCTTATTGAAACTTTTCCTCTGATTAAGGTTTCGAACCTGGCCTTCTTCTTCCATCCTTGATTGACCTCCATAATCTCTATTGTCACCTTCATTTTGACACGGTCTGTGAAATGCATCGTTCCTATAACCACCTCTGCCTTGATGACCCTTGGAGCCCATCCCGTCTCTTTCAATTCTTTGACCCTCACGACCCCTCCTCTTATCACGAGGATCAATATGATTAACATTCTCCAGTTGGGCCCATCTATCTAGGTGCCAAATCCCATCATTGTCTGCTTGTCGATTGTCTCTAAAACCATCCTAAGCTCTTGCAAAATGATGCCTTGCAACTGACCATTGTAGACCTCCTTGACCACACGCCATTTCTTCCTAATATATTATTAATAATAATTTTTTATATTCATTAATATATTAATAAGTATATTATATAATATTAATTTAAATATAGTTATATGTTAATGGCATGGTATGATGGTTAAGTTGTTTTGGTGTTGTTCTTGGCATCAACGTTCAAACCGCATTGGGGTGTAATTGTTGAATGTTTAAATTGGGGATGAGGGCTCCTATTTATGACCTCACTGGTTCATAGCTCTAAGTCAAAAACATTTACTCTTTAAAATAATTAAATTTATAATATATATATACTTATTTAAAAATGAAATTATATATATTAATATTACAGTTATTAATGATAAAATGATAATATAATACAATAAGTTTAATCATATTATATTTATTTTTTATAATGTGCATTATAGAATATTTATTAATAATATAGTTATGAATGATATATACTTTTAATTTATAGATTTTTAACTTTGCTATATAATTTTATAATATATAAATGGTCAATATATTTATAATATTATTTTAATATTAAAAATCATTCAATATAATATAATATAATATATAGTCTATATAATTTTAAATTATATATAATATAATTATACCTATTATTATATATAAATTATATTTATATTATTATATATTATATTCTATAATAAAAATTATTAAATACAAATCTAAATTTATTATAATTAATAATTAATGTATTTTATTAGTACAAATTTAATTGACATATAAATTTATTACCATATATAATTAAGAAATTATATAAATCTTATATAATATAAATTAAAGCATGTATAATATAATATCATTTATTAATATATATATAATTTTTTTTTGATACAACAGGAGTGTCCCTGCGACCTATCCTAGTGGCCCGTATCTTGCATAAATTATATATATAAATATTATATTAAATTCAAAATAAAATCAACATATACTTCTTAGACATGTTTCCATTTTGTAGTTGTTGATGATTGTGTTGCTACAATTATGGCTTCTTGTGATTCAGTGTAGTAGGATCTTCATTGTCTTTCAGATTTGGATACTTTGGATGGCTTCTTGATAGGCATTTCAAACTTGTTTGTGGAGTCTCATATTGAAAATTGGGAGACATTATTGATGACATTCATCTTCTTTTTGATGGAGAAGACCCTTCTTCAGTTGTTTCCAGGGAACACCTTGACCCTCTTGTTCAATCTCTAAATGATCATTCTTCATGGTTTGACGTGAGTGTGGATACTTTTGGATAGAATTTGGAGGGGGATTATTTGTCTTCAGAGGGGATATCTTTCTCTTTGGATCATGTTCTACATTCATCTCTACTATATTTTGGATTGTTCTCTTCAACAATGTGGCCTAGAAAATCTATTTGGAGTGTGTTAGCTTTTGGCATTGACATGAAGACACTTGAGCATGCTTCAAATACATCATCACATATCATCTATCTTCCCTCATCTTCATTTCAGGATTGGGAAGAACTCTTTGCATACATTCATGGTTTTGTTTCTTCCTAAGGGGAGTAACGTTGTTCAACGCTTTTGGATCATCTTCAACATTCAATGTCGAGCTTCTACCATCATTGCAGGAGACTCAACATTGAGGAGGGTTGTATTATCTCTCTTCTAATTCTCTCTTATGGGGGGGTCTTTTTCCTCACACAGGGCTTTGGCCTTCTCATTCTTCATTGAGAGCATTTCATTTTTGTATTTCATCTCTCTTTCAGGGAGGATTTTTGTCCCACTAGGTTTTCTCCTTTTCTCCATTTGTGAGAGATTTCATTTACATATGTACACAAGTACCTAACATGGCCTAGTAGTCAGGACCCATTCTTGTATATTTCTATCATTTGCATAATAATCTACTTCTCCCTAAGTTGCACTTAAGGGGGGTGTTGGTGTAAATAAAGTCTTGTACCTAGTTAATTCATTACTAGAGGACTTATTTACATGCTAAATTTACTTAGGTTCCAGGAAGGAATCTTTCTAGAAGGTGTTAGTTATCATTAGTTGTTATCTTATCTTTTGACTTGTAACATATGTGACCTAGGTAGTTGTGATAAGTTGTCTCATATCATATGATTAAGACACTTTTCATAATATTGTTTAGTCTTTTGCCTCACCTTGGCTATATAACCAAGGGGTCTCTCACACATGTTGTAGATATCAATTGAATCATATTTGCATATTCTATCTTTGTGCTTTCCATTTGGCCTCTAGATCTTAGCAAGCTATCTCCATATCCAATTCTAATAGGTGTTCCTTAGTAGGGATTTGGGCATGAGGTGAATCAATATTTTGAAGAGGAATTTGAGGAGGGTTTGGAGGTGCATTATAATTTCTTGAAAATTAAATATTTATTTACATCAAAAAAATATTAAATCTACCTATTTGATATCAAATTCACACAAAAATTAGAAATTACTTCTTCCTCATCGACATCGTGGTGACATTTTGACAAAGATTCAGTGAATGATTGAAGTATTTTGGCCTTCCAAAAGCGTGAGTGAATTATGCAAGGGTTTCAAGCCACGGATAGAACAAAAACTTGCAAAAAAATACAATGAATTTTTTTCCTTTTCTCATTTAAATAACATATTATGCACACTCATGTTCTAATGTGAGCATTTTATAACACACTCACATTATGGATGTTAAACAAAAATTCAAAGGGGTGGCCAATTTTTCCCCCCCATCTTTTTGCACCCACCTAAGATCCAAATCTAGGAAACCATAATGAGGAGAGAGGGATGAAATATGTAAAAGGCTTGGAAGAAATACCACTTTACCCATATAACCATGGCTATAAATTACTAAAGTGGAAAATACAGAGGAACATAAATGCCCTATAGAACCAATGAAATCATGGACCATATAGTGATAACGGATAATTTAGAGGAGATTTAAGTCGAGGTAGAGGAATAATAAGGAAAATAAACTCCTCTTGCTTCAGTTTTTGTAAGAAGGGTCATTTCATAATGGAATGTTTGGAAACATAAAAAGAAATGTGGATTTTACAGAAGTACTAAGCATGATATATTTCATTGTAACAAACTCTAAAATTATTACATGAATGCAATACCATGTAATCCAAAAATGATGAACTCTAAAACCTAAATACACCTAGAGGAATAAGAATCTGAAGAAAAGTACCAAAGGAACCATATCAAAAAAATAGGAGATGCCAAAAAGTAGAGAGGATTGACTTTGAGGCTATTGAGACTAGTAGCTCCAGAGAAGGATATCAAACCCATGCAAATTCAAGCAACAAAAATAAAAACAAAGAAACAATGGTTACTAGACAAGGGACAAATACCCTAAATGAAAGATATACAACCATTGAAGAAGAAAATACTACAAATGAAGAATAATTCCACCCAATCAAAATATGTGTCATGACTAAATAGTAGAAAAAACAAAGAAAATTGCTATGAAAGAACAACATAACTTGAAGTAGAAAAAAATGACTACTTCTCCAAGCACTAGGTGAGAATACTAAAATAATTAATAAAAAATTCCAAACACTTTAACATATTGGACAAACTAAAATAGTTTTGAAAAAATAGAATAAACAAAAATATCAATCACCACAAATAAGAACAATAGGAAAGAATTATAAACAATGGAAAACTAGACCCATCATGATTACTGTTAGCATAAATCATAACAAAATTGAAAATGTAGTGATAGATTTAGGAGATGACATAAATATGCTCCCTAAAAGGGTATGGAAACAAATAGGGAAACCTAAACTTGAAAAAACACCCTATAACATTAGTCTAGAAGATGGTACAAGGATGAAAACCTTAGGGACTTGGAAACAAGTAGAATTAAATGTCATGGGAGTAAAACAAATTGTAGATTTTGAGGTACTTTCCATCAAAGAAACTTTTTATTCATTGAACACATTACTAGGACTAAGGTGGTTTGTCAATGCAAATAACATTGTAGAATCAAGGAAAGAAGAAATATCATTTTCCAACAAAGATAAAATAATCCACATTCCTCTAAGGAAAAGTCCTGATGAAACATACACAAAGGAAGTAAAAAAAAAAGAATATTGTGCAACTCTAATAACAAAAACATTTACACAATTTAAATATTATCATTAAATGAAACTACTGAAGAACCAAGCTCAAAAGGAGAGTTTGAAATAGAGAGTAGTGCTTATAGCACTAATAGTGAAGAAGTGTTTGATGCATAGATGCAGGAAGAACCAAAACTTCACTCCTCAAGGATTACTAGATTTCAAAGGATATTTATGATCAAAATGATAGTAGAGGATGTTCCACTTTCTACTGCAAATATTGATAATATATAATAAAATACTTGGAACAACTTGGAAGACTATGAAGATAACATACTTGGGACATATCATTAGATAAATCACATATCACAAGGAATTTCACATATAAAACTCACTAAGTTTTCAAGTATAGGAGACCTATTATCATATATTACTTGAATAGAAAAAATATTCAATAATGAGGAGTTAAGGCTTGATATTACAAAACACACTTTTTTTCAACATCACAAGTTGGAACAACAAACACAAGGAGGGTGAACCCACAATACTGGTTTACAATTTTTGGCCAAATTGGACATTGCACTGAATATTTTTAACTAAATCTTCACTTTTGGGCACCTATAGCTGCTAAACCATGAGTAATTTGAAGATGATGCAAACTAGTGATTTGTGACATTCTTTTTGTAGATTCTAAATATTAATTTTTTTTTTTTTTTGAATTAGATTGCATTTCTTTTTCCATCTCCTTTGAAAACTAGTTTTCATCAGTAAACACCCTTTTTAACAAGTGATGCTCACCATATACGACATAATTTTTTTTTCTATGAAGGATAAAATTCTAAGTTTTTCAAATTTAGATTTGTAACTATGATATCTAACAAGTTCATTTGGTTTCATTGTGCTTTATAGAATATTATTTCCTTAATCAAGTTTCGAAGTCAAACCAATTACAATTCAGACATAGGTGGACCGTATACAACATAATTTTTTTGTATGTATCAAAATTCATTTTTTCTTACTAGATTAAGGACATCAATACCTAGACCAAACATATTTTTCAGAGTTTTGTTTTGATAATCTACTATTTCTCAACATGTGTAGAAAAAAGAGCTTGGTTTTTGTTGAAAAACCTACATGTTTAATTAAACTTAAAAAAAAATAAAAAATGACCAAAACATATTAAAATTATATTTGATGGATAGCTCGTTCTGAGGACTACCATCATCCAGTTGGGTTTGTGAAGTCTCCTCCATTTTCATCCTCAACCCAAGCTTCGAAGGGAAAATTTTTGTAGAGATCTGGTAGAAGAAGGGGAGAAGGGGGAAAAAGGGGGTTCTAGCGAACCAAGGTTCTAGTGAACCTCCCTTCTAGTGAACCCACCATTAAATGCAATTAAAAAATAAAAACCCATTAAAGGGGGGTTCGCTAGAAGGGGGGGTTCTAGTGAACCCCCTAGTTCTAGCAAATCCTCTAGGGGGTTCTAGCGAATCCCCCTAGTTATAGCAAACCCCCTAAAGTGTTTTCCATCTGAAAATGCATTTTTCCTTCCTCAACAGAATTGTAAACCAGTTTTGTAGGCTTATCCAGGATCAACTAAGCAAATGGGAGATATTTAAAATCCTAATGGTACCTACCATAAGAAGGAGAATACATGGAGTTACCAAAATATAATGGGGATGTCTCACCAAAGGAACATTTAAACACTTACATTACAAGGTAGGAAATAAAGAACAAGTATGATGAAAGGTTATACATTAAACTATTTTACTAGACACTAACACTGGTTGCCCAAACTTGGTATATAAACCAAGAATGACAAGGATAAACTAAATGTTAGACATAAATTAAAATATATTTTTATACACACCTTTTCTTTTCATAATCACAATAAGCATACACATAATCCATTACTTAAAATGAAATAATTAATATTTAAGCTAGACTCAAATAATAAGGTTGTGGTATCATAACCTCTTACACCACCTCCGCAGATAAAGGGGAGATGTAAATATATTGAAAGGTTAGAAAAGGAAGCAACATTTATTGAGAAAATATGTTGTCTGGCACAACAAGAAGATATATATATATATATATATATATACATATATATATATATACATATATATATGTATACATATATATATATGTATATATATACATACACATACATACATATACATACATACGTACACATACAGACATATACATACATACATACACACACACACACACACACACACACACACACACACACACACACACACATAGAAGTCAACCAAGGGGAAAGGGGACTATAATTCCTGATGAAATCTAAACATAAATACTACAATCAACCAATCAAGCTTAGGGAAGAAAATAATGCCAAATAAGGGGACCCTAAACTTGCAAAAATGGGAAACTACTTGGATGATAAACTAGTTACACAAGTTTAAGAAATCCTATCAAAATAATTTGAAGAATTATTTCCTAGTACATTCACAAATCTAAAAGGTATAAAAGAAGAAGCATGAGTAATGAAGATATAAGTAAAATAAGGGACTATGCCAGTAAGGGAGAGACCATATAGACTTAATCCAAACATGAAAAAGAAAGACAAAGTTGAGCTAGATAAAATATGTAAGACAAAAAAATTAAACCAGTAAAAGATGCATAATGAATAAGCCTCATAGTCATACAAAATAAAAATACAAATGAGGTGATAAAATGTGTTGATTTTAGGGAGCTTAATAAAGATTGCATACATGACCCCTTCCCCACACCTTTCACTAATTAAATATTAGAATCAATGATCGAAAGAGAGATTTACTCATTCACTAATGGATTCTCTGACTACCACAATGTGAAAATAAGCGAAGAATATCAACCAAAAAATACATTGTAATAGAGTGGGGTTCTTATATGTATATAATAATATCATTTGGTTTGAATAACACAACTACAATATTTTGTAGAATAATGATAAATTCATTTAAAGACTTCATACATGACTTCTTAGAAGTATACATGTACAATTGGACACTACATGGACTAGTAAAAGACCCTTTTCAAGTACTTAGGATGATGCTAAAAAAGATGTTGGAGTATGCAAATAACACTAAATCTAAAGAAATGTATGTTTGAGGGAATAAATATAATGGGGATATATCACCAAAGGAACATTTAAACACTTACATTACAAGGTAGGAAATAAATAACAAGTATGATGAAAGGTTATACATTAAACTTTTTTACTAGACACTAACACCGGTTTCCCAAACTTGGTATATAAACCAAGAATGACAAGGATAAACTAAATGTTAGACATAAATTAAAATATATTTTTATACACACCTTTTCTTTTCATAATCACAATAAGCATATACATACTCCATTACTTAAAATGAAATAATTAATATTTAAGCTAGACTCAAGTAATAAGGTTGTGGTATCGTAACCTCTTACACCACCTCCACAAATAAAGGGGAGATGGAAATATATTGAAAGGTTAGAAAAGGAAGCAACATTTCATGAGAGAATATGTTGTCTAACACAACAAGAAGATATATATATATATATATATATATATATATATATATATATATATATATATATATATATATATATATATATATATATATATATATATATATATATATATATATATATATATATATATATATATATATACATGCATACATACATGCATGCACATACATATACATACATGCATGCACACACACACACACACACACACACACACATACACATATATATGCATACACACACATATAGAAGTCAACCAAGGGGAAAGGGGACTATAATTCCCTATGAAATCTAAACATAAATACTACAATCAACCAATCAAGCTTAGGGAAGAAAATAATGCCAAATAAGGGGACCCTAAACTTGCAAAAATGGGAAACTACTTGGATGATAACTAGTTGCACAAGTTTTAGAAATCCTATCAAAAATTGAAGAATGATTTCTGAGTACATTCACAAATCTAAAAGGGATAAAAGAAGAAGCATGCGTAATGAAGATATAAGTAAAATAAGGGAATAATCCAGTAAGGGAGAGACCATATAGACTTAATCCAAACATGAAAAAGAAAGAAAAAGTTGAGCTAGATAAAATATTTAAGACAAAAAAATTAAACCAGTAAAAGATGCATAATGAATAAGCCTCATAGTCATACAAAATAAAAATACAAATGAGGTGATAAAATGTGATGATTTTAGGGAGCTTAATAAAGCTTGCATACATGACCCCTTCCCTACACCTTTCACTAATTAAATATTAGAATTGATGATCCGAAGAGAGATTTACTCATTCACTAATGGATTCTCTGACTACCACAATGTGAAAATAAGGGAAGAATATCAACCAAAAAATACATTGTAATAGAGTGGGGTTCTTATATGTATATAATAATATCATTTGGTTTGAATAACACAGCTACAGTATTTTGTAGAATAATGCTAAATGCATTTAAAGACTTCATACATGACTTCTTAGAAGTATACATGTACAATTGGACACTATATGGACTAGTAAAAGACCCTTTTCAAGTACTTAGGATGATGCTAAAAAGATGTTGGAGTATGAAAATAACACTAAATCTAAAGAAATGTACGTTTGTGGTACCGTATAGAACATTGTCAAGGAACATGATTTGTAAAAAAGAATTAATGGTAGACTCCATGAAAGTTACCTTAATTATGACACTACCACCTCCCAAAACTGCTCCAAAAATTTAAAAATTCTTAGGTTACACCAAATTTCACCAAAAATTTATAAGAGGTTATATTAGGATAGCTACACCATTACATGAATTGTTGAAAAAGAAAATCTATAGGAACAACAAATGGAATAAAGAATGTCAAGTTGCATTTGACATATTGAAACACAAAATTGTGGAAGCCCCTATCCTAATCTTCCTAGATTGGAGTATACCAATTCATGTGCATGTGGATGCATGTAGAATTGCAATGAGAGTAGTACTGATTCAACCCATAGGAAATAGGGATCACCCTGGATAGCATTTGCAAGTAGGAAATTATCAAATGCAGAGAAAAATTATACTACCTCAAAATGAGAGGCATTAACCATGGTTTTCACATTCAAAAACTTTAGGCACTCTATTATATGCACCCTTTACTTTCTTTATAGACCATGAGGCACTAAAATGCCTAATAAACAACCTATTATACAAGGTTAGATGTGTAGATGACTACTTTTGTTTAAAGAATTTGATTTTAAAGTAATGGTGAAATTAGGAAAGAATAATCAAGGACTAGATTACTTATCCAAAATCAAACTCAATGATGCTATTCCACATCCTTTGTCCACTCTCCATCCATTTGGCAGCTATTTGTAGTGTCAGTGAGGGAATTTCTATTGGGGACACTAGCACAACGTGCAGATGTCTACACGAAACACTGTCGTTTTAACATGATTCCTACCTCTGGAATCCACAAAGGCATTACAATTCTCCATTAGGGATGAAGCGTAGCATCCTTGTGCCCTTGACTGACCTCAAATAGCTCTTTTGGCTTCCATTGCATCTTCAAAACACTATTTCATTCATCTGATCTTCTACACATTCATTTGATCTTCTTCACACTTCTTGAGCATTTTACACAACATTTTCACCATCTTTTGAAGCTCCAAGTCGACAATCTATTGGTTTTACTCCTCTCGTTATTGCGACAATGTTGGCATCCTTGACCTTGTGAGCTCACATCTCCCTTCATGTGCCTTGAGTGTATCTTGTTGGAGAGGTGAAATTCTTTCATTTAGCATCATTGCATTGATTTAGTAGCATATTTTTGTTAGCATTGATTGGTATTATTTCATTTCAATACTTTCTTTACTGTACTTCCTCTCCCATTGCTATTATGGTTGTTCGTGGAGGTGGGAACACTAAAACAGGGGTTTGATTGTGACAAGCCTCGAAACAACCCCAACATTTTTCCTCGTTATGCTATGTGTAGGTACTTCATTCATGTGGAGCTTGTGGGAGGCTATATCGAGCGTAAGTTGCATTTCTATCACCCTTGCTCGTTATTTCATTCTTAATCAGTTTATTTATCAAGTTAAAGTATCATTCTTGCTATTTTAGTTGTTTAGTAGTTTCCATCTTTCTATCATCATGTCAAACTATACTTGTTAGGTTGATAGTAGGATTTTATAAGCTCCTAGGTTGTGCTTTACATTCTCTATCTTTATGAACACCAGCGCCTGATTGAGATGCCAACACATCACACTGTTTGTCTTCTGAACTAGAGTCCTTTGGCAGAGAGCTTCTTAAGTTACAGTCTAGACTCCAGAAACCTCTCACTTGGCTTCCTAAACTCTTGGGTTGATAGAAGGAAAGTGATAGATCAGCTGTCCTTCCATTTCACCCTCTTAAAACATCAAATCTATCTTAAAAAATTCCTTAGACTTTTTCAACTCATTCATTCTTAGCTTGAGGTAGATCAGGACAACTGATTGTTCTAGACCCTCTCATGACTTGGGGTCCTGAGCAGTCGGTTCCCCTCTTCTACATGAGCATATCTATTTGCATTTATCAAAAGATTTCTAGAGGTTTTGTTTGTGAACACACCTAGACTTGTTTAATGCTTTGACAATATACCTTTTATAATCTATTATACATTATTTTCAATTGATGTTGTTGAGGTATAATAGTAATAATAATTTATTTATTTTAATATTTGTTTATTTTAGGTTATAAATTTTATAATTTAATATGAATTTCTTTTGTTTAGAATTTGTTCAATTTATTTTTTATAAATTTAATTATTTTAAATTTGTCCAATTTTATATTAGATCATGAACAATTACTTTTATTTATTGTTTTATTTTAAATTATTAATTTTCAAATTCAAAAATCTTAAGATTTCACTATTTTTTTGCCAACAGAATCTAACATAAATTATAACATTTAAAAAATTTATATGTCATAACATTATTACATAATGAAATAATAAAGCTTTAGATTTCTATCAAAGATAATTTCTTTTCTCTAAAAGAATTAGGAGAAAAATCTCCAACAATCAACATAAAATTTCAAGATACTTTAACTATGTCTTCAAACACAATCACTCATTAATTTACGTTGATATTTTTCAAACTTCAGTAATCCTCCATAACATCTATTACCACCACACATCAACAACATCCATCGCTATCATTAACTCTATTTTAAATAGGTGAAAAAAATTCTTTAACTTTAATCTTTATATAAGACGTCACACATTACTCCTTTACGGTTAAATATAGAATATCAAGTACTCAACGATTACACCTCGCTCGAAAAATTATAAGAAAACCTAATGTTAAATACCTAGCTACATTGAACCAGTCATCCAGGTTTTGGACATTTGTGCTCGACTTTTGTAGCGTCACAACCACGGCGTGGGTCCCGCATTGGGCGAAAGTTCTTCTGTGGGTCCCGCAGTGGGCGAAAGTTCCCTCTAAAAGGCCTGGCAGGGCCTGCTAATTTGTCTTTGGAATTTAAATTTCAGAGGGATTTTGTGAAATTCAGATCAAATTTTGGAAAGGGGAGGATGGAAAAATTCGGTCACATAAACAATAGTAAATTGTACAATTAATAGGTATATTATCTACAAACAAATTTATTTAAATATGGTTTTATTAAATTTGGTAAAGGTTGAAAGTCTAAACTCTTAATATATTTATCTTGAGATTAAAATGAATCTTCATTTGTGATAAATGTCTCAATATTATTATGCTCTTTAATTTTTATGTAGGTCAACCTCAATCATAAATCACTTTTGCATAACATAAATTTGTCATGCAACTTGGATTTGATTTGTGGAATACCCACTTTTGCTCATTTGTTCACTATGATCTCTAGATCGTTTTGATTGTTAAATGTTAGTAGTATTCAAGAATACACTGGGGAGATCTCTAGATCACAAAAGCCATGTTCTCCTAGGTTGACCCCTTGTTTAAACTAGCTTTATAATCATGAACATTATCAAAGAAAATAATCTCAAGCAATGTAACTCAGTTAGATGACTTTAACATTTATTATATTATTTTTAGTGCTTTAAATTCGAAGCTTCTTACAATTATTCTTCTTTGAAATGCATAATGTATTTCTTCCTTAAATTGGATAATAAATGAACACACATCTAATGCCTTTAAAAAGAAAAAGCATGCAAGCAATTATGCAAAATGTATCAAGGTAACTCGCAATGGCTAATAAAATAAGTGAAAGTCAATAAAAAATTAAATTTGAAATTTCAAAATTTTGAATTAATCTTAAGATGCAAGATAACCTAAGATAGGAAATAACTAATGTATAGGAAAAAATCAAAAATAAGTTCAAACATATGGAGATGCATATAAATGGAGTGGTGTGATAGATCAAGGAATGGGGCATACTTTGCACAAGAGTGTCATTTGTTGATATGTAATTGTATTATGAGCATTATCTCAAAATAGACCCAAAGATAAATGGGAATTGACATGGGTGTAAAAAAATGACCATTACAATTTAGATATAGAGTTATTAAACAACACTACTAATCCTCCAATTACCTCACTAGTGCCAAATGTAATAAATAACCTCCTATTTTGAAAAGAAAAACATGTCTAATTTGTAAACAATGTTATTAAATACTACCAAATTTGTTTCTATGCCACTATTATATGGTGAGTTTTATTTATTACAATATGCATAATAATATAGTATTTAAAAAAAAAAAAAATCATTTGGTATTACATACATAGTAAACCTCGACCTTTGTAATGCAATATTTGATCATTTTTGTTGTAGTATAAGTATCTTCTAACAATATATTTGAGTATTGCGTGAGATCTCTCCCTAGATCTTTCATCTTCTCTTTAACAAGTGCCACATAGTGGCGAGTACTTGCCTTTGTAGTATTGTAATTAGAGTTTTGTATAGTTGCATTATATTTTTAATTGTGACGAAGTAAATATAAATATGGAATACTTATCAATAATCCATGAAAATTAGTAAATATTTAAATTTTGTAAATAATTTATTAATCATTATAATTTAAATTGTAAGATAATGCATGCCTATATTTTAATTTAATGGAAGAAAAGATAATTATGTGTGTTTATATTAATATTAATAATTCTTAATTTTAATTTAATTATATTAAATAAAAATTAATTATATATATTCAAATTTTTAATACTATAAAAAATTATAAATATCAAACAAAATAAAAATCAAATCAAATCATAGTATAATATAATTAGAAGAAAATAATGATAATTATATAAATATAAATTTATGTAATAATTATGTTACATAATAAAATATATAGTATAATATATAAATAACATTTATTGATTATATAATATAAATTTAAATAATAATGATTTAAATTATTTTATATTAAATAAAATTTAAATTAAATGAAATGATTATATAATACAATTATAAGAAAGAATAAAATAATAATTATTTAAACATTAAATTTATATAATAGTTCTATTAAATAACAATATGTTTAATATAATTTATGTGAAATAATGAAAAAAAATCTATTAATTGTCATTAATTTTAGTTCAATGTAGAAAAGAGCTACATAATAAGTTGGTTCATAATAATAAAAATGTATGAATTTAAATTTAAATTTATACTATTTTTATTATTACTATTATTATTTAATCTATCTCTAATTTACTTATTTTGTAGTTTAATTTACTTAGTGTTGGTCTGCATTATTGAATGTTTGGGAATACCTACATCAACCATACTTTGTCTTGATCACCATTCCTTAAACTCACATGTGTTGATGCTTGAAATATAAAAAATTCTTTAAAAATTACTTATCTCAATATTATTTACATTGGAAGCTACTCAATTATTTTCTTAGAATCAAACCTACTTAACTTATTACTCCATTTACCAAACATTCCAAAAAAAATTTATCTTATGAAACTATTTTTTTTTTTTGATATTATACCCAATTATATACTATTTAATCAAACTCAAAGCACTTATATACAATTTAATCAAACTGAAAGCACTAACGTTAAACCATGAATATAGATACCTTAGTTTTGGAAATGAGCAACTTTAGTTGCTAAAATTCAAACTCACTCTCTAACATTTTTAACTTGTGTGAAACCAAAATCGGAAGAATGATAATAAAATAAGAGACATTAAAAAAATGAAACTTGCTAATGAAGTAGGCGACAACACATTAAATTAAGTAGACGACAATGGACATTACTATTTTCTTTTTGTGTCATTCGAAACATGTTTAGATATTGTATAGGATCAAATATAAAGTTAAACACAAAATTTGAAGGAAATTGGAAGACTAATAACCCCTAAAATGCTAGTTTGTAAAATCAAACCCCCCTTTTTTTAATAGAATGACATTAACAAAGACACACATAATTCTTTCACTTCTCATATTTAGAGATTATTTGAAAACTAAAAATTTCTAATTTCTAATTTATTTTCATTTTTTTGAAAAGAAAATTTTAGATGGCATTTCTAAAAAGCTCTAATTTATAGGGATTCTCCGACTTTTTATCAATAACCACTAATAAATATACATCCAAAATGTCAGGTCCTTCTAAATCCATCCCAAGAATTAGGATTTATGATGCAAGCTCTATATACACTAAAATTTTAGAAGAATAACTAGTATATACCATCACCAAATTGAAGAAAAATAAATATAAACCTAGCATATTTGAGACCCCTCCCTCCACAAGGTGAGAAAAGCAACAACATACTTACATGCAGACAAGATTATATAAACCCTTTCAAGTAAATAGTTTAACAAAATAGTTCCATAATTATGCTTATGAATTTACTATGTATATTTTTTAAGATGCAAAGAGATTATGCAGTCTTCAATTGAATGGTTGTTCTACTATAATCCCTTCATTATGTACATTTATTTGCTTATTCGTTCACCCAACATACCACATTCAATCAATAGATATTCTTACAAAAAAGAGTAACAGGGGATAGTCTTCTTCATTACTCCGTAGCCACCCACATAAGAAAAAAATCCTTACAAAAATGATAATGTGTAGAAAACTACAAGCTATATGCAATTACTGATATGCCAAATTTCTTAACCATGTTGTCACTGGAAATCTCAAGTTGCAAATATCAAGTTAGCTACATTTTCAAATAAAATGTTACAAATATTTCTATTTTTTCCTGTGGTTTATATCTGCTACATCTTTGTTGCAAATCTATTTTGGTTTAAAGAAGAAAAGCTAATTTCAAAATATTTTTAAGCTCTAGGGGCTATGTAAATTATTATTTTTTAGTGGCTCATTAAATATGAAGATTACTACCAATTTTTATAAATTGTTTTTCATTATTTTTGCCATGAAACAAAATACTTTGTTCGACTTACTTATATTTTCTAGTGCAATGCACTTGGGTCTCTATACAATTAATCAACCATGAAGATTTATAAAATACTAGAGAGAAAGAAAGGAACTCTGTCAGATGCCCATAAGTGAACAAAATTAGCTCAATGGACTTAAGAAATACACCAGTCTAATTATAGCAATTATAAGTTTAAGGCCAAGTTAGTTGAAATGATAGAAATGTGTGCATGTATATACTCAGTCATGCAAATTTTTTTAGACTAGAAGTACATAGTACAAGCCTTTTGGGACCTTGATTTTTACAAGAAACCTTAAATTCCATAGAGCATGTTGTAGACTTCCAGGTTTGTAGAATAAGAATTATGCAATGGAGGAATATAGTTGTAAAGAGTAACAAGTTCCCCCCAACATAGGCTCTCTATACAATTAATCAACCATGAAGATTTATAAAATACTAGAGAGAAAGAAATGAACTCTATCAGATGCCCATGAGTGAACAAAATTAGTTCAATGGACTTAAGAAATACATTAGTCTAATTATAGCAATTATAAGTTTAAGGCCAAGTTAGTTGAAATGACAGAAATGTGTGCATGTATATACTCAGTCATGCAGAGTTTTTCAGACTAGAAGTACATAGTACAAGCCTTTTGGGACCTTGATTTTTACAAGAAACCTTAAATTCCATAGAACAATTTGAAGACTTCCAAGTTTGTAGAATAAGAATTATGTAATGGAGGAATATAGTTGTAAAGAGTAACAAGTTTCCACCAACATAAAGGTCCCATTGGAAGAGATTAGATCAGAAAAAATAAATCACCATAAAGAATTCATTGGCAAACATGACCTTTTGTAAAAATCCATAAATGGTTGCAAAGATAGATTTGAATGGAATCAATTTGGTCTTGTAGCTAATCAAAAGTTGTAGAGTAGCAGTGCAATTATGGTTCACATTATGTGCAATACGAATGGGTTTTAAGTTGTCCATAGAGAAAATATACATTAAAATTTTATAAGCAAGATAACTATGGTAGCATGACTTTTTTATTTAAAAAATAAAGCTTAATTGTAACCCTTGTAGCCAATACAATGAAACATGATTTTGAGACATGAAAAAGTAAGTAGTGTTAAGGAAGAAAAATTGCTTCCAAGATAGATAAATACTAATGGTTTCTATTAGAAGAATCATAGTCAACCAAATAGGGAAATGTGATGTACAACTTGGAGAATGTGGTGAGAAAACTGTAAAATAAGTTGCTCAGAGTCTCAGACAACTGAAGATGTTGATAGAATTTAAAGCTCTAAATCAGCTAACCCCTGTTACACAATTAGAGGTAAAAGCAATTTCATAAAATGAATCAGTACTAAGAAACAAACAATAAATATAACTTGGAACAATATAAGACTGAATGTTGAAAAGAAAAGAAAGAAACCCTCATGAATTGCAATCTACTTGAACAAAAATGAATCATATCCTTCTTAATACTCTAAATTTCCATAAATATATACATAAATATGAACATAAATGTGTTCTGGAATATTAAGCAAGATATATCATAAACAATTGATTAAGCTAAATAGTTATACACAGTTTTCCTTCCCCATAATCAGTAGAGCAATTCTAATTTTTCTATCTAGTATGCTAAATTTTGTTAAGTAGGATAATTCAATGTAGTTCATTATTGGTTTTAATCATTTAATAAAGCAAACATTACAGAGGGAAAAATAAAAAAATGATTAAGAATAAATGGCTTAATAAAGCATCTAACCCATTCAACAATATCGCTTGTAGCAAATAGGGAGTATAATAGCATGGTGTTATGTTTTATATTGTTAAACAAGAGAGTATAAAAGTTTTATAATGTATGAGAGTATAGACATGTCTGTGTATTTATATATATAAATAGATAGATAGATATGTGTAGATAAGCTATCAAGTATATATATATATATAGTAGATAGATATACCGATATATATAGATATACAAATACACATGTCATTTTTAAGTGTTCATAATACATATCCATATCCAAAGGAACAACATGTAGCCCAGGATTGACATCCTCTGTATCACACATGAATCCTCTGCTGTGCAACATCTCAAGTTACTTTCGTGGAACACTAATATTAAGGTGTTTTGAGGCCACCAAAAGTCTAAATAGATAGTGTTGTATCAATTATGTAACAAATGCATCATCCAGTAAAATCATACCTTGTTAACATGAATTGGCCTGTTCATTCATGCATGCAACAAAACCAAATAAGATTATGAAAGCAGCTTCAAAGCTATATGAAGTAAGATAACTAAAAATTCAATAACTATTAGATGTCTACAAGTAGATGGAGGTTGGCTTCAACAACCTTAACAAGAAAGTCCATGGAATTTTGTAGTCATTGCTAAGGCTCTCCAAGTGAACATATCTAAGCACCTATCAGTAAAAGCAGATGTAAAGCAGGAAAGATTGCATGATGTCATCCTTGTAGAATTTCAATTGGATGGTATGAGTCAATGCTTAAATAATCACTCTCAACAACATGGTGGTTAGAGAAATTGCATTGGAGAAGAGCATTAAAAATGAGATGAAGCCCAATGATCATATGGTCAAAGCATGCTCTGCAAGTAATACCCTTTTTGGCAACCTCATCAATGAAAAAAATAGATAGGTGTTGATTTTGAACTTGGTCCTATCCCTCTTTCTTCACCAGTGGATAAGTATGGGTTCGTGAAGTCAAAGCAAGTCAATCCTTCTATTGAAGTCTCAACCAAGTTTAAATTAAATAATGAACAGGAAAGGTACAGAGTTACTTTGGTCCAGATTTATTTTGATCCAACTTGTGAATCTACATGTGTAGTGTTCATCCTTGTCAAATTGTGAAATTTTAGAATAATGTTAAGACTTAATCTAAGTGTACATGGATAATTTTTAGTGTAATTTGATATAGCTAAACCCTCTACTCTTTTTTTAACTTAAATTTGTTACTATTAACATTAAATCAAGAACCTACCTTATTTAAACAAAGTATTATAATGAAACAGTTTAACAGACTATATTATCTTCAAAGATCTTCTTTTGGGTCCTTTGTGGATGTGTTGTAAGGGCCTGTGAGTTACTACTTTTTGTATAGAAATTATTCACGAGAATACGTGTTAGATCTAATCACACATGGCTTGAGGACAGGATTTTAGAAGACTAAGCAAATGTGAAGTAAGCTAGAAAATTAGAAATCATTGAAGCATATACAAACCAACACTTTCAATAACAGCATGGAAACTGACGTACGAGCACTTCATCCACCTAGAGATGCAAGGGTATATGGATGAAGATGAGGAAATATATACTATTTCAATATAATAGGATAAAAGAGTAAGGCACCAGAAGACATGGGTAGAGAGAAAGGGATGGAAAAACAATCCTCGTCCTTATATTGGAGTCCCATAGCAACTATTAGTTTAGGTATTAAAAACCCACAAAATTCAGAGATGTAAAAAGCATTAAAATTCTAAAAACTTACTAGGAAACAAATTGGATACTCATCAAGTTCGTCGATGTGCTCTTCAGTCTTCACCTCTAGGATAAGAATGTATAGGAGGCAAGATAGTGGGTTTTATAGTGGAGAAAACAATGGCAAGTGATTTACCTCAAGATTCTCAACAAATTTGAGACAATTTTGATCTCCTTAACTTGTAGTTTTTTTTGCATATAGATAAGGATCAATCATGCGAACTACAAGGATAAGGCTTGTGAACTCTAGTTTTTCAGGTGTGAAAGCTTGTGAACTCCAGTTTTCAGGTGTCATTTTCGAGGTGAATGAATAGCGAGAATTTTCCCAAACATTCTAACTACTCCATCACTAGAGAAAACATGCCAAAAAAATCTCCAATGAAATAGGTTGTGCTTAACATGCCCAAAATCCGTTAATAACATTGAAAAGTTTTTAGCCAATCATATTGATGAAAAATGTTTTCAAAAATTTATACAACTAAAAAATTTACATGTTGACTTTAGAAAAAAAAAAAAATCTTCATTCAATTTAAAATACTAATTTATAATTGGTTGGAAAACAATTTATTAATATTAGTTAAACAAGTATTAGCAAAACTCATTGCAATAGTATTGCCTTTAACGACAAGCACTAATAAACCACTTCTCAATTCTTTAGAAATTTTAAGTTTACTTTTGATGACATTGTAAAGATTAGCTCAAAAAGAATAGTCTAAGATATGCCAAAGGTTAAGTAGCCACAATCTACCAGCTACAAACCATGTCATGAAAGAAAATAGACAAAAATAAAATTTCCTACTAAGGAGTATTCTACATCAAAACCATTGGATTTGGTCCATATAGATCTGTGTGGAACTATGAGGGTAAAGAGTCTACAAGGATACAGGTTTTTCATGATTCTTATAGATGATTACACTAGAATGACTTCAATTAATTTCCTAATAGAGAAGTCAGAAGAATTTGAGAAGTTTAAGGCATTCAAAGCATTAGTAAAAAATGAAACCAAAAGAAAAATCAAGGTTTTGAGATTAGATAGAAGTGGACAATTCACTTCTAATTAGTAGTAAAAATTCTATGAAGAGCATGAGATCCAAAGGATTTTTTTGCTCCTAGGACTCCGCAGCAAAATAGATTTGTAGAGAGGAAGAACTTGACTATATAGGAGGTGGCAAGAACAATGTTGTTTCAAGAAAATCCACCAAAAATGTACTGGAGGGAAGAGGTCTTGAATATATTTTAGATTAGATGTAAGACTAATGAAACACCATATGATGAGTTATGTGTTAGAAGTTTGAGGATATTTTCATTGATCATGTTGTTTGGAAACATGAGCATGAAATGTACATAATGATGCAACGTAGTGTTGTCATTGATGTCAACATTCAACTTTATTCTCTCTACACAATAATATATTTTTTTCCATTAAACTCACTAAGATGATATATGTCACTATCTATCCTACTTCCTTTCATAATCAACTCTCTGGTACTTGATTTCCTAATTTCATAGCCTTTAATACTAAAGGATAGCTTATAACCTTTATCACACATCTGACTTACACATAAAATATTATGTTTTAGTCCTTCAACATAATAAACATTGTGTGTCTTTGTCCTACCACCATCAATACTCAAATTACCCTCACCGACAATTTTGGCATTGATAAAATTATTTTGAAGAGTCACAAAGCATCTTCAAATTTCTTGAAATTTGTGAACTTACTTTTATCTCCAACCATGTGGCTTGAGAATCCACAGTCTATGATCCATAGATTCTTCTCTCTTAGAGCATGTAGAGAAATGAAAGAAATGATTGATTTCTCTAACTTTTCCTCTTCAGGGACCTTCTTCTAGACTTTATCTAATCCATGACTTCTAAATTCTGATTATTTTCTTCTCTTTTTTGGTAGAGGGTGATTCACAAAATTTCTTCTATATTTCCTAGAAATGTGTCTAAAATTGTTGCATTTGTAGTAAATGATATTAAAATTGTACAAAGGTGCAAATGAATTATTGTTGACAAAATTATTTCTTTTTACCAGAGCTTTCTATAGTCGACAACCTTATGACCAAAATTATTGCAATTAAAATAATGATTGAAAAACTAATAATTAAACTTGGTGTTGCATCATTGTCTTGTAAATATTCTTCTCTTCTTTTGAACTTGAGTAAAGCCATCATTTTGTGTCTTTCTTTCATCACTTGCAATAGCTCTTTTAGACTTTGTACTTCCAAAACCAATCACTTCTAGACATGCTTTATTAGGCTCCATTGGTTATTTTGTCCCTTTGTTCTTCTAATCATCAAAAATAATTTTGGTTTTGACATGTGAAGATCTCTAATATCCTAATATTTGATCTAGAGTCTTTAATACTCTTTTTGAATTTCATTTGTGGTTGTTGATTCACCTTATCAAGCTCTTTTCTTATTGACAAAACTTCTACTTTTAGCTTCTCACAATCATTATCTCTTGATAGTAATTTTCTTATCAGAACTTCTTCAACCCTTTTTTCTTCTTTTATTTGACTCTTCAATTCAACAATCATCTTCTCTGCTTTCTCTAGATCTAGAGATATCCTATTTTTATCCTTCACTTCTTCTATGAGTCTCTTCTTTAATATCTTGATCACTTTTCCAACATATGGGTATGTGTAGGATCATCATGGAAAAAATAGGCCCTTAAGTGGTGATAACATTTAGAAAAATTAGAGTTAGACAACTTGACTTAAAAATTTGAATAATTTATCTATATTATTTTAAAAATATGTAAGAATAGAATATGTAGCAAATTGAATGTAGTTTCTAAACTACAAGGTTTATTTTAAAAAAAAATCTATTTGGTGAAAATTTGAAATTTCAATATAGTAGCACTTAAATTTTAAGAAAAAAATAAGAAGTAGGTGTCTGTTTAACCACCCTAACCGTAATAAAAGGGCGATCCAACAACTTAGCTGGTTTACAATTTCTAGGAGATTTTGATTTTTGTTGAAATCACATTTTTTTAGAAAATATAATGATTAAAGACTTAAAAAATTTCATTTAAAGCATTCCAAGTGAAGAGGGTTTGATCAAACAACCTTAGATCAAACCCCCTTGGATATAACCCCACTAGTTTTAAACCATACCTATAATGGAGTCTCATTTACACTTATCAAAATGCTGATAAAAAATCACTTTTGATTTACCTTTTGGGGGATAAAATGAATTCATTTAAAATTTATATTTTGTAATTATGTGGTCCTTATTATAAGCTTCCCAAAAAGTATAATTTTAAATAAATTAAGTTTTATTATTATATTTATTTTTTATTTCTTGTGAATGTAGGTTTTCATCAAAAATCAAGCTCTTTGTTCTACACATGTGGAAAAATAGAAGATCCTCAATCTGAGTTTGGGACATATTCGATCCTGATGTTAACAACTCTGTTTGATTGTAGGAGTTAAGAATCTGCTCTTTTGTGTAACACAATCTTGTTCTAGATGAAGATCATCTACGTGTCCATCCATAGAAAGCATCTCATGGGTAGATGGAGGAGTAAGTGCTATGTGGATGTGATCATCTTGTGTGGATAGGAGAATATCCATTAGATCATTGTAGTATCTTGGAGATACAAATTTTTGATCTTGATTTATTTTGGGATTGCTTTCGATATGCTTTGGATCAAGCTCTTGACATGAGTCGGTTTCAAAGGATGGATCGCTTACAAATGGTGCTTGGATATCTTCATTGTACATGGTAAGTGGTTCAATATCCTCAAGTGTCGAGTTCAAGGTTCTTTCTGTATCTGTAACCATGAGGTCGAAGGGTGTCAATATGTCTTGGAAAGGACCATTGCTAGACTTTGGTGAAAGATTTTGATCATGCTTTGGAATAAATTTTTGAGATATATCCTCTAACTCATTAGGTGATGTGGAGACATTTTCAACATGATCATAGGTCAATGGATCGTGCATGAAGGTGTTTTGGGGTATTTGAATCGTTGGTTTGATGGATGGATTGTTTGGTGCATTGTTTGATGGTATCGATATGTTCTGGTGGGCGAAGTAGGCTTCTACTTGCTTTTGTATGAACAACACTTGTTGTTCATTTTGTTGTTGTTGCGCTAGGATTTGTGCTTGTTGTTGCGCTTGTTGTTGTGCCAACAATGCTTGTTGTTGTGCTTGCTGTTCTTCTGCTTCTTGCTGCTCTTGGTATTGTTCTAACGCTTGCTGATATGCGAGTTGTTGTGCAAAGTACTGTGCTTGTGCTTGCACTCGTGCTTGGGCATCTTGGGCATCTTTTGCAGCTTGAGCAGCTTGTGTAGCTCGTTGTTGTTGTTGCAACAAAGCTTGGGTTTGTGCCGCTTGTTGTGCTTGTTGTTGTTGCACCGATGTTTGAGCTTAATTTTGCTGTGAAGCTTGAGAAGCGTGCGTGGCTATAGGCACTTGCTGAATTGTTTGATATTGTTGGAGCAATTGTTGGTATGCTTTGAATGCAGTGTTGTAATGGTTTACTTGGCTTGGTTGCAATGGTGGTCGTGGTGGGATCGAAATTGTGTTGGATGGAGTGGTGGGAGTTTGAGATGCACTTAGAGCGATGGTGGTGGTGGGAGGTTGCGATGTAAGGGGTGTGATGGGGGTAGTGGAAGTTTGAGGTATAGTGGATGTAGTGGTTGGAGTGAATGTGGTGATAGGTGCATTTGGGATGGGTGAAGTGATAGGAATGGTGGGACTAGGTGAAGTGGTAGGAATGGTAGAGATGAGCGAAATAGTGGGTCTTTGAGAGACCATATTTTGATTAGCTATCATGCGTTGGTTTGATGTGGATGGTGTGTTTGAAAGATGTGATGTACCCCCTTGGTTGGATGAATTGATTTGGATGGGGCGATTTATGTTAGGGAAAGGTGGAAGTTTAGGTAAAGGGGAGATCCCTAAACCAAAATATGGTGTTGACGTGGTGGGAGGTGTGAATGGTTTGAATGGTGGAAAATTTTCTTGTGCAAATGAAGAGACAAATCCGTAAGGTCTCTCTATTTCGGACGAGCTTGCTTGTACCAAAGGTCTAGACACTTGCGTGTCAAGAGAAAATGATGAGGTGGTATGGTAAGGAACCTCAGATGTATCGATAAATCCAAGTGGGTTGTAAAGTGGATTTTGATGCGTGTTGAAGAGGGTATCATCCTCATTGATAGTAGGTTCTATGGTGGTAATGGAAGTGGTTGATTGTGGAAGGGTGTTTTGGTCATTTGGTACAAGAAGCTCATCCTCAACAGTGTTGAGAATTGATGGATTTATTTTAGTCATTGCGCGAAGAAACTTTTGTAGTTTTGGTTGTTTGAGCATCTCAAGAACTTCTTCCTCACTTAGTTCTGTTGGTGTGATGTCTTCCACCAAGACCTCTTTTTGTGGATCGTGTGTAGTGATAGTGAGGTCTGGAAGTGGTGTGTTTTGGATTTCTGGAATGTTTTGGCTTAGATCACTTGTGGTTGATGTTTCTTGATTTAACTCCATGTTCCTCTTGTGTTGTGATCTTGTTTGAACCATAAAAGAGCAAACTAGGATGTGTAAAAGATCAAAGATGTGAAGATGAAAGGTGTATGATATATGGATGAGAATGGAAGTTTTGAATTTGTATTGAAAATCTTGATGTGATGCTAGGCACTTTGGGTTGGCTTTTGATTGATGTTTGTTTGATGTTTAGACTTTGAATTATGTCTTTTGAATGTTGATGTTTTGAGCAAGAGATATCCCCAAGATGTTTGGATGATGATCTAAAAAGATAACTAATGCTCATAAAGGATAATTTGATTTAGAAGTGAGAATAGGATGTGTCTACTCACAAGCTAACCAAAAGATAATCCAAATTAGTGATGGGAGAAGGATGCATCTATCCACCATTAATTTGAACAAAGTGATAATTCAACTAAGCATGTGCAAAAGGATTCATTCACACACACTTGAGTTGAACAAGTTTGATGTTTGATGTTTGAAGAATTCAAAGTCTCATGTTTGAAAGGTTTTGATGTCTACCAAAGGAGCCTAGCATAGTTGTTTCAAGATTTTCTCAAAATGTTGGTGAGATGTTTATGGTTGATGATGTTTTTGATGGATGAATGTTTGTTTTGATCTTAGAATGACCCTAGTTTAGACTTTTGTTTAACAAGACCAAGGTATTGAAGAACATGTTATGCCCTAAGCAAGGTATCCAATCCCTTGAAACAATCTTGGATTTTGTGTGTAGTAAAATGAATATAAAGTGGGGTTGTCTCTTGAAGCATGTCGATAGAAATTAGCCAACAACTTTTCTCTAAAATCATATAACCTTTTGAGTTTTTGTTGATGTTGCTTTGGGCTAAGTTTCCTTTTCTTGGGTTTTTGTATCTTGATCTTGTGAGAAATCATTGAAAAGACATGTGTGGGGCTCAATTGCTTATCTTTTCTTTTAATGACTTCTTTTTACCAAATACACTTTCTTGATTATGTTTCAAACTAAAGATGTCCTATGTCAAAATTCCTTTTCTTCCCACAAAGTGTTGTGTGGGAGTTCCAAGAAATTGAGGCAAAGGGATTTCCTAGGTTAACCCTAGTTAGAGCAAATGACGATATAAATTCAAGTGATGAGAAACCTCTAAGGACATAATCCCAAGGGAAGGCAACAACACTTAAATTTGTCAAAAGGTATTTGCTCTATCAAAAGGGGTTTGAAATTTGCATGATCATGTTTAAGTGTTTGTTTTCCAATGTTTACGAACAAGCATGTGTTTTTGTAACCCAAAAGCATGTACAATCCTATGGATGTGTAGACAATATTTGTTGGATTCCCACTTGGACAAGTCCAGCTACGCCATTCTAGTGGATGGTTAGATGCTTGACCACTCCCCTCCACGGCTCATTATCGTCAATCGGGGCAGCCAAGCATCAACACCCATGAAACTCCTATGGCATGCTTTCCATCTCTACTAGAAGACCAGAAGAGTGTGGGGTGGCTTCAGAACCACCGTTCTTGCACCAACAAATAGATAAAGGATTTTGGAAAATTCTAGCACATGGGTTCTAGTAAGGACTTTCCGTTCGTGGAGATTGACCCATACGGCAAGAGTCCCCTTTTGGATCCATCTTGTCGAGTCAACAGCGTGATATTGGCGTTTCTTCCAATATCCACATTTATATCCCGGCTGGAAATACTCTTGGCTTTAGAGTGTTACCGGTTGAGCCGTTCCCTTGGGTGATTACTTTTTCCCACAAGGCGGGCCCTCTAAGATAAACAAAAGTGAATGAAGAACAATATTCGTAACTCGATCAATCCTTGTAGGCAACAAGGAGAGAGAATGTACGCAACAAAGTCCCCACTCACACTCGCACAATAGTTTGTTCAATTTTAAGTCCAAATCGAAGTGTGGAGGTGATTGCTTTATCTCAACCCAAAGTCATGGAAAAGACCTTTTGATTCTCAAGATCGCTATAAAGCGCGAGAGAAGCGCATACGTCCTTTTCCAATGGCTTTAGTCTAAGTAAGCCCTCACAAACAAACAAAACTACACTTGTTCTTTTTAAACCCTCAAAGCAATGATGATTTTGTTTTAAAGCACCAAATGAAGTGTGAGAAATTGCCTTGTTCAATTGTTAATCCAATAAACCAAATCTAGTAAGTTGTGATCCTAAAGTTCATTTTAGCCTTTGCAAGAAATGAAAAAGGTTCTTTTTAAGCCCAATTGAAAACTAGTGTCCTAAGAAGGAGAAGGATGACAAATTCTTTGAAGAAGTGTTAAACAAACACTTAAGTGTTAAAAAACACTTTGATTAGATAAAATATCATCTCCATGCTCCATCTTTCTTTTGATTTTGATTTCCAACCTACAAAAGTGATCAAAATGTTAGATGAGATCAAAAGAAACAAAAGGATATAGGGGTTAGATGAATCATTTACCAAAATACCCTAAAACTTAGCCAAGTTATCATGTGTTCTTACTTTAAATAAAAATTTGAAAATTTTAGCTAATTTATAGTTAAGAAAAACTTACACCATTGGATAGCTTACAAAATTCTACCCTATTTCAAAAAAAAAAAGCATCAAAAAAGACCTTCGTATGACCAAGATATGGTCATTTTAAAACTGACTCATAGGCGCTAAAATAGTGATCATAGGCGCTGCAGAAATGATCATGGGCGCTGCAGGAATGCTTAAGGGCGTTGCAGGAATGCTCAAGGGCGCTGCAGGAAGGATTAAGGGCGCTGCAAAAAGGATTAAGAGCGCTAAAACAGTGATTAAGGGCGCTGTAATAATGATTAAAGATGCTAAAACAGTGATCACGGGCGCTAAAACGCGGATTTATGAACATAACTGTAAAAAACGGCAAAAATTTTAAAAACTTGTTAGAATCTGTCGATCAGCCCTCCTTCTAGCGCCAATATGTGATCCATTTGAATCTAGACCTTGCTCAAACACAATAAACAAACACATTAGAAGATTGAAATGCAAGTTAGAAACATGATTCCTCAAGAAATCCATTTATCAATGCTCTAAATAGGAAAATGAAAGCAATACAATGAGAAATCAACAAAAGAGATTAAATCCTATGAAAGCAATGTAAATTCTTGATCTCTTGAGGGAGTTGGTGCAAATAGGTGTGTGGAGATTTTCCCTTCCCAACTCCTGAATGCAAATGTTGATTGAAGATGATTGATCCACTTGATGAAGACTTTGAATGTATGCTCCAAGCTAAAATCTGCAAAAAACCTAGCTATGATTCAATGAGATGATGAGAATTGCTAAGTATTTTAGCATGGTAACTTTGCTTGAGATATGGATGATAAATGCATGGTGAAGCATTCTATTTATAGAATGTTGAAATGGAAACAAAGCCAAAATGGAGCAAATGTGGGACAAAGATTCAACCAATGATATAATGCCACTTGTCAACATGTGATTGGGTGAGGAATGAGCAAGTTTTGATCCATGTGCAAGTTTGAAATTTGAATTTGATGAGATGACATGTTTAGGGGGGATGAAAAATGAGTTAAATGCCAAGTGGGAGACATGTAAGAGACAATGTAAGAGCTTTAAATGCTTTGTTGGATGGACAAGTCCTTTTGGGGAGATTTCAAATTTGAGGAATATTCCCACTTAGATGCCTTTTGAATGAAAATAGGAATTTATAAATCAAATAAATGATTTAATTGTGCAAGTTGCAAAATCTAGAGGATTTGAATGATTAGGATTAAATTAATCAGGATTTGATTAATTTAAGGGGATATTTAGCTTGATTTGACAATTTGATTTAGATTTTTGGATTAATTTAAATCAAAAAAGAGAGGAATATGATAAGAGGCTAATTAAATAAAGATTTTGATTTATTTAATTAAAAGGGATGGTGTTAGATTAAATCAAATAAGGTTTTAATTTATTTAATTTAACAGATAGACTTTAGAGATTTAATCAAATAAATTGATTATTTAATTAAATAGGGATAATTAGATTAGATGAATTGATTTAATTAACAAGGGAAAGTGACTTAATTAGACAAAATAATTTATTTAATTAAGAGACGAATATTGATGAATTTAATCAGATAAGGGAATTTGATTAAACAGTTAGATTGAGGGAGGATTTAGGAAGAAACGATGTTAATAGATCAGAGTGTGATATCAATCTGTATATTTTCGATGTCTACATTTTGCCCCTCTTTGAAGCGATGCACTTGTTGCATTGGTTCAAAGAATAATATTGCCATGATCAAAAGTCAAAATTTCTCTTATTTTTTTGGATGCCCCACTATTGCCCCAGCAAGAAGAATTATGCTGGTATACTGCCCCCTCGAGAGATCGAGCGAAGAGGTTTGATTTGAGGGTCGATCTCTCGAAAAAGAGGTTCAAGATCAGTTCAACTCGAATATTTGATGTAGACAGATTTGATGATGTAGACAGTCATCAACCATGGGTAGTCTCATGCCTATTTTGATATATTACACACACTTGATCCTGATTCGTACCATGACATTGACATTATTGATGATGAGATGATTATGATGTTTGGGTGATATGATGATGCATGGATGATATGGATGCACATGATTTGATATGATGATGATTTTATGATTATGCAGTAGATGATAAATGTATGGTTTATGAGATGTTTAGAATAACTAATATATATTATGCGATGATGGGGATGAATGCATGTGGTATGATTAATGCTTTATGTATGATATGATATGCAATATGCAGTATGCTGATAGTTTGTGGATGCAAGATGGATGCGATGGTGATGATTTATGATTAACTGTCATGGTACCATGTTAGGCGAAAAGCAAGAGATAGAAGAAAACAAGAGATTCCAACAAGACATGAGATGATGATGATGATGATGATGATGATGATGATGATGATGATTACTTGCGAGGAGTTGGATTTTCAAAGGGCCAATTACCTTATGTTTGATAACACACGTAGGGGCACGATGCATCAGGGTATAAAGAACCAGGATGGCGTTGTACCTAGTGTGATGGACTTTGACTCAACAAGTAGATAGGAGTATTCATGTTCACACTTGACATACAGAAACCTTGCTAGGGCATACCTAACAAAGCAAGTATTCGCCAAGTTATATTACAAGAACATCCAACAAGCACAGCAGACAAAATAATAATGATCGTTGCCCCATTCCTATCTCTCTAAATCCTTCGTTCGGATATCGTCGAGAGGTCCTTGGAATGAGCGCAATAAGATAAATCAAAAGAAAAGATCAAGTACACAAACAAGCCAATGTTCTTCATACCTTCAGCCAGAGGGATGTGTTTCAAAAGATGGGAGCCAAAACTTAATGCCAAAAGATAATGTTCATTGTTGGAATGGATCCTAGGACATGTTAATGACATGTCATTTTGTTTACCCAAAGTGGTTGGTTTGATAAAAGTGCCCATTGTCGGAATGGATCCTAGGACATGCTTTGTATAGGATGATGATGGTTTGATAAGTTGATTGATAGGCTGTTGATATAAGGTCGATTGACATGTTTGAAAATGATCAAGACTTTGATTTTGTTTTAAAGATTTGTTGTTTTGATTTTGATTTTACAATTTAAGTTTGATATTGTTGACTACTATGATTGTTTCTGTTTGTGTTGCCAAAGGATGAAGGTGATGATCAATTTATTATGGATGATTGATTATTGTGGGTGCAAGCGAGATGAGGTGGATGGATTTTTTAAAATATTTGGATGTTTTTGACATTTTGAAATGTTTTGAGGCTGTTTTTGGGTTTTGTGGATTTTCGAATGTTTTTGGATTTTCAAGGATTTTATGAATGTTTTTGGATTTTTGTGTCTCGGGGGCTGATCAAAGATGAGCCTTGCCTACGTTTAAGCTCAGAGACGACGTAGTTCGGATTCCAATGTTTTTGATATTTTTTGATTTTCTGATGTTTTTGGATTTTCTAATTTTCTAATGTTTTTGGGATTTTCTTAATTTTATGAGTGTTTTTGGATTTTTCGCATGATTTTGACGATTTGGATATGGATATGTGTGATGATATCAGTGCTCTATTTATGATTTTTGTTAAAAACCAAGCTAAGGTTCATTGATCAAATTGATGGATTGATGATGATGATGACATTGTTGAGGATGCACAACAATGCAAGGATTTGATTGATCAGGATTGATAATGATAACATTGTCAAGGATACACGACAATGCAAGGATAGTGTTAAGCAACACAAGGATTGGGAAAAAATATCCCCAAGATGATGATGTTTTGATTGGATTTGTTTGACCATGTTTGATGAAGCTTGATTTTGGAACAAAATTTGTTCAAATGATTTGATGCGATGTTTGAAGGGTGTGTTAGATGCGACTGATATTGATTTTTTGGATTGATGTTCACTAAAAGATGAAGACTGATAAGGAATTTCTTCTCGTCAAAATATGCCATGGGCTAGTGATTCGGATTTTGGATCACAAATGCTTCGACCAATTTGGTTTCATGTTTTCTAATGTTCGGATCACCACATAAGTTGGAGGATATAGATCAAGATTTATTTTTGAAGCAAGATGTGAATATTTTCCCCCAATGTCTAGCAATGTATGGAATGCCATGGATGGATGCTTAGATAGGCATAGGGATGTATGGATATGGTAAGCATGCAAAAGGATGCCAAGGATTATCTTGCAATAAGATAAGGTGTTCAGATAAAGAATGCTCATTGGACAATGCTTCATGGCTCAGATAACATTGGGTAGGATAGGATCAATGAAAACGACCCATGTCAAGATGTTTACCGTAAGCAAGCGTATAGTGTGCCCCAAAATTTTATCAAGATCAAGATAACTCGAATGATGGATGCAAATGGATGAAAATGGATTGGATAAATGGCTTATGGATGAATGGATTTATTATGGCTAAGATGGATGGAATGCTTGATTTATTACAGATGGGATGAGATGCTTTCACCTGAAGTGGCACACGTAGATGCTCAATTCTACACATGACGCCTGTTTGCCAGGTTTTCATCATGGTCTTGCCCAAAGCGCCACCTTAGTGGTTTTCACTGGAGGACGATTTTTTTCTCTTTACTATTTTCAATCCTTTTTCTATTTTTTTTTTTGGATTTTTTTGCTTTTTTGATTTTTTTGATTTTTTCGAAAGATTTTAAGCTCATGCTGAATCATGAGGTGTTGTTGATGTAGATGCTTCTGTCATAATGTGCCATCAATATCCCACATGAAGAAGCTGCGTTGCTAAGATATGTGCACTTGAATATAACTTTTGAGATTCCTAATCTGCTTCGTTGATACCGGAGTTGACTTTGTCTTTGTGCGCACATCGCGATAGAGTGCCTTCTGAATCCTTATGATGAAGGGTCGTTGCCAATACATGGTCAATATGGGAATTGGATATCATGCGTGGAGGCGTGGATGGAGTGCGTTTAGGGATAAGAGATGGATTGGTTGACAGTTTGGAACCTTTGACTCTCCAAACTTGGGAAGATGAGCAATGATGGGTGGATACGGAAGTGTGCTTGGAATTAGGACCAACTACTTGATATACCTTGTACGTCGCTTGAAAAGCCTTCTTTTGCTTTTGCGGACATTCTTGATGGATACTTTTCCCATTTTTATTTTGCCCCATAGTTTCTTTGACTAATGGAGTTTGATAGGGATGATCTTTCTTTGTATTCTTTTGTATCCATATGTCTTTGATTTGTCCATTATGCTTCTCAGTTTCTTTTGATTTGATAATGTTCTTCGTACTTTGATTCAAATATTTCTTTTGATGTTGGTCCCAATTTGTGGATGGGGTAATAGGTGGATGAAGATTCATGGCATGACTGGTTGTAGGATTGACATCAGTTTCATCATAAGGACTCTTCGTGCTCCCTATGTTGGCATTTGCTTGGGACGAAGTTTCCCCCAGTATGGTAGAAGTAGCACCTTCATGCTTTGATTCTGCCTGTTCTGAGATCTCTTGTATAGAATGCACTCTCTGATAAATGACCACTATAGGTGACATTGTTTCAATTTGCTGCTCTACTAACTCTGGATGTTCTATCTAACTTGTTTCCTTGGGCGGATAATGATGGATATCTTTATTCATGATGTCCTCAATCTGAGTTTGGGACATATTCGATCCTGATGTTAACAACTCTGTTTGATTGTAGGAGTTAAGAATCTGCTCTTTTTGTGTAACACAATCTTGTTCTAGATGAAGATCATCTACATGTCCATCCATAGAAAGCATCTCATGGGTAGATGGAGGAGTAAGTGCTATGTGGATGTGATCATCTTGTGTGGATAGGAGAATATCCATTAGATCATTGTAGTATCTTGGAGATACAAATTTTTGATCTTGATTTATTTTGGGATTGCTTTCGATATGCTTTGGATCAAGCTCTTGACATGAGTCGGTTTCAAAGGATGGATCGCTTACAAATGGTGCTTGGATATCTTCATTGTACATGGTAAGTGGTTCAATATCCTCAAGTGTCGAGTTCAAGGTTCTTTCTGTATCTGTAACCATGAGGTCGAAGGGTGTCAATATGTCTTGGAAAGGACCATTGCTAGACTTTGGTGAAAGATTTTGATCATGCTTTGGAATAAATTTTTGAGATATATCCTCTAACTCATTAGGTGATGTGGAGACATTTTCAACATGATCATAGGTCAATGGATCGTGCATGAAGGTGTTTTGGGGTATTTGAATCGTTGGTTTGATGGATGGATTGTTTGGTGCATTGTTTGATGGTATCGATATGTTCTGGTGGGCGAAGTAGGCTTCTACTTGCTTTTGTATGAACAACACTTGTTGTTCATTTTGTTGTTGTTGCGCTAGGATTTGTGCTTGTTGTTGCGCTTGTTGTTGTGCCAACAATGCTTGTTGTTGTGCTTGCTGTTCTTCTGCTTCTTGCTGCTCTTGGTATTGTTCTAACGCTTGCTGATATGCGAGTTGTTGTGCAAAGTACTGTGCTTGTGCTTGCACTCGTGCTTGGGCATCTTGGGCATCTTTTGCAGCTTGAGCAGCTTGTGTAGCTCGTTGTTGTTGTTGCAACAAAGCTTGGGTTTGTGCCGCTTGTTGTGCTTGTTGTTGTTGCACCGATGTTTGAGCTTAATTTTGCTGTGAAGCTTGAGAAGCGTGCGTGGCTATAGGCACTTGCTGAATTGTTTGATATTGTTGGAGCAATTGTTGGTATGCTTTGAATGCAGTGTTGTAATGGTTTACTTGGCTTGGTTGCAATGGTGGTCGTGGTGGGATCGAAATTGTGTTGGATGGAGTGGTGGGAGTTTGAGATGCACTTAGAGCGATGGTGGTGGTGGGAGGTTGCGATGTAAGGGGTGTGATGGGGGTAGTGGAAGTTTGAGGTATAGTGGATGTAGTGGTTGGAGTGAATGTGGTGATAGGTGCATTTGGGATGGGTGAAGTGATAGGAATGGTGGGACTAGGTGAAGTGGTAGGAATGGTAGAGATGAGTGAAATAGTGGGTCTTTGAGAGACCATATTTTGATTAGCTATCATGCGTTGGTTTGATGTGGATGGTGTGTTTGAAAGATGTGATGTACCCCCTTGGTTGGATGAATTGATTTGGATGGGGCGATTTATGTTAGGGAAAGGTGGAAGTTTAGGTAAAGGGGAGATCCCTAAACCAAAATATGGTGTTGACGTGGTGGGAGGTGTGAATGGTTTGAATGGTGGAAAATTTTCTTGTGCAAATGAAGAGACAAATCCGTAAGGTCTCTCTATTTCGGACGAGCTTGCTTGTACCAAAGGTCTAGACACTTGCGTGTCAAGAGAAAATGATGAGGTGGTATGGTAAGGAACCTCAGATGTATCGATAAATCCAAGTGGGTTGTAAAGTGGATTTTGATGCGTGTTGAAGAGGGTATCATCCTCATTGATAGTAGGTTCTATGGTGGTAATGGAAGTGGTTGATTATGGAAGGGTGTTTTGGTCATTTGGTACAAGAAGCTCATCCTCAATAGTGTTGAGAATTGATGGATTTATTTTAGCCATTGCGCGAAGAAACTTTTGTAGTTTTGGTTGTTTGAGCATCTCAAGAACTTCTTCCTCACTTAGTTCTGTTGGTGTGATGTCTTCCACCAAGACCTCTTTTTGTGGATCGTGTGTAGTGATAGTGAGGTCTGGAAGTGGTGTGTTTTGGATTTCTGGAATGTTTTGGCTTAGATCACTTGTGGTTGATGTTTCTTGATTTAACTCCATGTTCCTCTTGTGTTGTGATCTTGTTTGAACCATAAAAGAGCAAACTAGGATGTGTAAAAGATCAAATATGTGAAGATGAAAGGTGTATGATATATGGATGAGAATGGAAGTTTTGAATTTGTATTGAAAATCTTGATGTGATGCTAGGCACTTTGGGTTGGCTTTTGATTGATGTTTGTTTGATGTTTAGACTTTGAATTATGTCTTTTGAATGTTGATGTTTTGAGCAAGAGATATCCCCAAGATGTTTGGATGATGATCTAAAAAGATAACTAATGCTCATAAAGGATAATTTGATTTAGAAGTGAGAATAGGATGTGTCTACTCACAAGCTAACCAAAAGATAATCCAAATTAGTGATGGGAGAAGGATGCATCTACCCACCATTAATTTGAACAAAGTGATAATTCAACTAAGCGTGTGCAAAAGGATTCATTCACACACACTTGAGTTGAACAATTTTGATGTTGATGTTTGAAGAATTCAAAGTCTCATGTTTGAAAAAATTTTGATGTCTACCAAAGGAGCCTAGCATAGTTGTTTCAAGATTTTCTCAAAATATTGGTGAGATATTTATGGTTGATGATGTTTTTGATGGATGATTGTTTGTTTTGATCTTAGAATGACCCTAGTTTAGACTTTTGTTTAACAAGACCAAGGTATTGAAGAACATGTTATGCCCTAAGCAAGGTATCCAATCCCTTGAAACAATCTTGGATTTTGTGTGTAGTAAAATGAATATAAAGTGGGGTTGTCTCTTGAAGCATGTCGATAGAAATTAGCCAACAACTTTTCTCTAAAATCATATAACCTTTTGAGTTTTTGTTGATGTTGCTTTGGGCTAAGTTTCCTTTTCTTGGGTTTTTGTATCTTGATCTTGTGAGAAATCATTGAAAAGACATGTGTGGGGCTCAATTGCTTATCTTTGCTTTTAATGACTTCTTTTTACCAAATACACTTTCTTGATTATGTTTCAAACTAAAGATGTCCTATGTCAAAATTCCTTTTCTTCCCACAAAGTGTTGTGTGGGAGTTCCAAGAAATTGAGGCAAAGGGATTTCCTAGGTTAACCCTAGTTAGAGCAAATGACGATATAAATTCAAGTGATGAGAAACCTCTAAGGACATAATCCCAAGGGAAGGCAACAACACTTAAATTTGTCAAAAGGTATTTGCTCTATCAAAAGGGGTTTGAAATTTGCATGATCATGTTTAAGTGTTTGTTTTCCAATGTTTACGAACAAGCATGTGTTTTTGTAACCCAAAAGCATGTACAATCCTATGGATGTGTAAGACAATATTTGTTGGATCCCACTTGGACAAGTCCAGCTACGCCTATTCTAGCGATGGTTTCCACGCCTCGAACCTCAACCCCATGCAACCCATCTACTCTACCCGAAGAAGTGTGGGGGGAAACTGAACGGCCGTTTTCTTGCACCAACAAATAGATAAAGGATTTTGGAAAATTCTAGCACATGGGTTCTAGTAAGGACTTTCCGTCGAGGAGTTGACCCAACGTGGCAAGAGTCCCCTTTCGATCCATCTCCGAGTCAACTGATATTGGCGCTTTCTTCAATATCCACATTTATATCCCGGCTGGAAATACTCTTGGCTTTAGAGTGTTACCGGTTGAGCGTTCCCTTGGGTGATTACTTTTTCCCACAAGGCGGGCCCTCTAAGATAAACAAAAGCGAATGAAGAACAATATTCGTAACTCGATCAATCCTTGTAGGCAACAAGGAGAGAGAATGTACGCAACAAAGTCCCCACTCACACTCGCACAATAGTTTGTTCAATTTTAAGCCCAAATCGAAGTGTGGAGGTGATTGCTTTATCTCAACCCAAAGTCATGGAAAAGACCTTTTGATTCTCAAGATCGCTATAAAGCGCGAGAGAAGCGCATACGTCCTTTTCCAATGGCTTTAGTCTAAGTAAGCCCTCACAAACAAACAAAACTACACTTGTTCTTTTTAAACCCTCAAAGCAATGATGATTTTGTTTTAAAGCACCAAATGAAGTGTGAGAAATTGCCTTGTTCAATTGTTAATCCAATAAACCAAATCTAGTAAGTTGTGATCCTAAAGTTCATTTTAGCCTTTGCAAGAAATGAAAAAGGTTCTTTTTAAGCCCAATTGAAAACTAGTGTCCTAAGAAGGAGAAGGATGACAAATTCTTTGAAGAAGTGTTAAACAAACACTTAAGTGTTAAAAAACACTTTGATTAGATAAAATATCATCTCCATGCTCCATCTTTCTTTTGATTTTGATTTCCAACCTACAAAAGTGATCAAAATGTTAGATGAGATCAAAAGAAACAAAAGGATATAGGGGTTAGATGAATCATTTACCAAAATACCCTAAAACTTAGCCAAGTTATCATGTGTTCTTACTTTAAATAAAAATTTGAAAATTTTAGCTAATTTATAGTTAAGAAAAACTTACACCATTGGATAGCTTACAAAATTCTACCCTATTTCAAAAAAAAAAAGCATCAAAAAAGACCTTCGTATGACCAAGATATGGTCATTTTAAAACTGACTCATAGGCGCTAAAATAGTGATCATAGGCGCTGCAGAAATGATCATGGGCGCTGCAGGAATGCTTAAGGGCGTTGCAGGAATGCTCAAGGGCGCTGCAGGAAGGATTAAGGGCGCTGCAAAAAGGATTAAGAGCGCTAAAACAGTGATTAAGGGCGCTGTAATAATGATTAAAGATGCTAAAACAGTGATCACGGGCGCTAAAACGCGGATTTATGAACATAACTGTAAAAAACGGCAAAAATTTTAAAAACTTGTTAGAATCTGTCGATCAGCCCTCCTTCTAGCGCCAATATGTGATCCATTTGAATCTAGACCTTGCTCAAACACAATAAACAAACACATTAGAAGATTGAAATGCAAGTTAGAAACATGATTCCTCAAGAAATCCATTTATCAATGCTCTAAATAGGAAAATGAAAGCAATACAATGAGAAATCAACAAAAGAGATTAAATCCTATGAAAGCAATGTAAATTCTTGATCTCTTGAGGGAGTTGGTGCAAATAGGTGTGTGGAGATTTTCCCTTTCCCAACTCCTTGAATGCAAATGTTGATTGAAGATGATTGATCCACTTGATGAAGACTTTGAATGTATGCTCCAAGCTAAAATCTGCAAAAAACCTAGCTATGATTCAATGAGATGAATGAGAATTGCTAAGTATTTTAGCATGGTAACTTTGCTTGAGATATGGATGATAAAATGCATGGTGAAGCATTCTATTTATAGAATGTTGAAATGGAAACAAAGCCAAAATGGAGCAATGTGGGACAAAGATTCAACCAATGATATAATGCCACTTGTCAACATGTGATTGGGTGAGGAATGAGCAAGTTTTGATCCATGTGCAAGTTTGAAATTTGAATTTGATGAGATGACATGTTTAGGGGGGATGAAAAATGAGTTAAATGCCAAGTGGGAGACATGTAAGAGACAATGTAAGAGCTTTAAATGCTTTGTTGGATGGACAAGTCCTTTTGGGGGGAGATTTCAAATTTGAGGAATATTCCCACTTAGATGCCTTTTTTGAATGAAAATAGGGAATTATTAAATCAAATAAATGATTTAATTGTGCAAGTTGCAAAATCTAGAGGATTTGAATGATTAGGATTAAATTAATCAGGATTTGATTAATTTAAGGGGATATTTAGCTGATTTGACAATTTGATTTAGATTTTTGGATTAATTTAAATCAAAAAGAGAGGAATATGATAAGAGGCTAATTAAATAAAGATTTTGATTTATTTAATTAAAAGGGATGGTGTTAGATTAAATTAAATAAGGTTTTAATTTATTTAATTTATGTGATAGACTTTAAGATTTAATCAAATAATTATTTAATTAAATAGGATAATTAGATTAGATGAATTGATTTAATTAACAAGGGAAAGTGACTTAATTAGACAAAATAATTTATTTAATTAAGAGACGAATATTGATGAATTTAATCAGATAAGGGAATTTGATTAAACAGTTAGATTGAGGGAGGATTTAGGAAGAAACGATGTTAATAGATCAGAGTGTGATATCAATCTGTATATTTTCGATGTCTACATAATCAATCAAACCTTATAGGAAGATATCTGAGTACCTTTTTCACAACTTTATTTTCTTTCAATTCCTCACTAAGACCTAGAATAGAGTTGACAATTTCATCAACCCGAAGTAGGAATGTGACAATATTTTCATCTTCTTTCATCTTTAGGCTTTCAAATTGAGATCTATGAGTTTGCATCTTTTCCTTTTTGACATTGTCATCACCTTCATAGATGGTATGCAATTTTCCCATATTTCCTTTGTTGTTTTGTATTGTATCACTTTCAAAAATTTAGAGTTATGGAATCCACATAAAATAGCATTCCTTTCCTTAGCATTAGTTTTGCAAGCCCTCTTTTTGGATTTATCCCTAGGAGGGAGTTTAGGGATCTCATATCCCTCTAAAATAGACATATTGATATCAAGTCCTAGATCCATCAAGTAGGAATCTATCCTAACTTTCTAGAATGCAAAATTAGACCCATCAAAGAGTGGAGCTTTATTTGCAGAGAATCCTTCCTGAGAAATTGAGTGAGCCATCATAAAACTACTAGAAGATGTTAGGCTTCTCCAAGGGAACATGGCTCTGATACCAATTGAAAGGCACACAATTTAATGAGAGGGGGTGAATCATTAGATCTAATCAATTCAAAACTCTTAACTTCAACTCAAATATCAAATCATGCAACTTGAATAAAAAAAAATACTAATAAAGCAACAACATAAGTACATACATCTATACATGAGAACACCAAATATACATGGAGAAAAAAGATGGAAAAACTATAGTGAGAATATCTGCTTGGATCTATTGTCCAAATCCAGCCTCACAAAAGAAAAATATAAAAGTGAGTTTTACAATATGAAGTAGGCACCAACCTACCAAAGAAATCAATCCCCTATTATGTTGGTAGGCACCAACTTACTAGAGACACCTATCCCCAATTGAATAAGTAAAATAGGTATAACACTAGTTAGTCCTACTAGATTATATAGATAAAGATTAAGGATCTTCAATTGTATCCTAAGGAATCTCATACACTTCTAGATTGGCTATAGACACTCTTCCACACTTCTTATGATCTTTTGATAATGGAGCAAAATTTTAAATGCAACTCACATTGAATAACTATAGCTTCACAATTATCTCCTTGTATATTCACCTTTTTCGCTCCATCCAATTCACATTGTGCACCCATTTAATTAATGAATATATACATGAAATTACATTAAAACTTCTTCTATGATGGCCAAGGGTCCACAAAGAACTAGGATGATATAAGGTTCACCTAAATTCAAATTACATGAAACATGTAATTTGGTTGATCCAAAAATAAATTATGTTGCCACCAAAAGAACATGACGTTGTGTGCTACCAAAGAACCTTAACCAGGTCCTATCTTGACACCACATGCAAGATTTAATTTTGTACACTACTAGTTGTTATTGAACAAGCCTTGAACACCAACTGGTTGACAAAAAGACACAAAGAACCTTCTATCACTACAAACATTTTGCATGCTAAACATATCCTTTGAAAACTCAAGAATATGATAGAACTAGTGTAGACATACACTCCTTCAAAATTGTAGAGCTAAACTGCATTTCTAAAAGAAATGTTGACCATAATTTTATTTCCAAAGAAATCTATTTGCCTTGAGAACTGGTTTGAAATATTTCAGTATAGACTTTTGTTTTACCAGGCTATCATAGTGAATTGATGAATGCATGATATTGCAAGCATATATCAATCACACATATGTCCAAAACTATAACTAGTAACATATATTTTTGCAAATCTTTACAACTCAATATGACAAGGAGAATATAATGATAATTCATGTACTACTTAGCCTTACATCCTTGACACAGTGAACTTCTTTGACATGAATGACAACCTTTATTCAACCATCTTATAAAGCTAACTCATGATGATGGGTTTCTCCAAAAATAAAGTCACATAATAGGATGATAGCTAGCACTTAAGTTATCCACAATTCAAGGTCAATATAGACCATAGATAATTTACAATATGATTATGCTTGGAAATGAAATCATTCCCCAGATACTCATGGAACTAGGAAGAAATTGGAGGAATGACACACTAAGATAAGAACAATCTTTTGGGTCAACATGAAAGAGTCCTAAATGTCTCAAGTCCTTGCAACATTTATACAAGATAACACAAGACAACAATGTTTATGACTAAAGTGATGAAAAATAGGGGTGTCCCTAGGGATTCCCAAAATGGAAAAGTGGATCCAAAGAGGAAAAAGTGGTCCTATTATTCCTCAATTCATTAAGAAATGTGATCCAAAAAATGAAATGACTATCAACCAAAAGGTGAGTCAAGTCAAAGTGTGAATATGCAAATTTCCCTTTTATGCAAGGAAGGGGGTCTAGGTCAAACAACACTTTGAGGAGAAAGATTAAAAATATAAAATCAACTCCAAAATAGCTTATATAAAGTGGATCTAGTAGAAATTTAGCATAAAATTGAAAGAACCAATAGAGTTTTTTGAAAAAATGAGAGGAATAAATGATGTGCACCATTTAAAAGTTGTTTCTGTAGGCTAAACAAGGACTCATTCACCTTAGGGAAAATGGGTCATGGTATACTTTTCTAGAAAACTCTAATTCTGAGAATGAATCTTGAAACCTGTAATTCCTTCTTGTAACTTGATATCTTCGGTCCTGTATCCGAATTTAGGAAAAATATACAAAACAAAATTTGTTATTTGTTGGTGGATAGGGGTTTTCCTCTAAGGTGAAAGCCCAAGTTTGGTAATTAAACATTGATGAAAATCATAGATCTGAAACATAAAGTGTGTGTGCAATCCTAACCATAAGTGTGTCTAAAATTAATACTAATAATGCAAAGAAACCCTACTCAAGTGTGCTAGAATTTAGGATCCCTAAATAAACATACACAATGATGAAGACCTACTCTAGGAGATCTCAAATCACCTTAATAAGTCATAAATCTGATTATACCTTCCTTAGGCTAAAAGTAGAGAGATAATAAAAGATGGAATCAATTAAGAAACAAGTCATTAGGCTTGGTTGAATGTCTTGTGCATCTTCCAAAACCTAGAATCCATCATGATCCTCCATATGCAACTATCATCAATCCTTTGGAAATGCTTGATCTTGACAACAAAAGGAGCTTGAAGACCTACAAAAACAACTCAAATGTTGCTCCAAGACTTCACTTTTGAATGCTTCTCCTTGCTCTTGAATGCTTGAGCTCATATGAATTTCTCTTCCTTCTTGTCTTGAGCTCTAGTGTAAAATGAATGTGAGACTTAGTTTTATAGGCTTCCCCTCTAATTTTCCAAATATCAAATCCCAAAATCCAACATGTGAAATTTGAATTTGAGAGATTGAAATGCCACCAAAACATATCAAAAGTTGAGTCTAAGGCACTTAATCAGGACCCATTCGCCCATGGGAAAATGGGTCGTGACCTAAAACTTTAGGATTCCATAAATATTGGGGCATTAATTTGATCTCTAGCATTTATTCAATGCAGGTTGTGGTGTCGGGAATTAAATAAAATTAAGTTAACTAGGCCTTGGGATACATGATTAAGGGGTATTAAGGGCCTATTAATGGGATTTTTAAAATGCATTAATGAAAAGATCACCAAAATAGGTCCAAATAAGTATTAGTTGTACTTTCTCCTAGAAAGGGGTACAATTTTCTACACTACAATGACATAAAGAATAATGGAGATACAAATAGATAAATGTCATGACAGGTGAACATTTTCTTTGTATCTTGTGCCAATGAGAACAACAAGGGTCATCCAAAGAAAAATAACAAACATAAAGAAATTATAACCAACATAATATGGGAGATCACATCACGAGTAAGAAAACACACAAAGAACAAACACAAGGGTACTACACATGCAAGAAGATCTAAAGAAAATTATTCACATCACAATATTGCTCATCATAAATGGAAGGAAGACAATATGATAAAGGGACTACAACAAGTTCCGTACTAGGAGAATCTGTAATACCCCTCATGTTGTTGATACTCTTAGATACTCTTTTGTGTTGGTTTTGTACTTGGTTTGTGATGGTGATCATTTCACCGGATTGGTTGTGTGTGGATTCATGGTTTACTTGCTTTGATGCACTTGATAGTACTTATGATGGTTGATGATACATTATGTGGTCATCATATTATTTGGTTGTGTTATGGTTTTTTTTAATAATATGTGGAGATGTTGTGGTTTAATGTTGCTATGGATTCTAATGTGTTTGCTAGTGAGTCTTGGTGAAAGGATGGAGTAGCATCACTCGCTTGTGAGTGCCCTGCTACCCCGCGATTACCTTTCATGGTGTGTCTGTAATGGATATTTACATGCTACTTGACATTTGTTTCTATGCAGGATGTAGGTATAGGACACTGACTCCACCTGCTTGACAGTTTTGAGTGTGTCCCATAAACCCAATGGGTATGATGTTGAAAAGGGAGTTGATAAGGAAGTGTCCCCATCCCAAGTTTGTCCCCTCGTTGTGAGTCTTATGGTGTCATTGTCTTGACCTTGTCTTTGTTTCAATGTTCGTTGTTGATTATTTATTTTATTTGTGAATAGTTGTTATTTAATTAATCTTTATTTTGTATAGGATTAATTAATGTTATTTTGTTGATATGATTACTTATAGGTAATTGTAATTAAGTTTCATTTTAGATTTAAATCTTGTAATTTAAAAGTTGTTTAATTAATTAAAAGGTATAAATTAATTAATTTAAATAAATAATGTTGTTGAGAATTGTAGATTGTCTCTTTCAAATATTAAAATTATAAAATTTAGAGATATTATCATGTGAAGATAAAGATTAAAATAAATGAATTTTTAAATTAAATTTGTGGGATAAATGTGAGCTTTTAAAGCAAGAAAAAGAAACCAATGCATGTTGTGGATTTTTGGAAAAGGAAGAGCTTTATTTATTTTTCTTTATTTTTATTATTGTGAAAAAGGAAGAAGTTTTCTCTTTACGAGAAGGGTTTTGTTTTGGAAGAAGTAACAACAATTGGAGAAAAATATGTGTGCTTCTCTGTTAATTTGTCTGAAAAGAAAATAAGATAGATGGTATTAGAAGTTAGCTTGGTAGAAGGAGTTGGAGGAGAAACTGCTGAGGAAGACTAATTTCGAGAAAGGAAGAAGGTTGTCGTGTTGTGGATTTGATATCAAATGTAGGACTCCAGGTTCCTCTTTGTTTCATTTAAATTCCTTTGTTCTATTAGTTTCTATTGGAAAAATAAATATCTTGCCTATGTGTTTGAATTAGATAATTTTATTTAAAAAGTAGATTGTGTTTTGAAAATTTGTTTTGGTGAAAACTTTTAAACCCTCTGTAAAAAAACTGTAGAAAACTCTTTGATTCTTCTTTAATAAATTTAGTTGTGAAATACTTGTTTGGAAAGGAAAAGAGAAAATAAATTGTTTTGGGGTTAAATTTGCATGCCCAGATTCATATTGTGTCTGAAGGAAAAATCAAACTGTTATCTTCTTTCATTTTTAAGTTCCTTATGTCTATATATGTAACACCCCTCTGTTTTGGCTCTTTGATCGGCATTGTTCTTCCCTGTTATGATTGTGTCTGATTATGCTTTGACTTTGGAACTAGGTTGCTTTTGATTGCAATTGTTTTTCAATATGGATGTTATATTTCAATGTGATGTTATCCTGATGTTACCTTTATGGCATGTTTTGGATTAACTTAGAAGATATTTGATTTAACGATGTTTTATGTTGTTGATCGTGTTATTGAGGTTAGATGCATCAGTTAGTGATATTGTATTGGTAAAGGGTACAAGATTGTATCACTTTCTTGCGAGTGCCCTACGATTCTGAGATTTCCTCTTCATGGTTTGATTGATCATATTATGTATATATGCACATTCGACATGCTCTTTGTTGCAGGTTGGCAGGTACATGACGTCGACTCCACCTGGTTTCCAGGTTTGAGCGTGTCCATTGACCAACGGAAATTAATTGAGAAATAGTAGCTAGGTTTTCTGTGTTAAGTCGTTACCCTAGTCACCTTGTGTCGTCGGGTTGTAGTCGGGTTTGGTTGTTTCATGTTGCCCTGATCACCTTGGTCTTTAATTAAATTCAAGTTAAATGGCTTAGGTTGCTTAACTATTGATTAAATGCTTTTGATTATAATGCTAGGAATGTTACTTTATTAATTAATTTAATTTAGTTAATAAAATAATCTAATACTGGATTAGATTTATTTTATTGATTAATTAAATTAATTATGTGGAATTGATTAAGTTATTATTTTGAATTAAAAGTGTTAAAAGATTTAAATTAGTTTGTGTGAAAAGAAGGTTTTAAAATATGTTGAATTCTATTTAGAAATTGGAATTTTGTTTTGAATTATTTAAAATTAAAAATATCTTCAAAATGCAATAACTTTGGGTGGAAAGGATATTTTAGGGGAGTTGACTAAATTTGGAAAACATAATTTTTGGAGAGAAAAATGTGAGGGAAAAGAAAACCCTCTTTTTGAAGCAAAATTGATTTGTTCATTGTGGGAGCAATTGGACATTAAATTGCATGGGATCAACTGTATTTGGATAGGAATGGGGAAAGGAAGTGATGGCTGCGATCTCACGTGCTCTCGTTGCTTGTGTGCAAACATTCTCTCATTTGAATTTCTTGCTTGAGAATGGAGGTATTTTATCATTTCTTCATATTTACTTGATCTTAAATGGTTTGAATGATTCTAATTGTAATGGTAGTATGTTGGAATCCTTTCATGTATTTTATTTGAATCAAGTTGATAGTGTAGAATTTATTTTGAGAAATTTTTGAGAATTTTTCCAAATACAAGGTTACCATGCCCAAATTTTAATTAGAGGCTCAAATTGGTGTTTTTATGTTAAAAGTGTGTTGTTGGGAACTTTTGAATCAAAAGGGTATTCTTACATTATTTAATTTTTGAATTTTAAATTTTAAGCTTTTTCATACTTCATCAATGGTGGAACCTGGATATTTGTGAAAATTGGTTTAAAATTAATTGGTGTTTTTATGTTAAAAGTGTGTTGTTGGGCACTTTTGAATCAAAAGGGTATTCTTACATTATTTTATTTTTGAATTTTAAATTTTAAGTTTTTTTATACTTCATCAATGGTGGGACGTGGATAATTGTGAAAATTGGACTTTGTTTAAAAATGGATTTTTGAGAATAATATTTCATATTATAATAGGGAATGATAGAAAATGCATATGAATTCTTTGAATGAGATCATTTCAGATCTTTTCGCTTGTTCAAATTTATGATTTGTTATTTTAGTGTAAAAATGTGATTTGATTTACTTTTGAGAATTTGCAAAGAATGGTAATCATCTAAATTGATTACATGCAATGTGTCCTCATGTGACTTGGATTTAAGAAATCCTAATATTAGCTTATTTAGCTGCTTATAATGTTTTTTAGTGGTGTTTTCATTCATTCTCAGTGTATGGGCAATATCGTATGATTGTATATTTGTGAGTGTACTTTGGTTGTACTAAGTTTGGTTTCCAGAGGTTAGGGAACCCTTGATCGAGTTGTTTATTCTTTTGGAGTTATTTGTTTATGTAAGCCTTCTAGTTGTGTTATCTTGAAGTGATGTTATGTCTCTTGTGTTTTGTTATTGTCTCTCTTGGGTAGTGCATGAGTTATGCTTCAAAAGAAACCTGGTTACTATGAACAAGTTGTGTGACCTTATGGTTTAAGGTTGAGTCTTGTTATTAGTTCTTTATGTGGGTTGTCATTATGTTAGTCAACCTTGTGTTAGCCTTGGGTAGTGCATGCTTTGGTTTTAGTTTTGGACATCTGTAGTGATGTGTTACTTGTTGAGATGTATTGATTATTTGTGATAAGTGTTAGTGCATTGTCTACCCTTGGCATGTGGTTGAGTTATGTGTTGTCGATAGGGGAGTGGCTTTCAAATGAGCGCCGGGCCCAAAGTGGTTCCAGGATAACTCATGTGAGAGTTAGTTAATTAAGTGAAAATTAAAATAACTTACTAGGGAGAGAGTAGCTTCAAACATTAATAAGATAATTTAGCCTCGCTCATTGGCTCAAGGGCTTGTACGAGACTTGAGATGAGTCGGGAAGGCCTGGAATGGCAAGATCATTATCTTATCTTCTCGAAAGATAATCGATTCTGCTCTGGTGTGCATATGGCGCCGGGTTCGTGAGAGGTTACCAAGATATCCCTAGAGGGGGGCCGGGACCTAGGAAGAACACCATTGGATAACCAATGCAGCCTTTGCGATGACACTCCTCCTATGACAACAGTCAGTATGGTATTGTACCGTTGGTTTATTTTGTACAGTGATTGTACTCAATTTTGTACTCTGGAAGCATTGTAACCATGATGTTAAGTGATGTGGTTTATGTTCTGGTCTCAGTTTAGTTTATGTGTTAGCATGTGTCTAGTGGTAGATGGTCTTGTCTAGGAAATCCTTGTTACTATCTCCTAGCACGGAGGGAGTGGGGCCTTTGGGTTCCACGTGGTTGGGTGGTGTGCATTCTTTTCCTTTGGCTCTTCTTCTTGTTCGTGTGGTTGTGATTTCCAGTTGGAGAGCTCGTTGGATGCTGTTGCTTTTCTGGCTTCGTTCTTTTCAGTTGATCTTTATTTTATTACCCCTCATTTATTATCGAGGTGGAATTTGTAAATTGTAATCATGATTATTGAATTTATCTCATTCGGGGAATGAGTGTTGTAATCTTATTGTTTAAATGTTGTTAATTAGAATCTTGACGTATTTATTATCCTTGTTGTAATTTATCTTGTTTGGGATGTATGTAATCTTAATTCTGTAAGTGATTAATGTTTTGGTTTCAGTTGATGTTAATTGTTGTTTGGGTTTTTAAGTAATCTTTGTCTCATGGCCTTAGAGGTTGTTGGCAATATGTATTCATCTTACATGTTAATTGTACTTAAACAAAAAAAAAAAATGGTACATTTAAGTAATGAATTACACTAGGTTTCCTATTATTATCCTAATTGTAAGTAATATCATTTATATAATCATCTCTCATTTTTAACTTATATTGGAATAAGTAAGGTTCAATTTCATGGTTTGGTGAGGGTGGTAAGGTGGAGTTAGATGATGATGTGGATGGGTGGTCAAGAGGTAATTTATCAAAGTTGGATTGGATGGATGGATCTGATCATTGGGTAAGGTTTCACACTTTTCAACAAGTTGTTGAGCTATGGAACAATGTATTTGTTTAAAATCTTTTGAACTTTTACTTCTTCTTGCATAGGTTTTGGATTATGAAGGGGTAATCGAGGTGTTTCCCAAAATTGATATGTTTTCTTCCTTTGGAGGAGAAACTGAAGGGACCACCAAGGGTTTGGAAAGCACCGTATTACTAGGTCTAAATTTCTTTTTCTTTGGGAGGCACAAAATTAATTATATGATTATGCCTTGGTCTTTTATAGGATGATAGAGGTGGAATCATAGCATACATGCCATTTGGATGGGGAAGGATACCTAGTTCAAACTTAGGTTCATCCACTACCTATAGGGTAGGATAGATATCCGTCAAAGTCATAATAGACTGAGGAACCTTAGGTGGGATATTCTAAGGGACAACTTGACTATATTCTTAATTTTAATTTTTTTTAAGGATACGAAGAAATGATCCTCACGAGGCTTAACAAGTATAATAGATTGAGGCTAAAAATAATCTAATAAAAAAATTCCATGAGGAGATAAAGACTTAAATCCATTATGATAAATAGTGTGTATTTCTTCTTCAAATGGGAACTTTATGCACTTTTGGATAACTAATGGGACCAAATTCATTGATTGTAGCCATGGATAGCCTAACTTCAAATGAAATTGGTCCAACATAAAAATTATAGTAAATGAAACATATAATTATTTAGGTCCAATTTTTATCAAGAGATTTATAGAACCTATTGTAGGGTGAATAGAACCATCATGAGTTTTTAACCATGGTTTTGATTGTTCATAGTTATCTTTGTAAAGTTCATGCACAAATAAGAATTCTTCAATGAGTATCTCCCTTGTGGGTTTTCTATTAATTTGATTGGTGATATAGAGAGGACTCTCAGGTGCATTTATGGATGCCAAATGCATCAATATGTGTAAAATCAATGTTAGGAGATAATGTGGTTCGACCCTTATGAGGTTGAACTTATATTGTGTTGACAACATTAAATAAATCATCTTCTTCACCATTATCACTAAACTTCATAAATTTTCATGAATGACCTAACAATGGGTCTATAAATATTTATAAATTTTGGTTAGATGGTGAAACTAATTTACTTCCTTTGTCATTAACATCAAACAACTCAATTTAATTAGAGTTGACGAGGTCTTGCACTTGGTGCTTAAGATGCATACATGATTCCATATCATGTCTAGGTGTATGACGTTATTGACTAAATGATTTTGTGTTAAAGTTTGGTGGTAAAGGTTTACATGTGTCAAAAAGCCTAATCAAAGGGAGTTGATTCATGTTCTTGTTTAGCAACTGTAACATTTTCACATGAAGAGAATTGGGAAATTGTAAAAATTTCCTATCTCTTGGCCTAAATTCATAGGGATTTGTGTTTATGGCAGCGACTTGTGTTTCAATGTTATTAATAGTTTGAGGAGTGTTTATCTTAATGAAAGTTTTAGTTTTCCTTTTTAAATGATTGGTAAATTTTTTGATGTATAGCTTTAGAATCAATAGGATTTGGTGAAGGTGTACCTTTTATCAATACTTGATGATTTGTACACAAATGTGTAAAAGAAGGATACTTCATCAACACTATCTTATCTTGAATACTAGGTTGCAAGTTTCCTATAAACAATAGATGAATTTCAGCATCGACAAGATTATATGAGATTTGTGATTAAAGAGATTGGTATTATATTATGATGTCTTTGTTACCTAATTTTTCTTTCAACTCAATCAAGTGGAGCTGGAACAACATTTGCAACTAAAGATAAAAAGGTACACATTAATTTTTGCTAAAGTTCTATTCATATGCACAAAATTATTATCAAATGTATTGTAGTTTATTGTGCTAGTGTTTACAAGAGGAAATATTGCACAAGTTTTGCATAAATTGTCATCTTTTATTCATAATTACAATTGTATGGTGTCCCACACAAGCTATGGGAATGATTGATTCAATGCAATATAAAAGTAAACTATACATTTGAAGAAAAAGAAGATCATATGAAAGGAATAGGGATTTGTCATTGCTTGAATGATGAACCACAAGGTTGAACTACTTCATCTTCAACTGCTCTTGCTTGGTTGCTCTAGAAGTTGCTCTGTTGCCCTGGAAGTTACCTACAAGGGATTGAAAAGTTAGTGTTAGATCTGAGGATGCCTACTCTCCTCATATACAACATCAAAAATCACATAATTTACTCACATAAGGCATTAAGTCAGATTTGTAGTCATCATGAATATCAAGGAAAAGCAAAAGATTATTATCAATATCCATCAAACTCTGAGCTTCATTGTTTTATCTAACATGTTTGTTCACTGTGCAGGTATAGGTACATTTTTCATTGCTGGATTATTTTTCATTGACATCACAGGATTATATGAAGCCTATAGGGTCTACCATAGATGCCTTTATCCTTATCAAAACATGAGGGTTTGCCCATAGTTTTGTGAGAATGTTCAAGAGCATGAAGGCTATCGGAAAATAAGAGAAACTATCAGATATCCTCAAGATCTTTCCAACATTTAGAACACTATCCTGAAGGGAATGGGATCAAAAGAGATCATGTAGGTTACTTTAGGGGTAATAGGTTATTCAAGTCTTGAGATCCATTTTGAAGATAGGTTTGACAACTAGTTCTAAGGCATTGGAACATAGAGAATGCTTCATTAAAATAGTGGAATTGTATACCATGCATGAATTTTAATTTTCACAAGCCATAAGGAGCAGTCAAGTAGGAGAAAGACCAGGAATGTGAAAGATATAATCATAGCTATCAGTAGGACAGTCAAAAGATAATAGTAGGTATAAAGGAAAAGTTCTCAAACAATGGAGCCATGGCTGAGATAGTAGTTCCCAAAACATGAAGAGCCCTCAATTTATTTGCAAAACCCTCAACCATAATAAGGTAGAAACCCTCAAAGTACCTGTAGCAATGATATTGAGCAAACAAAGCTACAAAATATTGAAACCATGGCATACAAAATGGATATTAACCTACAAGACTTCCTCACCATTATTGTGTGCAAAAGAATCAAAGCATTGAGCATGAAAATACACAGAAGAATGAGAGTTTCAGACCCTAAGTGCAAAGGATTTTTTGTTTTTATTTTCTTAGAAACAAGATCATGAAGTTTACCAAAATTGAGTATGAAGAGAAAAGTACAAAAAATTAAAACATTTTCATTATTTTCTACATAATAGAGCACAAAACAAAATTTTATTTATAGATAATGGTGGAGAAAAGGAAAAGTGTATACAAATAGAGCTTACCCAACTCATCTTCAACATAGATATCTATAGATGAAAGCTCTAGAAAACTCTCCAAAGACCTCCACGAATGTCCCAGTTGAAGCACTCTATGGGTGATCCCATAATAGTGGTTTACAATTTTTGGCCAAACTGGACACTGAAATTATTATTTTTAACTAAATCTTCACATTCGGGCACCTATAGCGGCTAAAATGTGAGGAATTTGAAGATGGTGCAAACTAGAGTCTCATCAAATTTTGTCTGTAGATTCTAAAAATATTTTTTTCAATTTTTTTGGAATCAAATTGCACTTCTTTTTCCATCTCCCATGAAAATAGATTTTTTCAAAAACAACATTTTTAAAAGTGGCCTTTACAGTATAACGCATAATTTTTTCCATGAAGGATAAAATTCTAATTCTTTCAAATTTAGATTTGTAACTCTAATATCTAGTGCTTCCACTTGGTTAGATAGTTTTTTATTGAATATTTTTTCCTTAATCAAGTTTCAAAGTCAAGCAATTACAATTGGATTGTACTGTATAGCATATCTTTTTGAATATGTCAAATTTAATTTATTTTTTTTTTGGATCAAGGACTTCAATATCTGGTGCACTCATATTTTTCAATTTTTTTTTGATAATCTTCTATTTTTCCACATGTGAAGAACAAAGAAATTCATTTTCGATGAAAAACCTATGTTTAATAAAACTTAAAAAACAAATACATAACAAAACCAAAACATATTAAAATTATATTCATTGGATACCTTGTTCTGAGGAATACCATAATCATTTGAAATAAATTTTAAATGAATTCATTTGATCTCCCAAAATCTAAATCAAAAGTGATTTTTTATCAGCATTTTGATAGGTGTAAAGGAGACACATTTACAGGTATGGTTTAAAACTAGTGAGGTTCTATCCAAGGGGGTTTGATCTAAGGTGCTTTGATCAAACCCTCTTCAATTGGAATCCTTAAAATGGAGCATTTTAAGGATTAAATCATTATATTTTCTAAAAATATGTGATTTCAGCTAAAATTCGTTCCTCTCAGGAATTGTAAACCACTATTATGACAGCACCCCTATTGGCAGCTCAAAGTTTCTAGAGTATGCAAAGTGAAAATGAAATGAAATGAAGTGTGTGGCTGTAGGATTCCTTAGGGTTTCTTTTTTCCCTAAAGTTTGGCTGACCATCAAATGATATTTTTTTCCATTTTTTTAAATATTTCAAGATGAATTAATGCCCTGTGTTATGTATTCAAATTCTTTGTGCTTATATTTTGCATAGTTTGCAAAGTCTAGTCAAATGTCCCCTTTGCATTGATTCCCAAAACATGGTCGAGTCAAATGCCTTTATTTTTTCACCAAATTTGAAATATAAAAGCACTCTTGAAGTGATAAATTATAAATCACTTTGATAAATGTTATATAAGTGCAAAGCTAAAGAGGAATTTCAAGATATGGTCAAAGGGTGTAGTTTGAGGATTTATGAGCATTGCCAAGCATTTAGGAAGTGGTTTGGGAAGTTATCTAGCAATTGGAGGAGATATGGGAATTGTTTTGACTCAGTTTTGGAGGAGTTTGAAAGCATCTAGAAGCATTTTTAAGTTCCTTTATGGTAGGATAGTTCAAGCCTTGATCTCTTCTTCATTTTAAAGCCTTTTTGGAGTCTTTTGAGGGGCTAAAAAATAGGCTTTATTGTTGTGCATGACCAAGGGAGGTTGAAGTCCCTATCTTTATGCAACTGTTTGAAAAGCATAAAGTAGTTCTTCAAACTTCATTTTTGAAGTTAGTTCTTTTCATTCTCATGCTACATTGTAACTTTTTTGGAGGTTCTTTCAGTAGGAGATAACATTTGAAACTCTTTTACAAACATGTATAATAGTTTACACCTTGGAAATCAATGAAGATAATCAAGTTTTTCCTTCTCAATTTCTATTTTATTGTGTGCATTTGAATGATAGATGCAATTACTTGTGAATTTTTCTTATTCCTTGTTGTGTCTCATTAGTAGCACCTTTTTTTAGAAAATATGTATGTTGCAGGTTGTAGGTTGTGTTGAAATACAAGTGATTCAAGTTTTGAGGAGTATAATGTCTTCCTTCTAGGATTGTATGAATTAAAGCATTCTTATGAAATATTTATGCAAAATCATATAGGTATTGAGTTTTGCATGTCAAGCTTTGTTGTTGGTTGAAATTGTGTGTATAAGTATCTTTACAGGTTTTAGATAACATTTTTGGTGCATCACCTTAGGAGTTAGTCTTTCAGTTTATGTTTCTTCCTTACCCTTTCCTCTACAAAAAAACATTAGAGTAGTTAGTTAGGTGAGTACCTTAAGAGCCAACTTACTTTGGAGGTTATTTTTTGCTTTAGGTAACCACAACCTAGAAAAGTTCCCATGTTTCACCAATATGCTAAGTTCTACAACTTAGCAAGGGTGCACTATTAGGAGACAATAGTCTTATTTTTTTAGGCATGTCTCTATCTTATGGAATAAGCTGAAATTCATTAAATCAAAAACCAAGCACTGGAACATTCATGTATTCAAAAATAATTTTCATCAGAAGGAGTTGGTTTTCAAGCAACTCTCTGAAATAAATGAGAAAATTATAGTACAAGGGTTGGATACTGAGACCTATCATCAGAAAAAGAAGTTGCAATTGGAATGGGCTAAGTTAGTGGCTAGAGAAGAGATTTATTAGTGAGAAAAGTCATGGGAGTTATGGTTGAAAGACGGGGATAGAAATACATTTTTTTTCATTCTTCAGCATAGTTTAAGAAGGCATCAAATATGGTTTTCTCAATTCAGAATTTAGTAATAGGAGAGCTACTTACATTAGAAGTGGAGATTCAAAATGAGGGTGTTAGATTTTTCTCATAGCTATTAAGTAATCCAGGAATAATGTAAGATAGCATTAGACATTCAAGAAGATTTGTTAGAAAGTATTCCAAAGTTGATTACTGATGAAAACAATAATTGGCTAATAGGGTCACTCACATTAGAGGAAGTAAAGAAGGTGGTATTCTCCTTAGCTCTAGATAAGGCACCAAGTCCAAATGGATTTACAATGCTCTTCTTTCAAAACTGTTGGGAGTTTGTAGGCATTAACATCTTGATGGATTTAGAGGAGTCAAGGAAATTTGGAATAATGCTAAATAAGTTTAATACAATTTTTATAACCATTATTTTGAAGGTGAAGGCTTTGAAAACATTTGCAGATTTTAGGCCAATTTCATTATGCAATACAATATATAAGATCTTTACAAAATCCATTTATTTTAGAATTCAGCCTTTCATCACAAGAGAAAGGAGGTTTTGTGCCTCGTTGGGAAAGTTCAGATGGAGCAATAGTTGAGCATGAAGTATTGAATTCTATCAAGTCTAGTAATGTTCCATCATTTATTATTAAAATTGACATGATGAAGGAATATGTTAGAGTTAACTAAGACATCTTGATTAAAGTATTGCAAAAATTTGGATTTAGTAACAACTGGTGTAAATGGATTAGATCTTTTTTTTCAGGGGCTAAAGTTTCAGTTTTAGTTAATGGGTCTCTAGTTGGCTTTTTTGGAGCCACTCAAGGGGTTAGACAAGGGGACCCATTGTCTCCTTTTCTATTTATTCTAATGGTTAAGGCTTTGATCATATCAATTTGTAAATTACATAATCAGGGGCTATGGCAGGGTATATAGATTCCAAATACTCATATTGTTGCAACACACTCATTATTTGCAGTTGATACATTGTTATATGGAAAGTCAACTTTACAAGAAGTTGTACAGGTGAAGAGAATTTTAGAAAATTATTTCATAAAAATTCTTCAGTTTCAAAGAAGATAGTTGATTTGTTGGTTTTTCAACTGGCTGAATTACTTAGCACTTATCTAGGGATCCCTTACTTTATGAGAGTGGAAAGAATTAAATATTGGTAAAAAATCATTGAAAGACTCAAATCCATAATTTTGTCATGGAAAGCTAGGTGGTTGACTCTAGAGCTAGTCACATTATGATGACCAAGTCTATGTTAGCATCCATCCCAAATTATTACCTTGCTATTTTGAAGGCACCTAAATGCATAATTAATAGTATTAAGAAAATTATTAAAGACTTCTTATGGAGGGGTAATATTGATGAAAAAAGGAAAGTGCATTTGATTTCTTTGGATAATGTGTATGAACAAATATGTTGGAGGGGCTAGTTTGCACAATATATCTGCAAGAAATTTAGCGTTAGGTGCAAAATTGTCTTGGCCGTGTATAAGAGGCCTAAACTAAAATGGTGCTCTATAATGCAACATGAATACTTAGATAATAGTAACCCCCACAAAATATTTACAATTGAAAACCCCCCAAATGGATCAGCAACGTGGAATTTTATCATCATTTGTCGTGAGGTCATCCTTCCATACTTGTCCTAGGAAGTTAATAATGGGGAGAAAGTTCTTTTTTGGAAGGGTCCTCATGGAATGCATTTCCTTCAATTTCATCTTTGCAAGTTCTACAGCCTTTGGAACACATTTTATCAAAGGAATGGGGTTCCAAGTTAATATATTATTTTGATACAATTCATCCCATTACATGAAAATTTTAATGGAAGAATCTTTCTAGTTTAAATGTTTATCTTCAAAAAAATTCATTGCTAAAGAGGGAGCTAGAGAAGAGTGTTGTTTATTTATCAAGAAAAGAAGATAGATTATTTTGGGCCTTTGCTAAGAATGGAAGTTATTCAGTCAAAGAGGGATATAAGTCAATTATTGCAAGCTCAACTTAGTCCCAATCTCAGATAGCTTTCTCATTCTATTGGAACTCAATGACACTCCCTAAGATAGAAAGTTTTGCTTGGATTGCTCTTAAGCAGTGTATACTTATGAGTGATAGGTTTACAAAAATTGGGCTTTGTGGATCCCTTTAATTGTGGTTTTTGTCAAGAAGTTCCTAAAACTATGGATCATTTATTTGTTAATTGTAATGTAGCTCAAGTTTATTGGAATTTTATGAGGGAAAAATTGAATATCTATTTTCCATTACCTAACTCTTTATGGGACCTCTTTTCAAGTTGGCCTATTTTGTATAAATCATCCCTATATGCTTTGCATTTGGAAAATAGTCTCATCAATAGTTACCTAGTGTATATAGTGGGAGCGTAATAAGAGGATTTCTCATAAGCAAAACCATTCTCTATAGCAGTTTTAGTTCAAAATGGAAAAGTAAATTTTAGAGGTTGTTAATTCCTATGTTCGGAGCAATAAGGGTCTCTCTTCTACTTTTTCTAGTTGGGATAACTAGATACCGAGAAATTGGGAGAATATATCATTTAGCCATTCTTTAGGAATCAATAAAGCATATGTGGGAATAAACAAGGTAGGTCTAAGGTGAATTGGTCACCTCCAGGCTCAAGTTTTCATAAGCTTAACTTTGATGGGGCATCTAAGGGGAATCTTGGATTGTCAAGAGTAGGAATGTGTATTCATGATTCTAGAGGCTATATGTTAGTGGCATATGCACTAAAATTGCATAATGACACAAATAATATGGAAGAGGCTAAAGCTTTGTTGCAAGGTTTGCATTTGGCGAAAGAGGTAGGTTTAAATAAGTTGCATATTGAAGGGGACTCACTGATTATTATAAATTCCTGCAAATTTTTAAAAAAACTAAAATTGGAGGCTTCAATACATTTTACAGAGGGCATGGTTATTGATGGATTCTTTTTAGGAAGTCCAAATTTCACATATATACTGGGAAGGAAATAAAATAGTAGATAGACTTGCAAATTTGGGTTTTGAAGGGAAAGAATTTAAGCGTATGGATATAAGGGCATTAGAAAAAGAAGATTTATTCTTGCAAGTTTTATTTTCTTCATAAATTAAGGAAAATTAAACTCTTTCAAATTTGTCGAAGGTGATCAATTGAATATTAAAGGTGTTGGTAGGCATGCTAATGATAACTCTACATCCTCTAAATCACATGACAAATCATGATAGGAGCTCTCACACTGGAAATGATTTAGCCTCAGTCATTGGTGTTTGGCTTATTTTGTTTTGATTATGTAGGTACTTAGGCAATAATCAAAAGTAATGCATTTGGTTTTTTGAAGAAATGTGAATTGGAAAACATGCGCAACTTTCCCGTCAAGCTTTGCAACCTTCATTTGTCATCATTTGATATGTATTATTGTTATGTATATCAAGTGATCATGGATTTCCTTCTTAAACATGCTTGTTAGCCAAGTTTGATGCCTTGTAACACATGCTGGTAAGATTTAGAGTGGCTTGTAAAATAGAGCAAGTGGAGGAATTTTCACTAACGGTCTTTGCAAGGAGGAATTATGGTAGTTCTGGGAGGTGGCGAAATGGTTTAGTTAAAAGCTAAGGTGTATGTTAAATGGTGTTTCATCCTTGGAACCTTCACTTCAACATGCAGATGTAGAGTTGGGAGAATCCCTTTGAAGAGGTTTTGACAGATGAGGACCTTGCAATAATCTTCAACATGGAATGTCCCAGGGTTGTGGAGAGTATTAACACTATAATCAGCATGGAGGTAATCAACCCTTCTATGTGTCGAGTGTTGCTTCCTTCACAAGTGTTGTCAATATTCTTTTCAAACTTATTGGACATTATTTAGTCTTTCAAAGAATTGGAAAGTATAGCCTTGAGGTATGTCAAGTTTCAATTTCTTTAAGGAAAAATGTTGTTAATTGTAGTTCAGGTCTATAGTGTTTATTAAAGGAAAAGGGATGATAGTATGTTTTTTTTTGCATAAATTGCTTAATCAATGTCAAGGTTTTTAGGAGATATATGAAGTAATGAAAATGGGCCTATAGGTTAATAATGATTGATTTTTTTTAAAAGCATTGAGGAAGAATTCTAATTTTTTCTATGTTGGGATGGAAATAGCTATAAAAAACAAATATTTTGTTGTTGCTTTTCTAAAATCTCATGCTTGTGTGCTCTTTGGTCAAAACCCCAACTTGGGGAAGCTGAAAATTGCATCTCTGACAAATGTTGTGGAAGGAGTCAACCTACTGCTAGAGAAAGGAGTATGCAAAAGAACCTTTGTGGGTTTGGAACCAATAAAGGAGAAAGGAATGGTTTTTGCATCAAAAGATCAAATGAAGATTTTTTATGGGAGAAAGAGAATTTGGGTAGTGGAAATTCAAGACTTAGAGGAAAGCCAGGGTGAAAACAACCCAATTGCTATGGAAGAATGATAGTTTGGCTTGTTTTTTTGGTGAACTAATTTTGCTAAGTTTAAGGGTTTTAGTTTTACACAATCTAGCCATTTGGGGTTTTTAGTATTCAGGAATGTAGCTTCTCTTATGTTTCTTTCAGGGTTATAGTTTGAATGTTCAATGTGTGGGAATGTAGTATCTCTTTGTTTCTTATAGGGTTATAGTTTGAATACTCAATGTATGGGAATGTGCAAATTTTGATATTAGTATTGATAGGGAAAATATGGATAGGGTATATATTTTCTGATGGAGACTTTTTGAACAAAGTTTTCAATTGCACTGCCAAGCTCAAGTGGCAATTAGAATTTCTTTTGTAAATCTTATTTTATATATTAATATATACATATATATCCATCTTGCCTCTTATCTAAAAAATAAATAAATATGAAAACCTGACATTTCGAGTTTATGGACTTATTTCGTCATAAATTAATTAAAAAAAAGAAAAAATAATAAAATTATTTTTAAAATTACATATTTGAAAACTAGAAATTTTCATATATAATGGGTTTTAATCTCAAAACAATTTAAAAAAAAATACTCATTAGCTATATTGCCAAAAACAATTCTCTTGAAATTTCCATGACCTTTCACTTATAAGTCTAAGCCTTTAGTGTTGGGTTACAATTCATTTTTTTAGCCTAAATCCAAATGAAAACCATGTCTTGTGAGTTTCAAACCTTTTGGAACAAGTACTCACTTCAAAATGAGCACCTATTTGAAAAAATTAATGGGTATTTGTTTTAAAGCTGAAAAATGACACTTGCCTTGAATGTGGACCCAACTTCTTGCACTTACCTTGAGGTTATTGAGTTGTTTTTCAATGAGAAAAACCATTCCAAGGCCATGTATTTCAATGATCTAAGAAATATTTTGGTTAATAATGCATCTTCAAAAATGAAGTTGATACATAATGCAGTAAAAGCTAACAAATGGTTGTTAGGATCTCCCTTACCATTATTTTTTTCAAATCAAGGTATTTCAATATTTTGTGATATAGGTGTTTTGAGGATAAAAAAATGATAATGGGTTATGTGTAAGGTATTGTGGAAGTTTACCATTGTTCTAATTTTGGTTTGAATTTTTTTGTTGAAGTGATGCCATATTTTGTAAAATTTGATTTATCACTAGATCACTAAGTGACATGTTTTGAGAGTTTATTGGGTATGGTGAACTAGTATGAATGACCAATTGGATATATTTTTTGTATTTTTATGAGAGGTGATGGTGATGTTATTGTTGGAGTGAAAAAACTATACGGATTCCCATTAGGAAGCCCTATATTTAGTTTATGCCATTGCTATATTGTATTATTGATGCTATGTATGGAGGTGTAAATGTGGGAATAGAAGGTATGGTTGTGGGATAGGAAACTTGTTTCCCTACTTAGTTGTGAGAATTGGGAATGTTTGAGTGATACTAGATGTTGTAGGTATGTTGGCATCTACTATGTGAGCTAGACTACACAACAATTCTATTCCTTGGGAATCATTTATTAACTTTCTAAGGTTGTCCACAATGGGTGTCATCTCTCTAGCTAAAGGCTCGGTGCTTAGATAGTATGGAAGACCTAAATCCTTATCTAATTATTTTAGTTGTTAAATAGGCACAAGACAACTAAGGGGGGTGAATCAGATGTCACACAAATTCAATCTTAAATTTTTATCACTTATCAAATTTTCAACCACACTATTCTATTATTAAATGTAAGCATGAAACATAAATAACATAAAGTAAATCAACACAATGAACACCAAATTTTTATGTGGAAAACCCAATAAGGGAAAAACCACAGTGAGGGTTAACTCACAATATAAAGATTATAAACTGGATACAAAGGCTCATTGCCCAAAAAGATGACTCACTGTCCAAACACAAAAGGGTATGTGCAAAATCATCATGGAAAAAACAGGTCCTTAAGTGGCAAAAAATTTAGAAAAATCAGAGTTAGCAAACTTGACGTAAAAATTTGAATAAGTTAACTATATTATTTCAAAAATATGTAAGAATATAATCTATAGCAAATTGAATGTAGTTTCTAAACTTCTAGGTTTATTTTAAAAAAATCTATTTGGTGAAAATTTGAAATTTCAATGCATGATACTTAAATTTTAGGGAAAAAATAAGAAGTAGGTGTTTGTCTAACCACCCTAACCACAATAAAATGATAATATTTTTTTATAAGATTTTAGATATAAGTAGAGGACTCATGTCCCAATGTGATGCATATGTTTTTCTAATTTTTTTCCAAGTAAATAATTAATTATGAATTTTTATTACAACTTTTAAAAAATATAAGAACTCATTATCTGACCACCTTAACTGGTTAAAGCTTCATGAAATTCAATTTATTTTTAATCCTATATGTGAAGCATAAAATGTGACTCATGTTTCAATTTCAAAAATGTGATACCATTTGAAAGCTATAGATGTTTTTCAATCAGCCTATCAATTAGGACTTTAGTCGTAATTCAAATAGAAAATGAATAATAATTATTTATTAAATTCAAAGTAAAGCATAATTTATATTGGTGAAAGCTGAAAATATCCTTTAAAAACCCTTTTCATTTCAACAATTTTGGATTAAAAAAAGTCATCAACCACATACCCTACACATATCCATCATATTGCCACTTTTTGGCCCATCATGATCCTACACATACCCAAAAGGATTACTGACTACAAGGGACTCACTATCCAATAGGGAGGCTCACTACCTACAGATACAAAAGAGAAAAAAAGATCCACCACTGCAATTAAAGACATTCATAGGATTACAAAAACCTTCAGTTCACTACCTTCAATAAGCTGAAAAACTGCTATCACAACTCACTCGCACAAACTTTTTCTCTTATGATTTGTGGCACAATATCATACCATTCTTCACAACTTGATTTGATTTTATACTATTCTTAACCTTAGAAACTTTCTCCAAGGTCGACCATAATACATCATTTCATAAATTCAAATTAGGTCAGAAACTCTAAATTCCTATGGTGGAAAGGAATAAGAGTGGACCAATAAAACATATAACCAAGACCAAAAAATAATATTCTTGAATCTTCTACACACTTCCTTAATTAAATTTTATTTTTTAAATGAAGTGTAAACACTATGTCAGCCAAACCTAATGAAAACACATATGAACAATGATGCACACACTTCCCAACATGATGATGACATGCAGATACCACAACACACTTCCTTAAGCACAAGCATACATCTCAAAACCTTCCAGATACATCTGCAACAAGAACAACAAGCTTCAATCACTGAATTTTCTTTCATCAGACAATTCAGACTGTGCAGATAGACACAAAAATACTAAAACATCACTTCTGAATTACAAAACTCCAAACCTCTTCACCAAAGCATAGGAAAGACCTTCACAAAGTATATTCTAGATCTGTAAGATCTGAAATGAAACAAAGAAAAAATGAATCTAGCAACAATATTTCTCCTAGTCTAGAGAACACTGATTCTGCCAGTAAAACACACATACTAGTGGACAGAACTTTCACGTACCATCTCACCAGAAGTTGAAACTCAGCATATGTTACCATGAAAATACCAACAAAATGCCTTCATATCTACACAGGCATAGGATCAACATAGGAGAAAGACAAAGCACATACCGGAGCACAATCTCAATACATTCCTTCTTTTGACTTTACTTATTTATTAATTTTCTCAAAAACACTTGGAAACTCATCAAACTGACATATCTGCAACACCATAAAGATAGCTCCATGTACTCACAAAATCTCATCAGCATCTCAACCATATGAAACATATATTTTTGGGACCCTATGGACTACTCTTGCACTTCAAGGGTTTTTCACCTAAAAGGAGAGAGATAGGGCCAAAAATGCTAATGCATCACTCAAATAAGAATGTATGCAATGTTTTTTAATGTAAATGAACTTAACTAAATGCAATTGACTAATCTGAACAACTGAAAATGAATGCATAAGTGAGATTTATGCCTTCTTTGAAAACACAATGTGATATGCAAACAACTATGTAAATGAAGAAATAATGCAAAACCAAAAGTACAGGGATGAATTTGAGTGCACCTGGATGAATTGTGATTATTCTAGAGTTTTTTGAATGTTGATGGAAATTACTAAATTTTCACAGTGGGAATCATTTTCCCAGGGTGGAAAATTAGTCCTCCTCTTGGTAAAAAACTATCGGGAGCTAGTTTCTATCTGTCGAGATCCAAAATCTAACAAAATTCATATTTTCAGTCCTTTCCCAAATTTCTAAAAAATCAGGAGACAACTCTGCAACACCAAATTTGGAAATGTCTACTTGTTGGGTTGTCAAAGTCAGTTATGCAAAAAATGGACAAATAACTCTCTCCAAGCTTTAATTTGACTCAAGTTGACTTGGAGCACCTAGCTGACTTGGAAATAAATCTTCAACACCTAATAACCTATCAAATATGCATACAAAGAGCTACAAAAAAACATGCAATAGGGGTTTTCCTTTGTCAAACCCCACTTTTGGTAATTAAACCCTTGAAAAGACAATGAAATGAAAGAGAAAGATAAACTAATAACATGCAAGTGCTATCAACTTACCTGACCCTTAATGATGCAAGTCTAAAGTAATGGCAATGGCTGCTTCAAAGTGCTTGGATAGTGCTTGAATTTTTGATGTAAAATGCTTGAATGCTTGTGTGAATAGGTGGATAAATGCACTTGATGAATTGTGTTAGAATGAGATGAAAATCACTTATTTATACAATTCTTGTGCCTTAGTATCCATTTATACCTCATCGTAGGCTAACATCAAGTGATTTTGAATAAAATCATGAAAGGAAATTTAAAATATTTTGAATTTGGGGCCAAGGGGGACTCATTCACCACCCATGGCGAATGGGTCCCACCTAGGACCTAGAAACACGTGTTGGGAAATATATTGTATTTAATGTTATTTGTCAAGATAACATTCAAAAATACACTTAATTACAACTTATGGTGGCATAAAGAGACCAAATAAAGCATGAGAAGGGTGTAAATAGTGAAAATATGCCTAACAGAATGTGAAAGCCTTTTACAAGACTTTATAACACTTCAAAATAGGACTTGTTGATGAGTAAAAAGGTAGTATTTAGGTAAATTGCATTAAATAGAGTCTAGAAGAATGTAACACTTCACAACACCTTCACAAGACATCATTCTTTGAATTTTAGTACCTGAATAAGCATGTTCAAGCTGTGTTATAACATAAAATCAAAGCAACATAGTTCCAACACTATGAAACATACAGAATTGTGTTGACACCAATGAAAACATTAATGACAACACCACCAAACTAGATCATACTTGCAACAATCTCCCCCTTTGTCATTGATGGAAACACATAACCTTTTCTCCCCCTTTTGAAATCAATGGAAAAGAACAACTACTCTAATTACTCCCCCTTAGGTGTACACTCATGGGTATGTGTGGGATCATCATGGAAAAAACAGGCCCTTAAGTGTCAAAAAATTTAGAAAAATCAGAGTTAGGCGACTTGACATAAAAATTTGAATAATTTATCTATATTATTTTAAAAATATGTAAGAATAGAATTTGCAGAAAATTGAATTTAGTTTCTAAGCTACTAGTTTTTTTTTTTTTTAATCTATTTGGTAAAAATTTAAAATTTCAATGAAGTAGTACTTAAATTTTAGGGAAAAAATAAGAAGTAGGTGTGTGTCTGACCACCTAACCACAATAAAATGATAATATTTTTTATAAGATTTTAGATATAAGTAGAGGACTCATGTCCCAATGTGATGCATATTTTTTTGTAATTTTTTTCCAAGTAAATAATTAATTATGATTTTTTTATTACAACTTTTAAAAAATATAAAAAATCATATGTCTAACCACCTTAACTTGGTCAAAATTGAATCATGAAATTCAATTTTTCCTTTTTAAAATCCTATAGTATGCGAAGCATAGAATGTGACACATGTTTTAGATTCAAAAAATGTGATACCATTTGCAAGCTATAGATTTTTTCAATCAACCTATCAATCAGGACTTTAGTCGTAATTTAAATAGAAAATGAATAATAATTATTTATTAAATTCAAAGTAAAGCATAATTTATATTGGTGGAAATATGAGAATCTCGTTTAAAAACCCTTTTCATTTCATCAATTTTGGGTAAAAAGAAAGTCATCAACCACATACCCATCATATTGCCACTTTTTGGCCCATCATGATCATACACATACCTCATACTGTAACAATGAAAACCTTTTCTACTCACCCTATTGAGTAGACCCATCTATTAGTCTAGATAAATGAAGAATCTGTGAATTCATTGGAGTGATGCACCTTCATGTGCACCTAGTTAGGAGGGTCAATGACCCCCAACCTCTCCCTAAGATTCTCAAAAGTATCCTTTGGAAGAGCTTTAGTAAATATGTCTACAATTTGTTCCTTTGTTGTCACATACTCCAATCTAACCTCATTCTCTAGCACTTTCTCTCTCAAAAAATGATATTTGATAGATAGGTGCTTCATTCTTGAATGCATAACCAGATTCTTTAAAATGTTTATTGCACTTGTATTATCACAAAAAATAGAAATAGGCCCATCACATACCACACCAATGTCTTTCAGAGTTTTCTTTCCTCCACGGAACTTGTGTGCAGCAAGATTTTGCAACAATACATTCTTCCTCTGGAGTGGATAAAGAAATCGAGTCTTTCTTTTTACTCAGCCATGAAACTAGTCTTTCATCAAGAAATAAAGCACCACCACTGGTACTCTTCCAGTCATCTACACATCCAACCCAATCAATATCTATATAGGTGCTTAGAGTGAAATAATTGCTCTTAGGGTACCATAATCCATAATCTGGTGTGCCTTTAAGATATTTAAATATCCCTTTTTATAGCTATAAGATGTGCTTCTTGTAGACACGTCAAATTGACATTATGCATCACATTCACTCATCAAATAAATAAATCAAGTTTATTTGTCAATCTCCTAAAGTCATCAGCTTAAATCAAATAAATCAAACTTGATCTTATCATCAACTTATTTGGGTTTGCATCTTAATTTGCTCTTACAAAGGTCAACATTAGGCAACCTTTGTCCTAATTTCTTGGAACTTCCACATAGCACTTTGTGGGATGAAAAGAAGTTGTGACATTGGACATTCAGTTTGAAACATAATCAAGAAGTGTGTTTGTGGTAAACAGTACTCATTAAGCAAAGATAACAAATTTGACCCCACACATGTGCTTGATATCTTTTGGTCATATTGGTCTTTTGATTGCTCTTAGAGAAAAGTGTGCTCTTCAATACCTTGGCCTAGTAAACAAAGTCTCTCTAAGTCTCTTAGGATCAAATCAAACACTTCATCCATCTCACACATTCATCAAAATTCATCCTTCCAAAACAACTTTAGAGATTTTGAAAACATCATCCTAGACTTGGGTAAATCATCTTTAAATCAAATCAAATTCATTTGTTTAATTAGGTGTGTGGGAATGCATCCTTTCTCATACATTTAATTAAATCAACCATCCTTTGAACAAATTCATCCTAAGATCACATCCAACATCTTAGGGTTTACAAGTTCACTCATCCAAATCAACCAATCAAAATCAAACCCTAAGTCTACCATTGATCCAAAGTCCCTAAATGTTCAACACTCATATCATTCACCACCTTTCATCCTCCATCTCGTCATTGGTCCTAAGAACCTTAGAGGTCACTTTCGCAACAAGGTAAAAACACAAGAAGAACATGGAATATAAACTTGATCCATACATCTTGGGTAATCCAAATCAATTGAATCTTCAAAGCCTTGCAATGCCTATCAATTATCAAAGTCCATGCATAGGATCATTGCCTTCAACAAATGTCAATGGTACAACAAGTGTGAGTATGCCCAAGTCAAAGTTTGGAACACATTTCCTAATGATAGATCTAAGTCCAAACCTACAAATCCACTAATGGAATAATCAATGCATGAGCCTTGAAACAAACAACGTCATTCCACCAAATCCCTACAAACCAAATGTGGATGTACCAAGTGCAAGTTTTTGAAACATGAATCCTAACTCAGAAAACTTCGGAAAAATGATTCCCAATACCAACAATGCTCATCCTATCATGCCAAATCTGAACATCATCCCAAATCATAACATTATCCAAAGTCAATTTTCCCATAAACCCATTCAAAAACCACAAGCATGCATGCCAAAACTACTTGAACAAAAACAAAATCAACTATATGAAGAGAATCAAGATCGAAATCAAGAACAAATTTGGTGAGATCAAATTGCAGCACTTTCCAAAATAGTTGAGGCATTGCGCCAAGGGAAATCTCCACCACCATTACCAACATCATTCCTTGGTTTAGGGCTTCCCCCTTTAACTAGCACCAATCAATCCACCCAAATCAATCCAACTAACGTCAATCAAACCATCACATCAAATCCTTTGAATATACCATCAACATCGCACCAACAGATGGTATCTAATCAAAAAACGGTCTCCAAAGACCTATCACCTCAGTCATTCCAACCATCACTATCCCTCCAATCATTCCAAACACCACTATCATACCCATCACATCTCAACCCCTCACTACCATGATCGCTTCGAGTGTATCTCAAACACTTGTCACCACATCCAACATGATTCCAAATCCACCACCACTACCACCAAAACCAAATGCGGCAAGACAATATGACATTGCACTAAAAGCTCACCAGGCCTACCAAAAGGCCATCCAACAATATCTTGCCAAGCAACAAGCAGGATGAGCTCAACAAGTGCAACAATCCTCTCAAGCTACCCAACCAACATGAGCACAAACACAAAAGATGACAACTATTGAAAACAAGGATCAAGATCAATCCATCATTGAGCACACGTTTACTTCATCCAATGATCAAATCGACATATGTCAAGAGTCACTTTTGAATCACGATCAAAATCCACCAACAAAACTCAACAATGAGCCAATTCAAGAAATATCAACATCACTTGACTCTATGGTCAAAGACATTCACAATCCCTCCACCACAATTATCGAAAACAATGATCAAAACCTCTCCATCAAGGAGCACATTGAGGATATATCTACACAATCTGATGATCCACTCACCATACATCAAGAGCCACTTTTTAGTGATCTCTTTCAAGAAGTGTTAGGATTATTTGATCCTATTGACATAATGCATGATCTGTTGACCAATGATCATATCAAAAATGTTTCTAAATTTCCTTATGAGTTAGAAGACATATCTCAAGAATTTATTCCAAAGCATAATCAAAATCTTTCACCAATGTCTAGCAATGATCCTTTCCAAGACATGTTGATCCCGTTTGACCTCATGGTTACAGATGTTGAAGGAACCTTGAACTTGACCATGCCTAATGTTGACATCCAAAAGTCCTTTGTAAGAAATCTATCCTTTGAAGCTGCCTCATGTCAAGAACTTGATCCAAAGCATGTTGAAGGCAACTCCAAAATCGTTGAAGATCAAGAATTTGTATCTTCAAGATACTACAATCATCTAATGGACACTCTCCTATCTATGCAAGATGATCATATCCATGTAGCACATACTCCTCCATCTACCCATGAGATGCTTTCTATGGAGGGACACGTAGATGATCTTCATCTAGAACAAAATTTTGTTACACAAAAAGAGCAAATTATTAACTCCTATAGTCAAACAGAATTATCAACATCAGTATCAGATATATCACAAATGTAGACTAAGGACATCATGAATAAAGATATCAAACATTATCCACTCAAGGAAGAAAATCAGATAGAACAATATATTCCAAAGATAGCAGAGCGGAAGATTGAAACAATGTCATCTACAGTGGTCATTCGTCAAAGCATGTTTACTGAACAAAATATCTCAAAGCAAGTAGAATCAAAGCATGAAGTTGCTACTACCACCATACTGGGGGAAACTATGTCTCAAGCAAATGTCAACATAGGGAGCACGAAGAATCCTTATGATGAAACTAGTGTCAATACTACAACCAATCACGTCATGAATCGTCATCCACCCATCACCCCATCCATGAATGGGACCAACGTCAAAAGAAAGATTTGAATCAAAGTACAAAGAACGTTATCAAAGCAAAAGAAGCTGATAAGCATAATGGAGAAATCAAATACAAATGGATACCAAAGAATACAAAGAAATATCATCCCTATCAAACTCCATCAGTCAAAGAAACTATGGGGTAAAATTAAAAAGGGAAAAGTATCCATCAAAGTTGTCCACAAAAGCAAAAATAGGCTTCTCAAGCGACGTACAAAGTGTATCAAGCAGTTGGTCCTAATTCCACACACACCTCCGTATCCACCCATCATTGCTCATCTTCCCAAGTTTGGAGAGTCAAAGGTTCCAAACTGTCAACCAATCCATCTCTTATCCCTAAACACACTCCATCCATGCCTCCACACATATTATCCAATTCTTACATTGACCGTGTATTGGCAACGACCCTTCATCATAAGGATTCTGAAGGCACTTTATCACGATGTGCGCACAAAGACAAAGTTAACTCCGATATCAACAAAGCAAATCAAGAATCCCAAAAGTTGCATTCAAGTGCACGTATCTTAGCAAAGCAGCTCCTTCAAGCAGGATATCGATGGCACATTATGACAGGGGCATCTACATTAGCAACACCTTGTGGTTCAGCATGAGCTTTAAATGTTTCACAGAAAAATACAAAAAAAAAAAAGAAAAAAAAATCCAAAAAAAAATTACAAAAAGGATTGAAAACAGTAAAGAGAAAAAAATCGTCCTCTAGTGAAAACCACTACAATGGCGCTTTGGGCAAGACCATGATGTAAACCTAGAAAATAGGCGTCATGTGTAGAATCAAGCATCTACATGCGCCACTTTAGGTGAAAGCATCTCATCCCATAAGTAATAAATCGAGCATTCCATCCATCTTATCCATAATAAATCCATCCATCCATAAACCATTGATCCAATCCATTCACATCTATCTGCATCCGTCATCTTAGTTATCTTGATCTTGATGAAATTTTGGGGCACACTTTACACTTGCTTATGGTAAACATCTTGACATGGGTCACTTTCATTAATCCTATCCTATGCAGTATTATTTGAGCCATGAAGCATTATCCAAATGAGCATTCATTATCCAAACACCTTATCTTATCACAAGATAATCCTTGGCATCCTTTTGCATGCTTACCTTATCCATCCATCCATCCACTTATCCAAGCATCCACTCATGACATTCCATACATTGCTAGACATTGGAGGTAGATATTGGCATCTTGCTTCGGGAATAAATCTTGGTCTATGTCCTCCAACTTATGTGGCGATACGAACATTGGCAAACGTGAAATAAAACTAGTCCACCATTTGTGAGAAAAGATCCAAATCACTAGCCCATGGCATATTTTGACAAGATGAAATTCCATGTCAATCTTCATCATTCATCGAACATCAATCCAAACAATCGATATCAGTCACATCTAATTTGCACCCTTCAAACATCACATCAAATCATTCGAACAACTTTTGTTCCAAATCAAGCTTCATCAATCCTGATCAATCAAATCCAATCAATCCATCATCTTAGGATATTTTTCCTTATCCTTGTGTTGCTTAACACTATCCTTGCATTGTTGTGCATCCTCAACAATGTTATCATCATCAATCCTTACATTTTTGTGAATCCTAAAAAATGTTATCGTCATCAATCCTAATCAATCAAATCCTTGCATTGTTGTGTATCCTCAACAATGTTATCATCATCATCAATCCATCGATTGATCAGTCAACCTTAGCTTGGTCTTTAGCAAAATCCCAAACAAAGCACTGATATATCACACATATCCATATCGAAATTGTCAAAATCATGTGAAAATCCAAAAACATCAGAAAATCAGAAAATCCAAAAACATCAAAAAATAAAAAAAAATCCAAAAACATTCAAAACATCAAAAAATCCAAAAACACTCAAAAAGTCAGAAAACATCAAAAACTTGAAATCTGAACTACGTCGTCTCTGAGCTTAAACGTAGGCAAGGCTAATCTTTGATTAGCCCCCAAGACATCAAAATCCAAAAACATTTGAAACACATCAAAATCCAAAAACATTCAAAAAACATCAAAATCCAAAAACATTTGAAAAACGTAAAATCCGAAAACATCACAAAACTCAAAAATCAAAACATTTGAAAAATCAAAAAAATACCAAAAATAGCCTCAAAACATTGCAAAACATCAAAAACATCCAAATATTTGAAAAAATCCATCCGCCTCATCTCGCTTTCACCCGCAATAATCTATCATCCATAATAAACTGATCGTCACCTTCATCCTATGGCAAAACAAACAGAAACAATCATAGCAGTCAACAATAGCAAACTTCAATCGTAAAATCAAAATCGAAACATCAAACTATTAAAACAAAATCAAACTCTTGATCAGTCACAAATATGTCAGTCGACCTTATATCAACAACCTATCAATCAACTTATCAAACCATCATCAACCTATACAATGCATGCCCTAGGATATATCATTCCGACAATGGGCATCATTTTGGATATCACTTTGGATCTTATCCTATCAAAACACATCCCTCTGGTTGAAGGTATGAAGAACATTGGCTTGTTTGAGTAGTTGATCTTTTCTTTTGATTTATCTTATTGCGCTCAATTCCAAGGACCTCTCAATGATATCCGAACAAAGGATTTAGAGAGATAGGAATGGGGCAACGATTATCATTCTTTTGTCTACTATGCTTGTTGGATGTTCTTGTAAAATAACTTGGTGAATACTTGCTTTGTTAGAAATGTATAGAGAATTTTTTAGACAACTCGTTGACTATTGCATTGATGGGTTATACCTTTCCATGTTTTGGTCTGAGATGTTTGAAACTTATAAAGTGCATCCTAGCAAGGTTTCTGTATGTCAGGTGTGAACAAGAATACTCCTATCTATTTGTTGAGTCAAAGTCCATCACACTAAGTACAACGCCATCCTGGTCCTTTATACCTTGATGCATCGTGCTTAGGCGTGTTATCAAACATAAAGTAAGTGATCCTTTTAAAATCCCAATCCTTGATAAGCAAATCATCCATCTATCATCACCATTTCTCATCATCATTTCTCATCATCATCTCTAATACTGTTGGACTTGTTGGATCCTCTTGTCATCATCTCATTTCTACACTAACATCATCATCACCAATGCATCCATCATGCATCCATCCTGCATCCACAAACTGTTAGCATGCATCCATCCTGCATCTGCAAACCATCAATATTCTGTATATCATCTCACATACATATCATCATCATAATATAGATCTATTAGTCTAAGCATCTCATAAATCATCTATTGCATAATCACAACATATCACATCATCAATCTCATCCATCTTGCATCATATCATCATTTAAGTTGTTTAGGATAATATAGATTTGTTATTCTAAGCATCTTGAAATCATCTCATTTGCATCATCATCCATAACCACCCATTTTGAACCTCTTTATCACGAGATCGACCCTCAAATCGAATCTTTTCACTTGATCTCTCAAGGGGGCAATGTACCAGTGTACTTCTTTTCGCTGGGGCATCCGAAAAATTAAAAAAAAATTGAATTTTGATCACGACAAGTTTATTCTTTGAACCAACGCAACAAGTACTTTGCTTCAAAGAGGGGCAAAATGTAGACATGTCAAATTGACATTATGCATCACATTCGCTCATCAAATAAATAAATCAAGTTTATTTTTCAATCTCCTAAAGTCATCAGCTTAAATCAAATAAATCAAACTTGATCTTATCATCAACTTTTTTAATCAAATAAATCAAACCTCCATCATAATGCATATTCCATCCTTCTTGATTTAAATAAATCAAATATTTAAGTCATAAAAGTCAAAACACCCTAATCATCATCTTAGCTAATTAATCCTGATTAAATCTAATCTAATGCATGTCACATCCTAACCACTTGCATTCTCTATATTTGGCCACTTGCACATGAAATTGCATTTAATTGATTTATCAAAATCTTTATTTTCAACTTGGCATAAAGGAAGAATATTCTCCAAGTTTGAATCTCCCCCCAAGTGGACATGTACACCCAACAAAGCATTTATGAGGCCTTACATGTCTCTTACATGTCCCCTTCCAAAGGTCAAACTCAACATTCATTGCAAATTTGAATTCAAATTTTCCCTCTCATGGGCACTCTTCCCAAATCTTGCACATACATCAACCAATCACCACTTGAAAAGTGTCATTCTTTCATTGGTCCAATCTTAGTCCCACATTGGTCTCTCTTCAACACTTAGCATTTTGAAAATCTATAAAATAGAGGCTTCATCTCTTATCAAGCTCCTCCACAATCACTCATGCAAAGTCACTCTCCATTGGAGAACTGATTTTGTTCATCATCACTCCACCATCTTCATAGCATTTTCATCTTAAGCTTTGATCAAGGATTGGGAAAGGGTCACTAGCACATGTGACACCAATCCACTATGGAATAAAGTTTTGACTATGCTTTTATATGCTTACATTTGATTATCTTTGTTTATCTAATTTGCATGTTTCATCATAGTCAAGTATTTCATAGGGATTTCAAATCTAATGTTTTGCAAAGGACTAACATGATGATATTATGTTAAAATTGTTAACCATTTGCAGATTTGATGTCCACACTTCTAGAGTATCTTCTTGAAATCTAGCAACTAAACACACTTCATGCATAATATCTTGTTTGGTAGCAGTAATATACAACAATCTGTCAATCATGGATTTGTATTTGCTCTTATCAATCTTAGTAGATCATCATCCTTGCTCAACTTACATTTGGTTACCATAGGAGTACAAACCAATTTAGAATTCTCCATCCCAAGCTTTTTTAACAACTATTTTACATACTTAGATTGTGAAATGAATATTCCTTTATTAGTTTGATTCACTTGTAGAAGAAGGAAGAAATTCAATTCACCAATCATAGACATCTCAAATTATTTCTTCATTTCTTCAACAAACTTTTAGACATGCCTTCATTTCCACCAAAGATGATATCATCAACATAAACAACTACAATCAACATCTTATTACCTTGCACTTTGAAGTAGAGGTTGCTATTCATAGAACCTTTGTTGAATCCTTTCTTTGTTAGATATCTATCCAGTCTTGCATACCAAGCTCTAAGAGCTTGCTTCAATCCATACAATTCTTTCTTCATTTTACAAACCATGTACAACTTTTCAGACAACTAAAACCATTTAGGTTGCTCCATGTACACTTCTTCCTCCAACTCGCCATTCAGAAAAGCTAACTTAACATCCATCTGATATACCTTGAAGTCCTTGTGTGCAAAAAATGCCAAAAAAATTCATATAGCTTTCATTCTAGCTATAGGGGAAAATGTTTCTTCAAAATCTATACCTTCAATTTGTGAATATCCTTTGCATACCAGTCTTGCCTTATTTCTCACCACTACTTCATTTTCATTCAATTTGTTCTGAAACACCCATTTTGAGCCAATCACATTTTTGTTCATAGGTCTAGGGACTATTTCCCATGTCTAATTCTTTTCTATTTGCTATAGTTTATCTTTCATAGCTCTCATCCAACTTTCATCTTCACATGCTTCTTTTATATATTTAGGTTCTATTTTAGAAAGTAAACACAAATTTACCTCAGTTGCAACTCTACTTCTTGTCTACACACCTTCACTCTTGTCTCCAATTATCTGATCTTTCGAATGATTCTTCTCTACATATTTAGGAGTCCTAGTAGTAGGTTCCAATTCATTCTCTTCTTCTTCTTCTTCCACTTGCTCTTCTTCTTCTTTCTCTTCTTCTTCTTCCTTCTCCTTATTTTCTTCAGGTATATGTCTGTAGATAGGATCATCATGTTCAACTTCAATTATCTCAATAGGTCTACATATGTCTTCATCAACTTTCACATTAGCACTTTCAATGATCTTTCTTAATGTTTTGTTAAAGCATCTATATGCCTTGCTAGTAGTAGAGAATCCAAGAAATATTCCTTCATCACATCTAGCATCAAAATTTCCAATATTTTCATCATCTCTTTTAATGTATCATCTACTTCCAAATACCTCAAAATATTTCATAGTAGGAGTCTTACCAGTCCATAACTCAAAAGGTGTCTTTGTGTTGTTGTTCTTGATCTGAACTCTATTAAGAACATAAACAATAGTATGTATCGCTTCTCTCCAATAGACATCTAGTACATTAGACTCTTTCATCATAATTCTAGTAGCTTCCTAAACTATCTTATTCTTCCTTTCAACTACTCCATTCTGTTAAAGGGGTTCTTGGAGCAGAACATTTTCTTTTTATGTCGTGCTACTCACATAATGCATTAAATTCACCAGAAGTGAATTTTCCACCTCTATCAGATCTTAAACACTTGATTTTAAGATTTATTTCATTCTCCACTCTTTCTTTGAATACCTTAAACCTATCTAGGTCCTGATTCTTTTCTTTGAGGAAAGAAAACCATGTCATTCAAGTGTAATCATAAATAAGCAACATGAAATATCTATCACCATTTAGGCTTCCAGTCTTACTTGGACCACAAAGATTAGTATTTACTAATTCTAGCATTTTGGTAGTAGAATGTTCCTTTCCTTTAAAGCTACATCTTCATTGCTTCCCCAATTGACAACTTTTATAGATGGCATTAGCAGGTCTTGTGATTCTAGGCAATCCTCAAACAATCTCCTTTGTACTGATCTTGACCAAGTTATCAAAGTTCACATGTCCCATTCTTCAATGCCATAACCAACTTTCATTGATTTAAGATGCAAGACAATGACCATCAACTCCTTTCAACTGATAGATGTTTCCATGAGTTCTTCCAGCATCAATCATATCTCCATTACCAAATCCTTTTTTGATTTCACATGTATTGAACTTTGAAATAAAAGTTTAAAGCCATTGTTGCACATTTGACCAACATTTAGAAGGTTATATCTCAAACCCTTAACATAATACACATCATCATTGTTATGCACTCCATCAAAACTAATTGAACCTTTTCCATAGATCTTAGCTCTTGAATCATCACCAAACATCACTAAATCACCGTCATACCTCTCAAGTTTAGTGAGCTTACTCTTATCTTCGGTCATGTGATTTGAACATCCACTATCAATTACCCAGTAGTCTTCATCCTGTCTTGCATGAAAAGCGGTAACCAAAGTACCTTCCATCCTATTCTTCTTGACCTATGAAGCCTTCTTACTTGCACATTTTCTAGGATTAGTGGATACAAATTTACTTTCCAAAGCTAGGAATAAGCATTCACTATCATCAACTTCATTGTCAAATTCATCATCAAAAATACCAGCCTCTTCCTTAACATAGTACAAATTCTTATACTTCTTATCCTTCCTATCCTTATCTTTATAATTCTTGTTCTTCTTATGTGTAGCCCTATTCAGACATCTTGAAGCATAATGACCAATATTACCACAACTAAAGCATTTAAAGGGTAACATAAATTTATACTTTCTAGTACCTTTCTTCAACTTCCTCATGAAGTTAGCTTCCAACTCATCAACACCATCGCTATATGGTTCCTCCTCAATCTTCATTTCCTTAAATGTTGTTTCTATCTTTTCTTCTATCTTGCCATTTTTTGAACCTTAATCAATTCAAATGCTTGCAAGGTGTTGAATAAGTGTTCCAAGGTGTACTTCTTAGGATCATACATTTCTTCAATCACGTAGATTTTATCACTATAGTAGTCTGGTAGGGTAATCAAGATCTTCTCAATTATGTCTCCATCTGATAGCTTTCCTCCTTAATTTCTAACATCATTTGCAGTCTATTCAACCCTATGAAACAAACTTGTAAATTCTTCACCATCTTCCATTTTTAGGTTCACAAATCTACACTTTTCCACCAGTCTCTTTGTCAATTTCACCTTTTCATTTCCTTCATACATGTCTTCCAACTTCTTCCATACTTCATATGTAGTATCAAGAGAATTAACCTTAATTCTCTCATTTTTAGATAAACCACTACAAATCACATACTTCACCTTCTCATTTTCTAGTCATAAGAAGAGATCTCATCTATAGAATTAACACCACCAGACAGAAGTGTATACTTGTTCTCAATAGCCTTCCAAGTCTTAAAATCAAGAGAGATAATATATCCTCTCATATGTCCCTTGCAATATTTGTAGTCAGTTCCATTAGACATAGGGATTTCCAATTTGTGCATCATAGGATCTTCCTTAAGCGGTTAAGCTATACACAAGGAACCACAAGCTTTGATACAAATTTTTAAATAGGAACAAGACAACTGAGAGCAGGGGTGAATCAATTGTCACACAAATTCAATCTTAAAAATTTATCACTTGTCAAATCTTCAACCACACTATTCTGTTATTAAATGTAAGCATGAAACATAAATAATAGAAAGTAAATCAACACAATGAACACCATATTTTTACATGGAAAACCCAATAAGGGAAAAACCATGGTCAGGGTTAACTCACAATATAAAGATTATAAACTAAATACAAAGGCTTACTGCCAAGGGCTTACTTCCCAAAAAGAGAACTCGCGATCCAAAAACAAAGGCTCAATGCCTACAAAGGACTCACTATCCAACAGGAAGGCTCATTTCCTACATATGCAAAAGAGAACAAAAGATCCACCACTGCAATTAAAGTACATTCGCTGGATTACAAAAACCTTTAGTTCACTACCTTCAACAAGCTAAAAAATTGCTATCACAACTCACTCATACACACTTATTCTCTTATGATATGTGGCACACTTTTGTCACTTTGTATCACATTGTCATACCATTCTTCACAACTTGACTTGCTTTTATACTATTCTAAACCTTAGAAACTTTCTCGAAGGTTAGCCACAATACATCGTTTCATAAATTCAAATTAGGTCAGAAAATCTAAATTCCCGTGATGGAAAGGAATAAGAGTGGACCAATAAAACATATAACCAAGACCAAAAAATAATATTCTTGAATCTTCTACATGCTTCCTTAATTAAATTTTATTCTTTGAATGAAGTGTAAACACTAGGTTGGCCAAACCTAATGAAAACATAGATGAACAATGATGCACATGCTTCCCAACATGAAAATGACACACAGATACCACAAAACACTTCCTTAAGCACAAGAATGCATCTCTGAACCTTCTAGATACATCCTCAACAAGAACATTAAGCTTCAATCACTGAGTTTATTTCATTAGACTATTTAGATTATGCAGACACACAAAGAAATACCGAAACATGACTTTTGGATTACAAAACTCCAAACCTCTTTGCTAGAGCATAGGAAAGACCTTCACAAAGCATATTCCAAATCTGCAAGATCTGAAACGAAACATAGAAAAAATACAAAGCAATAATATTTCTCCTTGTCTAAAGAACACTGATTTTGCCGATAGAACACACATACTGGTGGACACAAGTTTCACATACCATCTCACCAGAAGCTGAAACTTGGCATATGTTACCATGAAAATACCAAAAACATTCCTTTAGATCCACACTAGCATAGGATCAATATAGGAGAAAGGCGGAGCATATACCAAACCACAATCTGAATACATTCCTTCTTCTGACTTTACTTATTTATTAATTTTCTCAAAAGCACTTAGAAACTCATCAAACCGACATATCTACAACACCATAAAGATAGCTCCATGTACACACAACATCTCACCAACATCTCAACCATATATGCACAATATGAAACATATAGAATTGTGTTGACATCAATGACAACATTAATGACAACACCAAACTAGCTCATACTTGCAACATTAGTTTCTCTTCCAAAACATGGGAAATAGTAGCAAGGTTGGGTTGCAACAAGGTCATCGATAACATAGGATTAGGGAGGGAACCTAAGATGGATTGAGTAGAGGCAATATATTTTATGAAAGAGTTATAGGAATCAAACCCCCTACTGATTGTGATTGCAACACAAGAGTCCATAAGTCTAAAAATATGTCTTATAGGGGTATTAGAGGTAGGAAACCAAGTTGTGAAGCTCATATGAAATTTAAAACACTTAAGTAAACCTAAAATTAAATGAAAGTACAACACAATCACAAATCATCAAAAAAATATTAAATCAAAAGCTAGAACTACACAAGAAACACATAAACAAAATTGTGATTTAATTTTTAGGAAAAATGTACTAGAAAAGGCCGCTAGGTGCCCTAGACTAGTAGGCTCTCTTTACTAATTTCAAAATATGAATGTGTTCTATAGTTTTTGAGTTTTCTAATCTATAATTGTTTAGGTTTGAGGATAAGTAGATTGTTGAAGATGCATAGAATTCCAATTTTTCTATATGTAACACAATTATACATGGAATTTTTAGAATTTTCAATAAATAAATACAAATAAAAAATGTTTCACATTTTCAAATACAATAATTTACTAATCCTAAATTGAAAAATCTAGAAATTAAGATCTTTTTATCTTATTGGCACAAAAATGCAATTTTTCACATTTTTCACTATATGCATATGCCTAAATGATCACTTAAAAAAATTTAGATTTTGGAATGCAACTAGGAGCTAAATCTTCTTTGCAACAACTAAAATTATCCCTGTTTGTCTTTTGAATGAATATTCAATGCAATTTTATTTTTTTCAATTTTTTTTAATGAAAATTATGTATGCATAAATGATGAATTCATAAAACCTAAGATTATACTCACATTTTAATATGATATGCTTCATATTTTAGAATATTTAGAGTAATAAATGTTTAGTTCACCAAAAATTTAGAAAAAAGGATCTAGGTCCTAAATCAAACTTCTTCCAATTAGGGACATTAAGGATTAAAAGTGATCTCAATATCCACTTGGCTACAAACCTCATGGAAGAGCTAGAATCGTGGGTCAGCGTTTTAATCCTTTATGGGGGAGATAATGTGTTGTGATTAATTGATTAAATTATATGATGCAATATTGTTTCTAGGTTACTAATTAAAATACAACAAAATGATATTATTTTTGAGAAATACAAAACAAATAGATAGAAATAGATTCTAGAAAGGTAGAGTAGACACAAAAGAGCCTAACATATAAATTTGGGGTTGAAATAGCTAGATAGGGGTGCTAGGAACCTAGAGTGGATTTATATTCTAAATTTTATTTCACAATCCTTTTACTCTTGATTTTCAAGTCCTCTTTTAGGGTCACTATAAAAACTTCATTTGTTCCTAATAAAATCCACTTTCCTTGAATTGAAAACTTGTAGGGCTTGAATGTATGAATTAGAAATTAGTCTTCAATATTCCTCCAATTTGTCTTAGATATGAAAACTTACACACATGAAAGAAGGGGAAGGGTTATTATATATAGGGGCTTTCCTAAGTCAAACCCTATTTTAGTAATTATGCCTCCACAATGGCTATGATGGTGTTAAAAAAGAGATTATGGTCAATTGGTTAGGGATAAATGATAACAAAGTGATAAATTGACAAATTTATACACCTCACCACTTAGATTTGCATTTCATGATGGATTGAGGTCATGTACTCATCACATTCAAGGAAAATTTTTTCTTGATTTGAAGTCCTACAAGTGTTAGTATTCAAAAAAAAAATGAACATAAAACATAAAAAAATACTTAAAACATGTTGTACGATAGACATGATGCTTGACTAAAATAATGTTACAATAATTTTGATAATTCTACTCTTAACTACTCTTGTTTTTTTAGGATGCTCAAATTCTCTCAATGAAAATGCTAGGATTAAAATGGTGAAAATTATTTGTATTTATATGTAATTTTTCTAATTTCTTAAAATTCAAATATAGATAGGGAACAAATGAAATTATATTTTAAAATAATAAAATTCCAACATTGACATATTCAAATCCAATCCAAAAAGGGTTAGATAAGGGTGATGGGTGCCTTAGTCCAAACCCATCCTTGTTGAGGCCTTAAACATCAAGGGAAAATGTTAAATACTTATTTTCATTCCCTTTTAATTTTTTGAAGATATTCATAAAATAGGTAATTAAATGCATAATTAGGTCCAAGCACATAGGGGGAACTAAACATAGTGTAAAATTATCAAGGGTGATAATTATTGATGCTATACTTTCATATGAGGGTTTTGTATGAATGGTGATCAAACTAATGTTATGAGTGATGTGGTGGTTGGTACAATAATATCATTCTTAATTGGTGTACCACACATTGAGATAAGTTGCAGAAGATTGGAAAAGGTATTAATAGTATATTCACTATAATAGAGTCATGATGTTTTGGTTTGCATCCTTCTACATAGTAAGTTCTTTTCTTGTGATTGAAGAAATAAGTTGGCTTTGTTGTGAAGGTATTATATCCAATAAATTAAGTCTTTACACCTTCCACAAAAAGAGTTAGAGATAATAGTGTTCTAGTCTATGTAATATAATGTTAAAATCTTGTTGGAATACTTTGCATTCCTCTAATGAGATAGATGTGACCATGTAGACTTGGTAATATTTTCACAAAGGTGTATGAGTTAAACCTTGCAAGTCTCAAGTGTTTTGGTGGTCCACAAGAGTAGGTTTCAAATAATAGTTTTCTATAGCTTGTTTACAATGCTCTATTCTTGTACTTTTAGTGGGTTTCTCCACTTGCACCAACACATTATGATCAAATAATTTAGGAAAATATTGAATGAATTTTTTGCGTGGTCTAAAATTCCTACATCTTTATTCACATAATGATTTTGGTATCTCCTTTGCTATGTGAAGACAAACAGTAACAATGTTGATAATATTGCTTTTTTAGTTGACCTAACTTGTTTCATTCTCAATGGTTGATCCTGGTTGGTTTATCTTATTTTTGAGAATGTGTTTAGATGTGGTTGGATCCTATGATATTGTGTGATAATCCAAATTTCTTTCTCTTTCAAATATTATAGATGATTGGATCCAACCAATGAGATTTCAAGAGTTTCTTCTAAAGGTCATCATGGAGTCGACTTAATAAAAGTTTTGAAGTGTTGTAGAGGATATACATAGAAGATTAAATTCATTTTTGAAGGTGATGATTAATGGTGATGTGAGATAGAGTAGAATGAAAGAGATGAAGTGTCTGAAATTAGTGTGAAGGGAAACTTTTTTGAAATAGTGATACAACTTCAACATGTGTTAGATGCTTCTTCAAACTATTTCATAATCAATTTTTTTGTTCTAATTTTTATGTATCTTGCTTTGAGATAATGAGTCTCATCAAGTCCTCTATATCTTGCTCTAAGGTTGTATACCTTAGTCTATAATTCCTTAAGAAATGATCCTTAATCATTATAATTCTTGTTAGTAGTGAGCTACATATATTGTGAGTTAATCCTCATCATGGTTTTTCCCTCATTGGGTTTTCCACATAAAAATCATGGTGTCTTCATGTGATGCATGTATTGTTTTTGTTCTTTTTAGTTAAGTAATGAGTTTCTAATTTAAAAATGGAAATGGTTAGGTTATAATATATGTTGACTCCCCCTCAACACATGTCGTTGTGTTCAATAATTGGTATTATATCCAAGTTCCTTAAGAAGCTTAATAGCTAATGTTGATCCTACTTTTGAACACATGGGGTGTGCTATAAAAAATAATGATATGTTTATTCCAAAACTAGATCTTGGATCAATGGAACTTGAAGGTTGGGACATCAATCTGAAATATTGTGAAGTATATTTTGAAGAAATTTGATATGCTCTTGAAGATATAGATGAAGCAAGATTACAAAATATCAAATATGAATGCATGCTAGAAAAGTCAAAAGAGACAATCGACAAATTGAAGGAAAAAACTAAAGTTTCAAAGGAAGAAATTGGAAAACTAAAAGATCAAATAGAAGATGGAAGTGAATGTGAAATGAAAGCCAAAGGAGTTAAACATTTAATTTCAAGTTTAAAAATTAAAGTTGAAGAAGGAAAAAGGATTAAGGATTGCTTAAATACCAAGCTCAATGGAAAAAGTGTTAAATTCTTAAAGTTTGGAGAAGAGATTGTAATCCTTAAAAAAGAACTTGAAAAATCTAAAGAACAAATTGAAAAAGGTCTAAAACTAAGAGGAGGTTCTAAAATTCTAGATGAGTTAATTAACTCTCAAAACCCTCTAAAGATAAATTACGACTAGGCTTTGAAAAAAGGGGGAAGTCCCTTGATCAATGCATCTACAAATTTGTATGTTAAATTAAAAGTAGAAGGATAGTTTGAAACAAGGAAGGAGAAAGAGTGCACATAAATTCCTAAGGAAACATCCTTTAGAAATATAATGGTAAAGCATGAAAACAAGAAAGGAAGTGGATTCACTCCAATTTGAAGCAAACATAACTACAAAAAGCCTGCTCCTAGATTAGTTACTCCTACTAGGTTCAATAGTAACTACTATGCTTGTAATAAGTTTGGACATAAGGAAATTAAATGCAGAAGCAAAATGAGTTAGAACTCCTTCAGGCCTTCAAGGTAAAAATCTATGAACACTCAATCATTTCATAGTCAGTGTTATGCTTGCAACAAATTTGGCCACAAGGCTAATGAATGCAAAAGTAAAGTGATAAGCAATAATGCTATGTGTAGACATGGAAAATATATTGACATATTGATCTCGATTGCTAACACTGTTTCATCCTAAATCATCCTTCGGTCTAACCATTTAATTGAATACCTTTATTTGATTAAATTTATCAATTTTCCTCTCTTAATTAAATAAATCATTTTATCTAATTAAGTCATTCTTTCTTGTTAATTAAATCAATTTATCCGATCTAATTAAACCTATGTCCATATTTAATTAAATAATTCATTTTATTTGATTAAATCTCTAAAGTCTATCTATTAAATTAAATAAATCAAAACCTTATTTAGTTTAATCTAGCTTCATCTCCTTAGTTAAATAAATAAAAAATATTTATTTAATTAATCTTGAAATCATATTCTTCTCATATTTGATTTAAATCAATCCATAAATCTAAGTCAAATTTGTCACATCAGCTAATCTCTCATTAAATTAATTAACCTTGATTAATTTAATCTCCTTTCATGTCCAATCCTCTAGCTTTTTCCACTTGCACATCAAAATAAATTTAATTTATTTATTAAATCTCTATTTTCTCTCAGCATGGCATAATGGAAGAATATTCCCTCAAATTTGAATTCAAAATCCAAGTGGACTTTGTTCTTCCAATAAGACATTCATTTCATCCTACATGTCCTTGTGCATTGAGCCAAGTGTCATTTAAGGCATTTATTTTCCCTCTTACATGTCATTTCACCATTTTCAAATATCACCTAATTGCATATATGGGAACATTCATCAAAATGTACACATCCCTCAACCATTCCCATCTTGACAAGTGGCACCTTGCCATTGGTTGAATGTTAGTCCCACATTGCTTCATTTTGGGCATTTCTCCAACTTGTCAATCTATAAATAAGAGGATTCATTCCTCATTCTATCCATCCACAACTTGAGTAAACTTACTATACTCAAATTCATAGCAATATTCATCCATCTCATTGAGTTTTATAGCTAGGTTATGCATATTTTGTCTTGGAGAACTCATCAATCTTCAACAAAGTGGATCACAATCTTCATAAAATCATCAAATCTTGCATAGGAGTTGGGAAAGTGCCAATTTCCACATCAAATTGGTACAAAATCCCCCATAAGATCAAGAGTTTGCATGTTCTTAATATTATTTATCTTGTGTTTACCATCTTTCATTGTGTTCTTGTTTTATTAATATTTTAAGCATAGTTAAATGGATTTTATGGGGAATCTTGGTCTTAACTTGAATTTGAATCCTCTAATGTGTTTGTCCCTTGTGTATTGAAAGTATTAGGATCTTGGTTCACACACTATGATCTCTCAATCCTTCTATGGCTACAAATGTGAAATTTTTTTTCATAGGGTTGTTGATTGTAGATCTAATTTGAGAAGGAGAAATTGTGCTCCACAAGCTAGTATCATCTACTATAATTGCAATAAACTTGGAAACTTTACTAGAATTTTCAAGGGAAAGAGTGTAAGATATTTATTCTCCCCAAAAGAAGCTTGTCTTTTGTCAAAAAAGGGAATTTTTTTTTTGCAAGAATGAATAAAATGAAATAAAGAATGAATTTGGACCTCAGCCTAGTGCAAATGAGCCCACTAGTAACTAAGGAAAAAGAGTATTGATTCAAGGGAGTTGCAAGTGCAGATTATGTCAAACCCCTAAAATGTATAAGATGCTAAAATATTTAGCATCATGGTAAAATAGAAATATGAAATTGGTTGGTCATCCTTCCAGAGTAAATACACTCTCTTCAAAATATTATATAAGGATCATTGATCTCTATAATATCTTAGATGGTAAAAAGTTGCTAAGTATCAAAAAGAAAAAAAGTGCATTTATTGTAGAACAAATAGGGTTGGTGTGAGGCATATTTAGTTCCTAATTGAACTGAATTATTCCCATTTGAAAGTATCAAGTGTATGCAGGTGGTAAGGAGGGAAAAAAGAAGACTCTTTGTGTGTTGCGAACAAACCCTAACAACAATTTTTTAGGTATTTTTTTATTTTTTTCTCATAGAACTCTAGTATTATAAATTGGTATCATGGCTACACCAATTGTGATTGATGTTACTAAGATTCTAATACCCAAATTAAAAAAAAATCTACTCAAAGTAATGGAGAGAGACAAAGATGATTAATTTTCAAATATTCTATTGAGGGTTGTGTATTGTGAAGATATGAATCTACATCCATGCTCAATTATATGAAATCAAACACACATCCTCATTTGAAATGGTCTAATATGAATTAATAAATGAGAATGGAGGATACAAGCCAGAGTATTAGAACATTTCTACAAAAGGGTTAGACATCTAGAAAGACTTTTGAGACTTCTACAAAAGTGAGGAATGGGTAAGAATCATCTTGAGCCATATTCATGACAATTTCATTTGGTTAGAGAAACCCTAATTAATCACCAAGGATGCTATTAGGGTGGTTACTAGTATTTGTGCATCTAGACCAACCCCAATGTGGAAATAGTTAAATAATGAAAATCTTATGGAACTCATTGGTGAAAATTTTTAATAAGAGAGCCCTAGCAGTAAAAGATATAATAGATCCTAGTGTCTAGTATGTTGCAATGGATATTATGTAAAAAATATATTTCAAAAACAACAAAGGGTCAACTACCACCACAACAATTCACACCGTTCATTAAATGGTGAAAGAAAATTCCAATATTGACCTATGTGAGCTATTGAGAGAACAACTAATGGAAAGATTGAAAAAGAACAAAGGAGACCAAGTAAAACTCTAGGTTTGGTTCCTTGATCATATTTATTTATTTATTTCTTCCTAAATGAATTAACTAGCTTCAAAGGAAAAATGTGGGATAAACTCACTCTGATAGCTATAGGAATCAAGAAGCATATAATTTTTTTTCCAAAATGAACAATAAATACTAACATGTATTGGGGTTTCTTTAAAAAAATTCAACAAGATTTGTAGGGGGGATATAGGATATCGTCTAGTTTGGTATGAAAATATGAAAATGAGAGAACCTTTGTGGTAAACAAGGATCATTATTTTATGGAAGCAGTAGAACCTAGAACTGTATGGATATCCAAACTACCTGTATAAGAGTGAATTTGCACCCTAGGTGCAATTCCCCTTTTTGCCTTATCACACTTTAGAAAACCTAAGTCAGAGGCTTAATTCACTTAAGCCTATTGATGGTGGTCCACTTGGTGCCCATTTTGTGTATTAGTGGAGGTGTTTCTGTCAGAGACACTCGTGCAGTGCACAGATGTCTGCATGACACACTTTCATCCTTGGAAAGTTCTTGTGGCTAAGCTAGCAGAGGTGTTACTCTTCCCATTGGCAGCGAAGTTGTAATGCCTCCTTCAGCCACCCAACCCGAATATGGCTATTTCTTTCCCCATTCCTTCATATTCAAGCCTTTGAAATTTCTTTAGAGGTTGGATAGAGGTTGGATAGAGGTTGGATGAAGATTGGAAAGACTCTGCATCAATTGAAGCTCATTCTTGCACTCGCATTCTAGCTTTCCAAGCATTCGATAATAGCAATATCACACTCCATGACATTGGTAGAGTAAGTTTGGGGCCACACCTTTGTAGTAGAGGCTTGAGTTCCTCTCATTTCTCCCCCAAGCAACCTTGAGTGCTCTTGGTGGAGGTGGTAAGCTTCCCTCTCCTCTCTAACATTTGGTTGAGTAGCATAGTATTGTCTTTTGTAGTGCTTTTGTTTTATTATTCCTTTATATATTGGCTATCTGTGGAGGTGGGAACACCTAAACGGGGGTGTGACTGAGGCAGGCCCCTATACAACCACCCCCCCAACATTCTCTTTCTTGTTGTGAGTAGGTGGACATGCTTCGAAGAGCTAGCTGATGAACAAGCTCTTCTATGAGATCATCTTCATCACCTTGGCTTTGGTATGCCTTTTCTATCACCTTTAATTATACTTTTCATATTTCATTTTTTTTTTTGTTCTCTTAAAAGTAGCTAAGCTAGGATGATAAGTCCTCTTAGGATGTTTAACCTTTTCTTAGCTATTGTCTTACCATACAGACTACAATGCATTTATGAAATGCCAGCGCAGAGAACTCCTTGAGGTGCAGAGTTAGACCTAAAGATTGACTTGCCTAGCCCCATGTTGAAACTTGGATTGTAGAGTGATCATAGGATCCTAAAAGTCCTCATCATTCTCATCCTCACACCCTAAACATACACTTAGCTGAGGTAAGTTAGGTCAATCTCTAGCATCTCAACCCTCTATGACTTGGGGTCTTGCATGCAGTGGTCCCCCTCTCTTACACTACCTTATGAGGTTGAGGATGGATTTTTGAAAAGTTACATAGATATTTAAACCATAGATTTTTGGGCATGAGGTTTATAGGCTACTCTTGCACTCTTAGGATGTTTCACCCACAAGGAGAGAGATAAACCCCACCAAAATCTAGGTGGTTCATTCAATGATGTGATTAAGGCTAAATGAGATTATCTAAGTGCAACTAAATCAATTAATTGACTAATTATGAGTTCAAAACCTAGGAAATATGCTATGTTTGAAAACATAATGATGTTTGCAAAAAGTCTAAAAGAATGAACAAAAATGAAAATAAAGCTAAATAGAAAGTTATGTTTTAGATTTTGCACACCTGGGAAACTGAAGAGGACTAGAAAGTAGTTTGTAACTTTGAAAAATCTGATTTTGAGCTAATTGGGACTCATTCACCACACTGGGTGAATCAGTCCTAGGTCAAGGTATTTTTGCCCATAAACTATTTTTTGCCAACTGGGTGTCTAGATCTGCATTTGACTCAAAAATTCACCTCATGAGGAAATCATTTTCCATGCATGGTGAATTAGTCCACTTTTAAATTTCTGCAAGTTCAAATCTCTATTATGCACCTTGACACTTGTACAACACTTTCTAGCAGAAACTTGAATCAAGATCTCAAAAAATTCCTGCAAAATAGCTTAAAATTGTTTTTCTAATTGGGTAATCAAACCTTAAATAGAGAAAAATCTACATAAAACCCTAGCCTTAAGTGTGTTAAATACTAGGAAAGTCTGAAGTATGTCAAGAATCTATTCTATTGTGCAAGAATACGAAGTGTAAATGTGATTTGAGTGATGAAAAACCTCAACCCTAGAAATCTCACAAAAAATAAAAAATTGAGATAAATGACATGTAAATGGAATGCAAATGAAATGAAAACCTTAATCTGAAGATAGAGAAGAAATGGAAGATGGAATCACTTTGAAAACAAGTCTTTAGGTGTGATTTGATGGCTAGTCGTATCTCCTCAACCTCGATTTCTCCATGATTCACCATAGGCGTCCATCATGAACCCTTTGTAATGTTGAATCTTGATCAAAAAATGACCTTCAAGACTTGCAAAAACCCTTGTTCGCTACCCTAAAGCTTCAAAATTTTGCTAATGAAACTTGTTCTAGAAGACTTGACTTTAGAATTTGCTTTTGTGAAATGACTAAAAGATGTGTAAAATGACTTAAAATTAGCATTTATAAGCAACAATGCCCAATTTTCCTGTTATTTAGACCTAAGAGGCCAACATTCACCAAAAAAATAAGTTGAATTAATTGAATTCCCACTCTTGAAATTTCCCTCAAAAGGGACTCATTCGTCACCCTTGGCGAATGGGTCTTGCTAGAGGGGACTCATTCACCCAAGGTGGCGAATGGATCCCACTAGTGGTATTTGAAGGTGGGTTTTCGGGATATGGATGAATTGAATATTGTTTCTCAGGATTTAAGTGATTTGTAAGGTAAAACGGGCCTCTAGATTAAAATAATGGGTCTTAGGGGCTTATAAATGCTATTTTGAAGGATAAATAATGCATAGGTACTCAAAAGTAGGTCTAATTAGGCGTGAAATTATCTCTTTTCTCAAGAGTGTCCAATTTTCTATGCCACAATATTCTACTTTCAAAACTTAGAGATCCTAAAATAAAAATATTTGGTATGTATAGTGAGATCATGGATGAAATTTACCAAAAAGAGAGAAGAAACTAGTGAAAAGAAAGTTGACAATGTGTTAAAGGAAATAGGTACCTTGTGTTACTTTGAAATTAAAATAAAAGAGGATATTTAGAAGATACTAGGTACCTCTCTAAGAGGTACATTTGATATTCCTCTGGAGGCTTCCAAAGTCAAATCTACTCTTCTGGAAGCTAGTCCTCGTCCAAGGAGATCAAGTAGAACTTCTTTTGTTACATTTTCTTTATTGCCTTCTAAATCCACTCAAACAAACAATAGTAAAAGAAAAAACACTTCTCAAATCACTCCAAAGAAAAATGCCTCTAAAGATGAACATGCTAGGCCTAAAATTAAGGTGAAAAGAGAAAAGCCAAATGAGGAAGAGTCAGATGATATTGAGAAGATTGAAGTTGAATAAGTAGAATCTTATGTTTTAGAGAAAAGAGAGAAGTGGGAAAGTCAAGGAAAGGAAGAAGAGACATCCTTACATAAAAAGAAAGGAAAAGGAATTGCTAAAGAAAATAATGAGAAGGCTCCTCTAACCACACATGACACCCTAGACTTTTGGCACAATACTAAATGGAATTGTGGAGTTTAATTTATTAAATGACACAATAATGTTGCATCTTGATGTACCGCCAAGAGATAAAAGGACAAATGAATTTTTTTTCATTTAGTATATGTTGATGTAGAACATCCCTTTGAAATATATTTTTGACAAGGATTCAAATAGCCTTGTTGATGCTCTAAGGAAAAGAAGAGAAGATGCAACTAAAGTTGATGAAAATTTGAAACTACAAACACTTGATAAAGTTGGGATTTATTTCTCAAGAAGAAAAAGAAAAGATCATCTGAAGACATGCTAAAGAGCTCCATACCAAGAGGAGAATAGATCTTCTAATGAGCTTGGATGGGGATGTAGAAAGGAAAATTTAGAATGAAATTAAAGACACTACAAGGAAAATAATTGATGAGATGTAAGGTAATGATGGTGGTGCATCACAAGATCCTCTAGAAAATACAAATATAATTAGTCAAAAATAAATACAAGAACTCTCTTCACAACATGAAGGAGAAGGAATCTTAGGTGTACATAAATGGAAATTTGTCTCTAGAATGGAGATAGAAAAGGAAGAAGAAAAAGGCTCTAAAGAGAAGAAAACCAAGATCCTTGAGGAGATGAAGATGAGTATGAATTATACTTATTTGAATGAATCTATCCTATAGGATATTCCTGCTGTCTATAAATTTTTGAAGCTAATATTATTATTGGAGATAAAAAATAAAATTGACGAGACTACTCCTCTGGTGATTATATGTACATAAGACATTGAAAGTCAAGGTGAAGTCAGTTCTCCTCCTCTAAAACATAATGTTTCCCCTCTAGAGAGTTGAGAAAGTAATGAGAATATGAATAAAGATAATCCTAATATTATTTAGGATACAAAAGAGAAGGATGCAAAGAAGCAAGATGCTTTTGTGGGAAAAGGTCAAAGTTCCTCATCTTCAGATTTTCTCAAAGACCTACTATTTTTGTAGATATAGTTCCAACCAATTAATAATCCTCAAATTCTAAATATCCCCACTCATGAAGAGTAGGTTTAACTATCTAATGTCTCTCCCCTTCACAAATTACAACTTGGTGATATTTTGCATACCACTTCATAGAAAAAAATCTTACAACATATAAAGAAAAGTGTATTGATTGATGATGTTATATAAGGGTCATTCAGGAAGGGTTACTAGAAGTAAAAATTAATTTTTCTTTACCTCCAAAACAAAAACTAAATCTTTTGATGGATTCCTTCAAGTATCATTCCTCTCACTTAGAGGAAAGGAAGAACAAGAGGCCATAATAAAATTGAATGATAAAAGAATGGTAGAAGTATCTGACTAGTGTGCTAGTGCACATAATAAACTACAAGAAAACTTGAAAATTTCAAAATATTGTATAAATTAAGTGACTTATCTATATCAATTTTTCTTAAGGTGGCCAAGCTCCACAAAAATAACAAGGATCAAATTGACTCCAGTCACAAATTACTAAATTGGTTGAATTATATGACTTATCAAAGGATATGAATGGATCAACAAGATCTAAAACAAAAAACCTTCATTTATAGTTGACATTGCTTCAAGTCCAAAGAGAAGTTAAGGAAACCATTTGGTCATTTGAGGGAAGCAGTTAACTTAAGACGCTTCATTATCAAGATTACTTTTGAGTTTTGAAAGTGTTGATAAGAAGATGAAGACTCTAAGTAATATGAAGGAGGTTGGGGATTTGTACATGTAGTGTGAATGCCAAAATTACATTCTTTCTTCAACAAAATCCATCTGGGTTGCAACTTTGGTGCAACTCAAAAAAATTCACAAGAAAATCTTTCCTTCTAAGGAAGTTACAAAGGTATGATCAAGAATTTTTTTGTCTTTGTAGAGTATTGCACTATCTTTTCTTATTTTTGTTATGTACTTATCACCAATTTTTGAGGCATCTCCATCTCAAGGGGAGTATGTAGTAAGGTGAACTCATATTTTTTGGGATGTTGTAAATAGAAGATAACATGCCCTTTTACCTTGATGTCAAAGGGGAGAGGAACATGGTTGTTTCCATCAATGACAAAGGGGGAGTTTATTGGCAATCGACATTTCCATTGATGTCAACCTATTATGGGATATCATTGATGTTAGATGGATATGATGAAGTCTATATATATCCTAGAGATAGTGCAAGTGCAAAGATATATTCAACAACACAATTATATGTATGAATGGTGATCAAAATGGTGTCTATGAGTGATGCAATGGTTGGTACACTTTTTCTAATATGTTTCCTACATGTCTATGTTAATACCATTCCTTATTAGTGTGCTGCACATTGAGATAAGTTGCAAATATTGGAAAAGGTGTTGCAAGGTGTGCACCCTTGGTATCCTTGTTATTTGTAGCACATCACTTAGGTTCATGGCATGGATTAACCACCTCTCATGGATTTTTTAACTCTAATGGTTGTATTGGGCATTAATAGGTCAATATTTTGGTGCAACGATAACCATCTATGCATCAATTGGTATCAGATCTTGGGTCACAAGTTTGAACCCCTCACTTGCATTGGGGGGATTGTTTCAAGGTGTTCACCCTTGGTATCCTTGTGTTGTGAAATGCAACACTTAGTTTTGTGACATGGATTAACCACCTCTCATGAATTCATTAACTCTGGTGATTGTATTAGGCATTAGTTGGTCAATATTTTAGTGCAACGACAACTGTCTATGTAATAAAAGGTATTAACATTATATTCACTTTAACACAGTCATGACATTTTGGTCTACATCATTCCATAGAGTAATTTCTTATCTTGTGGTTCAAGAGATAAGTTGGTTTTGTTGTGAAGGTGTTATATCTAGGAAATCAAGTCTTTACACATTCTAGAGAAAGAGTTAGAGCTAACAATGTTCCGATTTTTGCAATATAATGTTAAAATCTTGTTGGAATGCTTTGCATTCCTCCAAAGAGATAGATTTCATCGTGAAAAATTGGTAATATGTTCAAAAATGTGTATGAGTTATTCCTTGCAAGTCTCAAGTGTTTTGGTGGTCCACAAGACCAATTTTCACATAATAATTTGCTACAACTTCTCTAGAATACTCTATTAATGTACTTTTAGTGGATTTATCCTCTTGCATCAGCACATTATGATTAGATACTTTAAGAAAAGGTTGAATAATTTTTTTGCATGATCTAAAATTCCTAAATATTGGTCAACATAATGATTTTTGTATCTCCCCAACTATGTGAAGACAAATAATAATAGTGTTGATACTATTACTTTTTAAGCCAACATGACTTGTTTCATTCTCAACAACTGATCTTGACTAGTTAATCCTATTTTGGAGAATGCGTTTAGATGTATTTGGATCTTGTAATACCATGTGTTAATCCACATTTTTTTCTCTTGTAAATATTGTACATAATTGAAGCTGACCAATGAGATTTCAAGAGTTTCTTCTAAAGGTCATCATTGACCCAACTTAATAAAATTTTGAAGTGTTGTGTAGGATATAAATAGAAGATTAAATTGATTTGTGAAGGTGATGATTAATACTGATATGAGAGAGAGTAGAATGAAAGAGATGAAGTGTTCAAAATTAGTGTGAATGGAAAATTATGTGAAATGGTGATTGCAAATTCAACATGCATTAGATGCTTCTTCAAAGCAGTTCATAATAAATTTTCTCATTCTAATTTTCATTTATCTTGCTATGAGATAGTGAGTATCATCAGGTCCTTTGTATATTTCTATAAGGTTATATAACTTAGTCTACAAGTCCTTAGGAAATGAGCCTTAATCATTTTAATTCCTATAGTGGTGAGCTACATATATTATGAGTCAATCCTCACCATGCTTTTTCCATCATTAGGTTTTCCACATAAAAAATATTGGTGTCTTCATGTGTTGCACGTGTTCTTTTTTTAATTTTAGTTATGTGATGAGTTGATCATTTTCAAATGGAAATGGTTAAGTTGTAATATATATTAATTCACCCCCCTCAACACATCATTATGTTCAACATAGAGTTGCTACCCTTGTCGGTATTGTGGCCCCTCCTAGCTAGTGGGGTTTAGCGCCTTGGATTCCAACACCCAATCGAGTAGGGGACCAACACCCAAGATGTGGGAATAAAAAATTAAATCACATATTTTTGAACTATTTTTAAATAAAACATTAAATCTATCACCATTCTACCAAAAGGGCATCTCCTGAGCACTGTTAGTGCATCACTACCATTGGTGGGGTCATCAATTGATCTCCCAAGGGCCACCAACAACCACCCCATGATCATAATTAGGGAATTATTTTCCAAATGGGCATAAAATTTACCCATGATGTTGGAATATTGACTTCCAATAGTAAAAAATCTCTCTCTAAGCACTATGTAGTGTTATAGATTTGGTTCCATGATTTTGATGTTTATATCAATTTTTGAGGCTCAAAAGTTAGATGTTTTCAATTTCAAGACTTTGGTCATAAATTTTCCATATGGAATTAGATGTTTTATTTTGAATAGGTATTGGAGAGAATGTGTAGTATAATACATAATGGAGCAGTCACATTTTCAATTTGTGGTGTAGAAAGAGGATTATACATGTTTTATCACTTATAGGTGTCTAAGATTCAGGATGTGATTTCATGAGAATCCATACGAGTCAAGAGGCAAAAAATTGAGGGAGTACTTATTTCTATATGATATTTATGATTGTATAGTTGATTCTTAGTTTAGTTCTTTTGGTTAAAGTTTTATAGGTGTTTTTAGAGTTGGAATTTGATGGTGACATGTACACAAGTTATTTTTGTTTTTGAGGACATGGGTTGACATGTGTAGAGACTTGGAGTCTTATGTGGGTGATAGTTGAGTGTATGTATAGGGTTGGTGATGATTATAGTTTCATGGATATGCATTTACATTTGAGAATTAGCATAACATGATCATGTGTGTGGTTGTTTTGTGGTGATTTGGTTTGTTTTTGAGAGGTTTTTATTATCTCCTAGATGCTTATTTTCTTCCTTAACTATGGTTACTCATTTATGAACATGTTTGGTAAATCAGATCTATGGTTGATTTGGTGTTTGAGTCTTGTTGTCTATAGGATAATATTATTTGATATATGAGTTTTGTAGGTTACCAATACAACAATGATTTCATATGCTTCAACATTTTGGATATTCAAGTTATGTAGTTGTATGGGTTGATCACCCATTTAGTTGCAATTGGATGACTCAATGTGGACTATCTATATCCATGATATTGATCAATGTTAATGTAGATTTTATTAGTTAGCCTTATTTTTGGTCATTTGTGCATTGGTATGTTGCTTTGATATGAGATGATGGATGATTAGAGTGCCATGATTGTCAGTCTTTAAGAATTTTAGAATGTGGTTTTATCATGATGTCATGATAGCTTGGTTAGTGTAATGTGTCATACTTAAATAAAACCAATAAATCAATTATGACACCATGAATGTTAAATTAAGGACATAAATCCAATAGCTATTTTACATCATAGCACATGTCCAAAAAAAAAAAATTTCATTTCCAAATGTCAAACTGTCAAATTATATAGTTTGACATGGCTAACATTGCCACATAGTCAACTCAAGTTTTACATCTATAGACATGGAAAATATACTGACACACTTGATCCTAATTACTAACATCATTTTGACCTGAATCATCTTCTTCGCTAGTCATCACCTTTTGTCCCTTGATTAAAGAAAATCAAATTTATCTAATTAAGTTGTCATCTTCTGTTAATTAAATAAATCAATCTTATTTAATTAATCCTGTAATCTCCATTTAATTAAATAATTCATTTTATTTAATTAAATCCCTAAGGTCATTCTATTAAATTAAAGCAATCTTTAATTTAATCTAACATCATCTCCTTTTGATTAAATAAATCAAACTCTTTATTTAATTAAATCTAAATCACATTCCTCTCAACTTTGATTTAAATCAATCCAAAAATATAAATCAAATTGTCACATCAACTAATCTCCTTTTAAATTAATCAAATCTTGATTAATTTAAGTCTTAATCACCTGAATCCTCTAGATTTTACAACTTTCTCAATAAATCATTTCTTTTGATTTATTAATTCCCCTAATTACTTTCAACATGACATCAAAAGGGAATATTCCTCCAAGTTTGAAAATCCCTCCAAATGGATTTTTCCTTCCAACAAGGCATTCTTTTCCTCTTACATGTCCTTGTGTATTGATCCAACTGGCATTTAAGTCTTTTCTTTCACCCTCCAACATGTCATTTCACAAATTTGAAATTCCACCTAATATCATTTATTGTGCACATTCATCAAAATGTGCTTATCCTTCCTCCATTCACATCTTAACAAGTGCAATTTGGGCATTGGATGTTGAATGATCCCACATTCTTCCATTTTTCTCATTCTTCCATCTTGTTCTTCTATTTATAGAAGGCTCTTCTTCTCATTTTGGATCCACAACTTAAAGAAAAGTTACTATCTTCATATTTAGAGAAAATTCATCCATTTCCATAATATTTCCCATCATCATAGCTAGGTTATTATAGATTTCATCAAGGAAACCCATTGTTCATCATTATCAAGTGGATCAATCTTCATCAAGCTTGCAAAGGAGTTGGGAAAGGGTCAATTTCCACATCAAATTGGCACAAATTCCCCCATAAGATTGAGAGTTTGCACACTTAAATATGATTTAATAGCTTTTCTTGTTTTGTTCTTCATTTCTTTCCTATTTTGAGCATTGTAGATGAATTGCATGGGGAATCTTAGTTCTAACTTGCATATGGATCTAATATGGTGTTGGTTTTCTATGTTTGTGTAGGTCTAGGATTGGGGTTCACAACATCATATGATACAAGTACAATAATCAAAGGATGGAATTATATGTTATTTCTCTTCAACGGTCACCACATCTGGTGGACGAGAATATGGTTTAGACACTTTTCCACCCAACCACAAAGCTATGCTTCCCTGAAATTCTTCCTAACTTGAAGAATACCTGACCCTGCATGAAATATTTAGTATGGGGTGATTGGGCCACACTACTAGTTTACAATTTTTGACCAAATTGGACACTGAAATATTTTTTTCTAACTAAATCTTCACTTTCGGGCACCTATAGCGGCTAAACCATGAAGAATTTGAAGATGATTCAAACTAGTGATTTGTCACATTTTGTCTTTAGATTCTAAATATATTTTTTTCAAAAATTTTGGAATCATATTGTACTTCTTTTTCCATCTCCTTTGAAACTATTTTTTTTTCAGTAAATAACATTATTTGTTTTCAGTAAATAACATTTTTAAGGAGTGACACTCACTGTATAATGCATAACTTTTTTTCCATGAAGGATAAAATTCTATTTTTTTAAATTTAGATTTGTAACTATGATATCTAGTGCTTCCAATTGGTTAGATAGTTTTTTATTGAAAATTTTCTCCTTAATCAATTTTCAAATTCAAACCAATTACAATTCAGACATAGGCAAACTGTATAATACATAACTTTTTTTGTATGTATCGAAATTCAATTTTTTTTTGTTGGATCAAGGACTTCAATATTTGGTGCACTCATGTTTTTTATTTATTTTTTTGATAATTTTATATTTTTCCACATGCAGAACAAAAAGCTTTATTTTCAATGAAAAAATTATGTTTAATAAAACTAAAAAAACAAATACATAATAAAACTAAAAAATATTAAAATTATATTCATTGGATAGCTCGTTTCGAGAACTACCATAATCTAGTTGGGTCTATGAAGTCTCCTCCATTTTCATCCTCAACTTGAGCTTCAAAGCACAAAATTTTGGACATTTCTGGTGCCTGAGGGTGAGAAGGTTTGAAAAGAGGGGTTTAGGCGAACCAGGGGGGTTTGAGTGAACCCTTATGGGCTGGCTCAAACTAGGGTTCATTTGAACTAGAGTTCATTCGAACCCCCTTTCAAAAAAAAATTATTTTTCTTTTTTTGGTAGGAATGGAGGGACCTCGCATTTAATTGGTTCACTCGAACCAGGGTTCATTCAAACCCTCTTTTGGTTCGCTTGAACCAATGGGTTCATTCAAACCCCAAAAACCATTTTTTTTTTGCATGGGGTCATTTTTTGCAACTTTTCCTTCCTCACTCAAATTGTAAACCACTTTTGTGGGTTTACCCCAAGAGAATATGATATGCAAGGTGGAATTTGGTGTGTGCCTAACATAACTACAAGCATTTGTATCCACAACTCGAACATGCAAGATCAATGTTAGGAAATGGCAGAGAGTTACAACATAAAAATCAAACCATTCAACATAATGGACTACAAATGCTTGGCCAAGCATATGCTCTATTAAACTATAAAATGATAGATTTTGGAAAAATAAAAACATATACTCTTTGATAATCCATTTTCAGCACCCATCTTAGAAGGTAACTTTCTACATTAAAAGGAAACACCTTTTCCCTTCTAATCATCAAGTTTACAAACATACATTGTTTTTTGTATTAGGTTATTCTATCTAACCTCCCTATGATATTAAAACAAAAACATTTTGTGAACTTATTCTATGTTTTTTAACTTGGACTATCCTAGATTTTATAGTTTATTGCAAAGTAAAATAACTAGATTTGTTGCTTTTGTACATAATACATCCAAAAATTGATCATTGTAACATGTTTTGCATTTATCAATTGAAAGATACTTTTGAGCATATTTCTCAAGCATGAATCAACATACATATCACAATTATTCCCTTGTTTTACACAACAATAAACTTATAATGCTTAGTTAAGGAAAATATTAAACTAATAAAAGAAGGTATGTTGGATGTATGTGTATGTTCATAATTGGTTTATGAATATACACATATATCATGGCCTTTATTACAATAATAAGTATGTGTATACATTATTTTAAAAACAAGAATAGAAATCCATAGATCATTATAATTTCATTTCCTTGTAAAGTACAAAAAAGAAGCAATATCTACTACTAGAAACCAATTCTAAACAAAGGATTTGAATTGAACATGTAATTTCATGTTTTCTAGAAATAATACACTATTCTAGAATAATGGTAGGATATAAAATTTTGCACAGAGAATTCATCAATTCATTCTTTTAATAACAATCTCGGCTACATAATATTGCATTTACTATGTTGAGAACTTTATTGTCAATGTAATGTTTATTCAATATAACCATCAAGAGTTTCTATTTAATTGAAGGATGAGCATTTAATGACATAAGGTTGAATTCTCATATGAAAGCAAACAAGTCACCTCTAACAAAGACCCAGGCTTCATATAGTATTGATGAAGAGTTTGAACTTCAATACTATATGAAGCAAGAGTCTTTGTTAAAGGTGACTTGTTTACTTTCCTATGAGAAGTTGACCTTATTTCGTTAAATTTTCATCCTTCGATGAAATAGAAGATCTTGATAGTTCTATTGAATAAACATTAAATTGAAAATAAATTTCTGAACACAATAAATCTCGTATTATGTAGTCGAGATTGTTCTTATAAGAAAAAAATTATGAATTCTATGTGTAAACTTTTATATCCTATCATTATTCTAGAATAAAATATTATTTATGGAAAACATGAAACATATTGTTCAATTCAAATCCTTAGTATAGAATTGATTTTTGGTAGAAGATATTGCTTCTTTTTGTACTTTACTTGAGGAAATGGAATTGTAAAGATTTGTCTACAATGGAATGGATTTCTATTCTTGTTTTTAAAAGAATGTATATGAATACTTACTAATATAATGAGGGCCATATATGTGTATATTCATAAACCAATTATTAATATATGCATACATGCGATATACCTTCTTTAAAAAGCTTATTATTTTCCTTAACTAAGCATTATAAGTTTATTGTTCTATAAGAAAAGTAAGGGAATAATTGTGATATGTATGTTCATGCATGTGTGAGAAATGTGCTCAAAAGTTTCTTTCAATTGATAAATGTAGAACATGTTACAATGACTGATTGTTGGATGTATTATGTACAAAAGTAGTAAATCTAGTTAGTTTAGTTTGTAATAAATTGTACGAGAATCCAAGATAGTCCAAGTGAACAAACATAGAATAAGTTTATAAAATGTTTTTGTTTTAATATCATAGGAAGGTTAGATAGAATAACCTGATACAAAATAGAATGTATGTTTCCAAACTTAATGATTAGAAGGGAAAGAGTGTTTCCTTTGAATGTAGAAATTTACCTTTTGCGACAGGTGTCGAAAATGGATTATCAAAGAGTATATGTTTTTCTTTTTCCAAAATCTATTATTTTGTAGTTGTATACAACATATGCTTTTCCAAGCACTTGTAGTCCATTATGTTGAATGGTCTAATTTTTATGATGTAACTCTCTGCCATTTCCTAACAATTATCTTGCATGTTCTAGTTGTGGATAGAAATGCTTGTAGTTATGTTAGACACACTCTAGATTCCACCTTACATATCAGATTCTCTTGCTAAATATTTCGTGCAGGGTCAAGTATTGTTCAAGTTAGGAAGAATTTTGAGGAAGCGTAGCTTCATGGTTGGGTGGAAAAGCACTTGAACCATGTTCTCATCCACCAAATGTGGTGAGCATTGAAGAAAAATAACATGTAAGTCCATCCTTTGATTATATTACTTGTACCATATGATGTAAAACTTGATTTGACTATGTGGCAATGTTAGCAAAGTCAAACTATGTAATTTGATAATTTGACATTTGGAAATGAATATAAATTATTTTTGGACATGTGTTGTGATGGAAAATAGCTATTGGATTTATTTCTTTAATTTAATATTCATGATGTCATAATTGATTTATTGGTGTTATTTAATTATGAAACATTACATTTGGTATTAGAGCTTAGAGCTCAACTCTCATCCTATGAGTCCACGACAATTGAAATTGGGGTTGATTGACCCTTACTCAATTTTGAGTTTAACAAACCTGAATTGAATGCAAGTATGAGAAGGTCAAAGTCTAGGAAAAAGGAGGGAAAAATAGTTAGGACTACTAAAAGGAAAGTTGTTGATCAAGATAACCCAACACTTGAAGTCCAACTTGAGATTCCCAATGATGACACCTTAGCACACACCCTCACTCGACTAAAGTTAGAGAGGGGAAAAATAATTCAAGAGTCTAAAAACAATATCAAAACTAAGAAACCTTCTACAATTTGAGATTGGATTTAGGGTGCAGACCTAATGCACCCATTCTACTAAAATAAGAGGAGTGATTGTGCACACATTCGTCCTCCTCCAAGAAGGTTGTAACATACTTTGATGAGGACCTAGAAGAGTGTCCTCTATCTAAAAATGAATAACCCAACTAATAAGGGGTAAATTTTGTAAATAAGGATTTATGTAATCCATTATCATAATAAATAAAGGAATTATTTCTTTGTTTTCAAAGTTGTGAGCTTGAATGGCATACCCTTGTTATGAATGAACATGAATATTTTAAAAAAAGGATTGTATGTTATAATACTTAGTATTATTTGTTTGAAAAGATTAAAATATAGAAAACTTGTGTCAGTTACAATAAATGTGTGCTGCGATGTAGGTCAATTTTGAACCACCATGGTGAACACTAGGAATGGAAGCTCAATTGGAGGTCAAAATGAAAGATTGGACTGAATCCTTAACTTCCTAAATGATTAGGAAAACTATATGGACCATTTGGAAGGGAAATTCCAAGGTATGATAGATGGTCAAAACTTGAGGAATGAGGAGCAACCACAAATAAATAGAGATCAAGAATCAAAGGAGAACTTGGTAAGGACCTTAAAAGGTTAGCTCTACCAAAATTTGATGGCAAAACCATAAAAGACAGAGGAAAAGCATGGATAATTTAAATATTTGGGCTCCAAAATTTATCAAATGAAACTAAGGCTATTTGGGTAGCATATCATCTCTCTAGTGAGGCAGCCATATGGTGGGACAATGAGATGGCAGAATGAAAACTAATACTTGGAGAGACTACATGGGAATAATTTCTTCAACATTTTCAGAAAAGGTGGCTTCCTTAGCACTTTTTTGACAACAAGATGATCAAGTTCCAAAACCTAGCTTAAGGGAGTATGTCAGTGACTCAATATTGGGAAAAATCACACATTTTCTTAATTATGTACCTTAATACCAGACTAATGAGCACTTTCAAATTTAAAAGTTCATATTATGGATAAGGCCCAAGATTGGATTAGAGGTGGATTTATATAATCCCATTAATATGGAAGAAGTCTTTGAGAATTCCACCAAGCAAGAACAAAATTTGTAACACCTATCCAATTTCCATAAGAATTCAAAGTCCAAGTCTTGATTTGGAAGCAAGAAGTTTCACGAAGGAGACAAAACCTGATAGATCAAGAATTTGAAAAGGGGATGTGACTCTTAGGAGAAAGGAGAGGGTGATAGTGGTGGAAAGAACAAGAAGATGAATAGCTATTAGAGTGCAGTTAACACTAAGAGGAGGGGTGAATCAGTGTTAACAAACAAATTAACTCTTTTTATTTCTTTTAATAATTTTTAGATCATGAATAAACTTATGCAATAAAAATAAAATAAATAGATAATGAAAAAACACATTTAAAAAATTGACACAAAGATCTTGAGTGGAAAACCTCCTGGGTAATAAAAGCACTCGAACTTGGCCTCACTGGCCTTATTTGAAAATATTCTTTGTACAAAGCCTCACTAACTGATTTGTCTCATTGGAAATGGTGCTATCTCACTGATAGTATTTTGAAATGTACAAGTATGAAAGAATTGTAAATACAGAGTTGATCTCTATTTCAAGAATTACATACTCTATTCTACAATGAGCTCAGAATCAGAGTCACAAATTCCAACTACTCAAAACAATATATATTTCCTTTTTGAAACATATATTCTATTATTTTCAAAATATCTCACCATTTTGAATATGAGAACAATAATTTATTTAACATGTTCTTTGTTCTCAAAAATAGAATTGGGAAAACCCTTTTGAAAAAATGAATCACCAACTTCCATTAAAAAACTAAAACTGAAACTGCCTTTTCCAGTTGTAAGAACAAATTTTCTTACACAATGCCTAACCAAAATCCATCTGATCTGTACAACATCCATCTTGCTAAGAATGCATTAAGAATAATCAACAAGTAACTATCATTTATCTTGCAAAACTGACACCCTTAACAGAGATAACTAACCACATCCAAACACAAAATAAATTTACAGAATAAGGATGTTCAACTTACAAGATTCAAACAAAAAAAAAACACTTGAATGAACCCTTAACCTCAACAGCAGACCTAACCTGAGTTTCTATTTGATTCTTTTTAACAAACAAAACATGTATTTATAGACCCAACACAAAGGTAATCAGGAATGATTTCATTTTGACTTGACATAAAGATTTGCATAGGTTACCCAAACAAAATATTAACCACATTAACAACTATTTTAACCTAGAAATCACACATGCCTAGATAAACACAATGAACCTAATTCAACTAATTAGAATTATGAACAAGATAGATCCAAAGCACATGGGTTCTCATAGACACAAAGAAAAAGATAAAGATTACACCTAGTGTTGGCACAACTAGAACATCTTCACTGTCTTGCTCTTTACTATAATTCCTTGTCCCCTTGAAAACCATGCAGCTGATTTCTAAAACAAGCTTAGCTTACCACTATCACTATGATTATGGTAACAAACCCTACCAAACAAAAATGAATCGATCATCTATGCTCATCAAAGCTTCATAGAAGATTTCAATTTTGACATGTCTTTTCAAGTCTGGGCATTATGATGGGAAAAATTCCCATTCAACAAACAAAATAATCTCCAACAACAATTCAATGATCACATTATTTTGACTTTATAAAACACTATGATTGCAACCTTTATCCATTTCATTATTATTTTTGAGAAAACAAATTTTCCCACCTATCAATGATTTCCTCACAATAATACCCATAATATATTTGTAATCACCAAACCTTATTTGTAGATGCACTATGGCAATATGTTTCCTTATAAAAATGTAATGTGCCTTTTGAACATTCTTTGGATAAACAACTTATCATTGCACTTGAACAATGTTATCATGAAGTCTTAAAAAGAATGCCAAGATATATAGGATGTAGATGAACTTTATAAGATCAAACTAAAATATGATCAATATGCCAAGCTGACTATAACCAAACTATAAAACATATCAATCACTGGAATATGCCAAATTTGAGTGATGATGCCAAGATAGATCAGAATAGATATATAAACTTATGCAAGAATAATTAAACTAAAAGATCGTCATGTGCACAACCTGATACCTCAACTTTGGTGTTGTGACATTAATGCCAAATAATACTGAGGGAAAACAAAATCCCTCATTGGCATTGATGTTAAACACAAAAGTTAATCAATAATATCATAGATGCAATATACATGTCCTGAACATGATGATTGCATGAAGTACATATCCATTCTCTCACATATCAAAGAAACCATCAGATACATCTGAAGAAATTGCATAATCATAGCATATCAATGAAGATGTTGAACAAGACCAACACTGAGCAAAGCATATCACTGAGAAAAAAATCATATCACTGTCATAACATAATTTGAATTGAGCATTGCAAATTGAACACTACAAAATAAACCTCCAAATTCTCCCCCTTTTGACATAATGCCAAAGGAAGAGAAACTGAACCAAACATGAAATGTGCTCATAATTCCAAATAAATACTAAGGGATAAAAGAATATACATGAATTGCTCTCCCTAACTCCATGAACTGGAGTGATCATGGAAGAGAATTGATGGAAACAACACCAAGCTTGTCTCTTAGAGTCTCAAATTGAGCTTTAGGAAGGGGTTTGGTAAATATATCAGCTACCTAATCATTGGATGCCACAAAATGTAGAACAAATTCATTTTCCAACACCTTTTCACGCAAAGAAAGATACCTTATATCAATATGCTTAGTTCTATAGTGTTGCACATGATTTTTGGAGATATTAATGGTACTTGTATTATCACACAAAATGTGAGCAGTTCTAGCAATATCAACCTGCATGTCTTTCAAGGTCTGAACCATCCAAAGTACCTGAGTATAATAGGTAGCAGCTGCTATATATTTTACCTCAACAGTTGACAAGGATACTGAATCCTTCTTCTTACTATGCCAAGATTCTAATCTACCTCCAAGATAGAAGGAACCCCCTGAAGTACTTCTCCTTTCATCAATATTTCTTTCCTAGTTAGCATCAGTGTAAGCAACCAACATGAAATCACTATGTTTAGGGTACCACAAACCAAAATCTATTGTTCTAGCAACATACTTCAAAATTATTTTCACAAGATTCAAATGTGACATCTTAGGTGCAGATTGAAACCATGAAACCAAGCATACAACATGCATAATATCAAGCCTTGCGGCAGCCAGACATAAGAGACTACCAATCATGGATCTATACAGGGTATGATCCACATCAGGCTGATCAACTTCCTTTGAGAGTTTATAGTTGGTTTCCATAGGAGTCCCAACTAGTTTACAATTAATCATCTAAAACTTTTTCAACATTTCTTTAGCATATTTAGTTTTTGAAAACAAATATCCCTTTATCAAGTTGACTAGCTTGAAGACCCAAAAAGAAAGAAAGTTCACCAATCATCGACATTTCAAATTTGGACTTCATGATTGTAGGAAATTCAGAGCAAAAATTATCATTATTATATCCAAATATAATGTCATCAACATAAACAACAACTATAATACTATCACCTTTCATTTTGAAGTATAGATTGTTGTCTACAACACCTTCTGAGAACCCACATTCATGTAAATAGGTATCTAATTTTGAATACCAAGCTCCAAGAGCTTGTTTTAGACCATAGAGGGCCTTTTTCAGCCTATATACATAATGTTCTTTACCTGTAATAGAAAATTCTTCAATTTGTTCCATATAGACTTCTTCCAACAAGTCACCATTTAGAAAAGTAGTTTTAACATCCATTTGATACACTTTAAAACCTTTATACAAAAAATAGGCCAGAAACATTCTAATTGCTTCTAATCTAGCCATAGGAGAAAATGTTTCATCAAAGTCCAGTCCTTCAATTTGAGAATAACCTTTGCAAACTAATCTAGCTTTATTTCTAACTATGTTCCATTTTTCTTCCAACTTATTCCTAAAGACCCATTTTGCACCAATGACATTTTTATTTTTAGGTCTAGGAAAGTTAGTTCCCAAGTTTTATTTTTCTCAATTTGTGCAAGCTCTTCATGCATAGCCTTAACCTGACAACTATCACTACTAGCCTTAGAATATGTCTTAGGCTCTATTTTTGAAATCAAAGATAAATAAACTTGTTCATCATTATCTTTTGTACCTGAAAGTTGCAAGTTCTTGTTTGAACTCCTCTTATCATATCTGCAATAATCTAATCAAAAGGATGATTCTTTTTCAAAATCCTAGAAGATAATTGAGAGGAAGATTCAAAAATTTCATTAGGCACATTTTGTTTAGTTAATTGCTTGGGTTCTGTTGAACTTGAAGGTTCATTTTGATTTTGCAGATTTTTATTAGGTGTCTGCACAATAAATTCATCATCATCATCAATTTTCTATTGTTGTTCACAATTTTGTAAGGTTTCATCAACCTTAACATTCGTACTCTCCATAATTTTCCCTAATATTTTATTGTAACACTTATATGCTTTATTGTGTGTAGAATATCCCAAAAATATACCCTCATCACTCCTTGATTCGAAACTTCCAATATTGTCATTGTCTTTCTTTATAACACACTTGCTGCAAAATATTTTAAAATATCCCACATTGGCAATCCAACCATACCATAATTCATATGGTGTATGTTGTGTATTAGTCCTTAACTAAACTCTGTTCAGAATGTAAACAACAGTATGCACTCCTTCTTTCCAATATGTGTTTGAAATTCTAGTGAGGTATATTCACCTCCTCTATCTGACCTAAGACACTTGATTTTTAGATCAGATTCATTTTCAACCAACTTTCTAAAAACTTTAAACTTATGAAATGCCTCTCCCTTATGTATTAGAAATGTTACCCAAGTCATGCGGGTATAGTCATCTATAAAAAGCATGAAATACCTCTCATTATTCAAGGAATTAGTCCTTGTTGGGCCACATAGATCAGTGTGAACAAGCTGCAAAGGTCTGGTTGATGTGTATTCTTTGGTTTGAAAACTTGCTCTAGCTTGTTTTCCTTCCTACCATTCTTTGCAGCTTTGATTATCTGGTTTAGATATTATAGGCATGTTTCTAACATTTTTATTTTTACTTATCTTTACCAAATTTTCATAGTTAATATGACCAAATCTTCTATGCCATAACTTAGACTCATCAATTTGACTCATGAAAAAAAATTACTTTCTTGCTTATTATTTGAGCTCTCTTGTAGATAATACACATTACCATTTTTTTTGAAACCTATTGCTACTGTTTTACCAAATTTTCTTTGAATTTCACACCCTAAGTCAAAGAACCTCGTATCAAATCCATTGTCACAAATCTGGCTTACACTTAATAGATTATGAGTTAATCCTTCTACATAATAAACAACATTGACATGGATTTCATTTTCAAGCAAAATAGTACCTTTACCCATTGTAGGAATACAATGCTCATTCCCAAACTTAACAAAGCCACCGAGATAATCCTCATAGTCTATAAATTTGTTTCTCACCAATCATATGATGAGAGTAGCTACTATCGAGAACCCAAAATTTTCTCTTAACAGAGTGAAAATTTGTTTCAATTCTCAGGGCTTTAACATATTTAGGCCTCCAAACAAGTTTAGTTCCATTAGTTCTGTTTGACTACACTCTTAAACCAAATTTACAAAGAGTTTCTATATGAACTCCTTCATTGCATCTATTAAATTGAAGATTAACAAGAAATTTATAGAGATTTCCATTAACAATACTATAACTTCTTTTAGAAAAAATCTTGCAAGTACTAGCCTTATGACCAAATTGTTTACAATTGAAGCAATAACATTGAAGTTAGAATTATCATTAGAAATCTTACCTTTTCATTTTCCAACCTAATTTGAACATTGACCCTCATTAGGAGAGGCAAGATTATTTCTCAGTTTAACATCTTCTACCTTCAAAGAGCAACATCTATTCTCCTTGTGTTTCAGTCTTTCTTGAGTTATCTCAAGATTTTTTTTGGTTTCTTCTCCTTTAAGAGTCAAATCAGAAATAATTTGTACACTTTTCTAATCTTTATCTTTTAAGATAATTTCTTATTTTCTCAATTTCTTAGTTTCTTTGAGGGTAGATTTCAATTCTCCCTCAAGATCAATTTCTGATTCATAATTGGATTCATCTTCCTTTATAGGAACAACTTCAGCCATAAATAAAATTTGTTCAGTTTCAACACAAGATTCAACTGAATCACTATCAATCACATCAACATAAAGAATTTTCTTCTTTTTAAAGGTATTTCTCTTCTTGAATTTTAGTTTCCTTTTCTTTGAGAACCTTTTATTGTTTTCATCATCACCTTCAAGATCTTTGTTAGGGAAGTTTGTAGCATAGTATCCTATCTTTCCACAATTAAAGCATTTAAAGGGTAATTTCCCTTTATACTTTCTTGAGCCTCTTTTTAGTTTACTTACAAAAGATAACTCTATTTCATCTAAGGCATCAAACTCAACTTTAAATGTAGATTCCTTACTTATAGAGTTGTGTTCATTTAGTCTCATTTCATAAGTAGTAAAGAAACCATGAAGATCATCGAGAGTTACCGTATTAATGTCTCTTTCTTCAACTATTGAAATCTTTAGATCAAACTTGGTGGGTAAAGATCTCAAAAAAAATTTGAACAACAATATTTTTAGGAAGGTCTTCTCCAAAACCTTTGATTGCATTTACACTTTCTTGAATCTTCAAGAAAAAATTAGCAATCTTCTCATCTTCGGACATTTTTAGATTATCAAACTTAAATCTTAAGTTTTAAAGTTTTTCTTCTTTAACTTTCTCATCACCTTCATAGATGGTAGACAATTTATCCCATATGGATTTTGCATTCTTACAATCCATTACCTTTTTCAAGACATCATTAGTGAGTCCACAACAAATAGCATTTTCAGCCTTTGCATTGCAATCATATGCTCGTTTCTGATCAACATCAAAAGGGGATGATGTAGTAGTATATTCATTTTCAACTGCTTTCCACACATCATATCCTAGAAATTTAATATGCGTTTTCATCCTAAACATCCAAAAGGCATAACCAGTACCATCAAAGAGTGGTGCTCTAGTTGTGCACAAGCCTTCTTGCATTTCCATTAGTACTCTTGAGTAGAATCCCCTAGTTGACTCAACAAGGTTTGGCTCTGATACCAATTTTTGGAGTAAATTTAACACTAAGAGGGGGGGTGAATCAGTGTTAAAAAACAAATTAACTCTTTTTATTTCCTTTAATAATTTCCAGATCATGAATATACTTATGCAGTAAAGATCAAATTAACAGATAATGAACAAACACATTTAAAATATTGACATAAATATTGTCTTGATTGGAAACCCTCCCGGGGAATAAACCACTTGAACTTGGCCTCACTGGCATTCTCTGAAAATATTTTTTGTACAAAGCCTCACTAGCTGATTTGTCTCACTGATAGTCTTATAGTGCTATCTCACTGATAGTCTTTTGAAATGTACAAGTATGAAAGAATTGTAAATACAGAGTTGATCTCTATTTCAAGAATTACATACTCTTTCTTACAATGACCTCAAAATCAGAGTAAAAAATTCCAAATACTCAAAACAATATATATATTTCCTTTCTGAAACATATATTCTGTTATTTTCAAAATCTCTCATCATTTTGAATATGAGCACGATAATTTATTTAACATGTTCTTTGTTCTCAAAAATAGAATTGGGAAAACCCTTTTGAAAAACTGAATCACCAACTTCCATTGAAAAATTGAAACTAAAACTACCTTTGCTAGTTGTAAGAACAATTTTTCTTACACAATGCTTAACCAAAATCCATTTGATCTGTACAACATCCATCTTGCTAAGAATGCATTAAGAATAATCAACAAGTAACTATCATTTACCTTGCAAAATTGACACCCTTAAAAAAGATAACTAACCACAACCAAACACATAATAAATTTACAAAATAAGGATGTTCAACTTACAAGATTCAAACAACAAAAAACACTTGAATGAACCCTTAACCTCAACAATAAACCCAACTAGTATTTCTATTTGATTCTTTTTAACAAAAAAAACATTTATTTACAAACTTGACACAAAGGTAATCAAGAATGATTTCTTTCTGATTTGACATAAAGATTTGCATGGGTTACTCAAACAAAATATTAACCACATTAACAATTGTTTTAACCTAGAAATCACACATTCCTAGATAAACACAATGAACCCAATTCAACTAATCAAAATTATGAACAATATAGATCCAATGCACATGGGTTCACATAGACACAAAGAAAAAGATAAAGATTACACCTGGTGTCGGCACAACTAGAACATCTTCACTGTCTTGCTCTTTACTGTAATTCCTTGTCCCCTCAAAAACCATGTAGCTGATTTCTAAAACAAGATTTGCTTACCACTGTCACCATAATTAGGGTAACAAACCCTACCAAAAAAAAAAGAATCAATCATCTATGCTCATCAAAGCTTCATAGAAGATTTCAATTTCAACATAATGTCTTTTCAAGTCTGGGTATTATGATGGGAAAAATTCCCGTTCAAAAAAAAAAAAAATCTCCACTGACAATGCAATGATCACATTATTTTTAATTTATAAAACACTATCATTGTAACCTTTTTCCATTTCATTATTATTTTTGAGAAAACAAAATTTTCCACCTATCAATGATTTTCTCACAATAATACCCATATTATATTTATAATCACCAAAACTTATTTGTAGATGCACTATGGCAATATGTTTCCTTATAAAAATGTAATGTGCCTTTTGAACATGCTTTGGACAAACAACTTATCATTGCACCTAAACAATGCTATTGTGAAGTCTTAAAAAGCATGCTAGGATATATAGGATGCAAATGAACTTTATAATATCAAACTAAAATTTGATCAATATGCTAAGTTGACTATAACCAAACTATAAAACATATCAATCACTGGACTATGCCAAATGCGAGTGATGATGCCAAGATAGATCATAATAGATATCTAAACTTATGCAAGAAGAATTGAACTAAAAGATCATCATGTGCACAACCTGATACCTCAACTTTGGTGTTGTGACATTAATTCCAAATAAACTGAGGGACAACAATAGCAACAAAGGCAATTTTGATAATAAATAGAAGAGCTCCAAGGAGGATAGGTTGGGAGGTCAGAAAGCGGCTTATGATGGGTGCTACATCTATGGAGGCAATCATTATGCCTCAAATCTCCCACTACAACAAAAGGCATGAAAGGAAGGGAACCCATATCAAATCCATGTAGTGGTGGACAATAGAAAAGTTGAGTTTCAAGCTTTGCCAATCCAGTTGTTGGGTAAGCTCTATGGTGAATTTGGTTCTATTTTAATTGATACCAAAGCAATTGAATGTTTTGTAGACCCAAGAAATATTTCTGAATTACTTGTTAGACCTAGACACTTGGCCAATTCTTGGATGGTCTAGTATGGGAATCAAGCAGAGTAGAGGGTGGATTCATGTCTTTATTGCAGTGAGTTAAAAATTTCCAATTTCGGAACTTGAGTTTATCTTAATGTGGCACCCCTAGGTTCTTATGATGTGATCTTAGGGATTAATTGGATATTTAAGAATAAGTTTATTGTGAACTATGAGGAAAATATTGTTAGTTGTATGGATGACTATGGGAACCTGGTTGAGATTCATGGATTATAGAGACCACTAAATCTTAGGAAGATATTATCCATGCAACTCGAGAGGGCTCAAAAGAAGGGGTGTACCATTTATGTTGTATATGTTAGTGAGCCTAAAAATATGAAACCTTATAGGGATAATTTCCTTATTCTTAAGGAGTTTCAAGATGTGTTTCTTGAAGAACTCATAGAGCTACCTCCTAAGAAATAATTTTATTTCTCTATTGATCTAGTACCAAGAGCCGAACCTCAATCTTGTTGAAAAAGACAATTGTGAGGGGGGTGAATCAGTTGTAAAAATATTTAACCTTTAAAAATTTCACTAAAAATTAAACCAATCACAAATCCTTTATACTAATAGTATGATTAATCATTAAGTGCAAGGGTAAAAAATGAAAAGCAATACACATACACAATGACACTAGATTTACGTGGAAAACCTAATAAGGGAAAAACCATGGTGAGGATTAGCTCACAATATAGAGAATATCAAAATTGATGACAAAGGCTCACTGCCAAAATAGGACTCATTGTCTAGATCAAGACTCACTATCCAACAAGGGTTAACCACCCAGAGGGCTCACTACCACAAAATTACAAAGAATATAGAAGGGATTTGTTACATAGATAAAAAATCTCAATGCAACAGATATTTCCACAACAATTCATTCAACCAATTGCAAACATGCATGAATGATAGAGTACACTTTCAACCCACTGCATCCAAAAAATTAGCAATTAGATTTTTCATTGATCTGCACCAGTTCACATAACACTAACTCACATCTAACTCACTCTATTTCTTTGTACTTGATCTTCACTAATATCTTATCATGTATTTATACCATCTTCAACTTTGAAACATATCCAAAGTCGGCCATACATCATTTGTATTTACAAATTCAAATTAAGTTGGTGCCAAAACATTCTACGATGGAATTAGAATGAGGGTGAGCCAAACACACGCTAAGAGAGGAACCAAAAAAATTCCAACACACTTCCATAAGCTTTGAAAGTAGTGTTTAACATAAGGTCAGCCAAATCAGTGTAACAAGCTTTAGAGAAATCACTGGACCTATTTCAAAAATGTTGAAGAAAGATGAGAAGATATCATGGAGTGAAGAGCCATCTAAGGCAATTATAAGCATAAAAAAGGAAATTAACCTGAGGCACCAGTATTGAAGTCTCCTAATTTATCTAAGCATTTTCAACTATTTTCTTTTGCTTCATTTCCCACTATTGCTACAATACTCCTATAGAAAAATGATGGGGGGTACAAGTAGCCAATTTCCTTTTTTAGCAAGTCATTGCAAGCTATAGAGCTAAAGTATGATATGACTGAGAAGTAGGCATATGATTTGGTAAAGGAAATTTGAAAAAAATTGGGACCTATCTGGTTGGTGCAACAATTGTTGCATATATGTACCTTCAGTTGTTGTTAAGGATATTTTTACTCAACAAGAAGTTACTTGTGCAAGGTGCAGATGGATCAACTAGAACTAGGATTTCAACATTAACATTGATATTACAAAGCTTGTGAGAGGACAAGGATTGGAAAAAATGATGTCTAAGTCAAATTTAGAGGCTAATAAGATAAATAATGTTTTTGTTGTTGATGTATATCCTATTTGTGATATATGCAAACTTTTGGGTAGTATAGACACATTGTACACTATTTGTAAAATTTGTAATGCCCTTAGGGGATGACAGATAATGAAAAAGGGACATTAAAGCTCCAAGCCATCAAACATTTAATTATTGACAATGAACTATGGTGGAAAAATATGGATGGAGTATTGCTCAAGTGTGTAAATGGACAACAAGCCCAAGATCTCTTGTATGAAGTGTACAATGGTGTATGTGGGGGTCATTATGGTGCCAAAAAAATTGCTCATAAGATTTTAAGGGTATGGTTTTGGTGGCCAACATTCTTCAAGGATGCAAAAAAATTCCAATAAGAGAATGTTATGCATGCAAAAGGTTTTCTAGTAAGCTAAAAATTTCTAGACACTTGCCTCTTAGGCTAGTTACAGTGCAAGAACCATTCCAACAATGGGGGATTAACTTCATTGGTGAGATTGTAGAGAAATCAAGTTGAGGAAATTCCTAGATACTAGTAGCCACAAATTACTTTACTAAATGGATAGAGGTCATTCCCACAAAGAGGGCAACTAGTAAAGTGGTTACTAATTTTTTGATGAACAATATTCTAACCAGGTTTGGAGTACCCAAGAAATTGGTAAATGATAATGTTGTGTTTTTGGTCAAAAGAATTTGTTGACTTATACAACAAATATGGGATCTCACTCTCATATTCATCCCCGTATCACCCACAAGGAAATGAACAAGTTGATTCTAGTAAAAATAGTTTAATAAATACTATCACTAGGGTGATAGAGAAAAACAAAAGGCAATGGGACTCCAAGTTAATACAAGCTTTGTGGGTTGATAGAGTAGCCATAAAGAAGGAAATAGGGTAATCACCATATGATCTAATTTATGGGCTTGAGTATAGGATACCTACTTAAAAAATTCTACAAATGTACAAATTCATCCAAGAGTATAAAGATGACATCCTAGATGAAATGTAAATAAGGATCAATTCTCTAGTTGAACTTGATGAAATTAGAAGAGCAACTAAACAAAAAAAATGAAGATGCAATTGCAAGTGAAAAAATTGTATGATAGGAAGTCTTCCTTTAGGAAGTTTGAAGTTGGATATATGGTGTAAATGTGGAATGCTAGAGCACAAGAAAAAGGGAAAGCATAGTAAATTTGATGCTCTTTGGTTGGGACCATATCTAATCAACAACTTTCATGGGGAGGATTCATATTACTTGCAAAATCTAATCAGTCAACTTCTTGAATTTCCAATACATGGATAATTCTCGAATCCATACTTCACTTAAGGTATGTTATTTTCCATGTACAATGTATTTCTATGTATAGGTTTGTAAATAGGTTTGGTTTTTCACTTTGCCCGAGCATCCTCTAGTTTTTTGGGTTTATCTACATTGTGTGGTCTGATCTACCAGGAGATTCTAGGATCTAACTTTGTTCATATGGAATAGACATTCCCAACTAGAGCCACCAATAGGATTGAAAATTTTTAGTGGTTCCATGGTTACATTTCAATATTTTTTCCATGCATTGGTCATCTAAGGGTTTGGGTCTCATTCTCCATTCGCTAGGGTTCATTCTTTAGGAAAAAGCTCTCCTAAAACACTAAGAAATGCAAGGGCCTTAACTCTTTGTTCTAATTGATCATTAACATATCTTTACCTATTTCTAGTCTTTTAAGTCACAACTTGATCCATTAATGTCATTGGTAAACTAACCCCTTTGTCCTAGAAATTACTAGGTGCATAAATTTTTAAATATTTTCCTAAACTCCTAAGTCTAAGTGGGGCAATAGTTTTAATGTTTTATTTTTGTACTTTAGATGTATGGTTTTGAAATATTTTATAAAAAATTATAAGTTGAAATACCTAGGGATGGTCCTGCTTTAAGTTATAAACTTAAAGAACATGTGTTAAAAAGCTTTAAAAGACTTGGTCTAGCCCCACAACTCAATTCTCATTAGTTCCCCGCCAACCCACATCTTTTAAAATATTCAAGAAAAACTCATGTAGGATAGCAGGCATGCACCACATGTCTCATCTCTTCGGTGGGCCTTGCAAACCTTTTTAAAATCCAATGGTGGTGGCCATTTAGATCAATGGCTAAGATGGAAGATGTTGAATCAGTCTAGGTCATTCCTAGCCATCCCAAGATAGGTTTTTAAGTTGATCTAAGGTACTTGTGGGATGGTGGGAAGCTGACATGTGACATCATCCTAGGTATTAAAAGAACTATAGAACAAGGTGAAATATTTCACCAAATATTTTAAAATTAGGGGTGACTAAAGGTCATGCTACTAAAAGGACTTAATGCTTTATAGTTAAAAGGTTTTCGAGATGTTATAATCTTGACTGCCCATCTTGCCAAGATTTAGGACATGTGCCATAAAGTTCCTAAGTGTGGGTGTAAGCATGGGAAGTTAAAGGGTACAAAAGTTGGAACATACAAGTTTGATCTAAGTCATTCTCTATCAACCTACAACCCTTGATCTGTGTCCTAGCAGACTCATGCAAGATAGCGGGCAAGCAACACGTGGCACTTTTAAAGGCTCATAAAGGATGGTGGAGCCCATGGTAATGATGCACAACTTTTTCACATAGCATGTACTCATTGGTTTGATGTCGAAGACAATTTGAGTCATGATTTTCAAACTTATTTGACTCTGGATCTAAGTTTTTCAGTGATCCAAATCATCACAACATCAATAACTCTCTTTTAAAATTATGAAAATGGGTCGATGGAATCATTCTAGTTCACACGAGTGAGTAGTAATGGAAGACTTGATGTTTTTCTATCCAATTGCAGGACATTTGCACCATAAAAGTAGGATTTAAATCATATTTCGAGTTACCATATAATCCTCAAGAGAATTGAAGATTGTTCCTATGTAGTATGAGCTTTCTTGCATCTAGAATTAGGGCTTCCAACTATGCAAGCACAAGTAAGTAGGTTTTCATCCTTTGTACCCAATTTCACTCAAAGTTGTGTGCATTTTCCTTATTTGAGCTAAATATTGCAAGTTAGGTTTCTTTTAAGGTTTGATGCACCTTAAATTATTGTCAAATTACTTCAAATTTTCCTTAGTTTATGTGTAACTTTTAAGAACACCTAAACCACCTTACTAGAAACCCCAAATTTAAACCATAGAAAGCCCTAGGTTGTTAAAATCCTAAAAATGGAACCCCCAAAGACCAAGGCTTCTAGTTCTACCCCTAAGAGAGACCTTCATGATGATATGCTAGACCAATTGAAGGATTCACATGTGAAAATGAACAAATTCCAAGACAATATTATGTTTTAGGGCTCTGGAATAGATATTTTATAATATCCCTACATGCAATGGTTGGAGGCTTGAAATGGGGAAGCTTGTTATTCCAAATGTTTATCTTGATATTGACCCGCTAAAATTTGTAGCTACAAATTATGACCCCAATATCCAAGTTGTGAGGCTACACACTAGTGTCAAGATGATTGACCTCACCCATGAGGGAATCATTGAGGTTTTCAACTTAAACCCAGATGCAATTGATCCAACTAATCTCAATGCCCTGAAGGAAGAATCTAAGAATAATAAAACAAATGTTAGGGTCAAAACTATGCCTAGTTTCATGGGAAGAGGAAAGGGGATGAGAAAGATAAGGCTAACATCAAATGATCAGGAACCCTTCCCAACTGACATGTTTGAATATTACTTTGAGAGGTTATATTACACTTTGTGCCATATTATAGGGTTTGACCATCCTAAGAGGATGCATGTTGCCTCCATGTACATGAGAAAAAATATTTGGCATATGTTGGTGAATAGACTATATTAATTCACCACCAATTTGTCCAATGAAATTCACAAGGGGTTGATGTCTCGTAATTCTAGTGAGACAGGGGTAAGGTTTTGGTGGTACTCCTTGATAATGCACATGTTTTTATTCAAGGGAACTAAGTATTTTGGACATGTATGCCACTAAAGATTAGAAGTGAAAGAAATGAAATACTCCCTATCCAAATATGGAATCACCATCTAGATATGCATGATGCAAACTCATGTTTTTTCTCCTTTACCAATTTTTTTGGTGAAAATTTGAGAGGGTTTCTAGTGAGGAATCCACCAAGGATTCCAACAAAACTACATGATTTTTTGAGGCCCAAGGAGAGAAGACTTGAGTTGGGAGTTGACCACAATTGGGGCAATATAATCCCTTATCCATACTACACTATCATTAGGGTGTATGAAACACATGTTACTCTATATTTGTTCCTAAAGAATGTGCCATTGAGACTTTGTTTTCTGGAGGTTATGTGGCAGCTAGGGAATGTTGAAGACTCACACCTAGCAGTACAAAAAAAGGGACTCTTTTCCCTACTTACATAGCATTCTTTGATTTCATCATGATAAAGGATGGGTGGAAGGACATCCTTAAAATGATTACACCTTATGGAATAAACTATTTTTTGGCAAGGAACAATAATCTTGCAGGATTTATAGCAACATTGAAAGCAAGGATACGAGGAGGGAAGTTTTTGCACAAATCCTAACTTCAAAGGAATTTATAAGGATATTGATTATGACATTTTGAGAGCTGAGGCAATTTTAAATTTTTTGATAAGGTAGTAGGACACCTGGAAGAGAAAACAGAAGTGGTTGATAAAGGAAAGTCTCTCATGGTTGAGGAAATACCAACCTATCAACCACCAAAGAAGTTCTATGTTTTCTCAAGAAGAAAACAAATGGAGGTTGTAAGAAAAGAAGATAATATTGCTACTCCTAATCATTAAGAGGAGTCAAGAGAACCTTCCCCCATGAAACAATTTTTCCACTATCTCCACCTCAAATTTCACCTCCATCCTCTAATCAAAATGTTATTGACTTGGATTCACCTCCAAGAGAGCCCTCCCCAAAGAAGAGAAAGGTTGCATAAATAGGGTTGGTTGATTACTCCCTCGATTTAAATGAGGAGATTGTTGTGACCATAGATGAAGTCACACGTATAACATGCCATCACCCCCAAGGGAGGTGAATATCTAATTCAAAAACTTAGATTGAGTAAGGTTTTTTTGACAAGAATTGGTAATGTTGATGATGTAAGGAAGAAGGCTTGCAATGAGTTCATGGATGATGATTCATTTGTAAAGTTAAATATTTTTGAAATATTTGTATAGAAAGTAAAGAGAGATGATTAAGAAAAAAAGGTGCAATAAGGAATAATTAATTCTCTAGAATTTCCAAGGTAGGTGATTGTCTCAAGAGTCCTTGTTGATATGAAGGAAAAATACAAGGAGATGACCCCTTCTCAAGGTGGGGAACTTGTAAGGAAAAGTGGAGTTTTGCTCTTGCTTGAATGGGATATGGCATCAATCATGGTATTTTATATAGTCAAAAGACAAGGCTCAATGGTTTTGCAACAAATGAAGAGGTTGCATGTGCATTATAGGGGTCAACTTTTAGTTCTGATTTGGAAACGTTAGCAATTTGGGTACTAGCTCCAAACACTAACAATCTTGAAGTAGTAGAGACCTCTACAGATTTAAGAGGAGGGTTGATCATAAAGAGAGTTTCTGAGGCTCCATTAGTTGAAATAGCTATTATGGTAGTGAATGTGGCACAATTCACTAAGGTCACTATTGAATCCTTGTAGGAGAAATATGAAGCTGAAAATAAAAGGTACAATGACTTTGTAACTACTTACAATAAGGATGAGAAAAGAATTAGAGAGTTGGAATTGTAGAATGAGTTACAATTGTATCATACAATATTTTTCTAACCAAACTAACATCTATTCATTCTTGATTTGTGTTGGTTAGCATTATGTGGGTATGTGTAGGATCATGATGGGCCAAAAAGTGGCGATGTGATGGGTATGTGTAGGGTATGTGGCTAACGACTTCTTTTACCCAAAATTGATGAAATGAAAAGGGTTTTTAAAGGATATTCTCATATTTCCATCAATATAAATTATGTTTTACTTTGAATTTAGTAAATAATTATTATTCATTTTCTATTTGAATTACGACTAAAGTCTTGATTGATAGGCTGATTGAAAAAACATCTATAGCTTTCAAATGGTATCACATTTTTTGAATCTAAAACATGTGTCACATTCTATGCTTCATATAATATAGGATTAAAAAAAGAAAAATTTAATTTCATGAAGTTTTGACCATGTTAAGGTGGTCAAACATACAAGTTGTTATATTTTTTAAAAGTTGTAATAAAAACTTCATAATTAATTATTTGCTTGGAAAAAATTACAAAAAAGATGTCTCACATCAGTACATGAGTCATCTACTTATATCTAAAATCTTAATAAAAAATATGATCCTTTTATTGTGGTTAGTGTGGTCAGACAAACACATACTTATTTTTTCCTTGAAATTTAAGTACTCTGCATTGAAATTTCAAATTTTCACTAAATAGATTTTTTATTTTTTAAAATAAACCTAGTAGTTTAGAAACTACATTCAATTTTCTACAAATTCTATTCTTATGTATTTTTGAAATAATATAGATAACTTATTCAAATTTTTATGTCAAGTTGCCTAACTCTGATTTTTTTGAAGTTTTCACCACTTAATGGCCTATTTTTTCCATGATGATCTTGCACATACCCATTTCCAAATAAATTTAATGTATAATAGTAGTCATTTGAAGGATTGAAATATTCTTCCAGTATTGAATCTATTCATCATCTGAATTTTGCACTTAGTAGCTCTATTTCCAAATTTCTTGCATGCAAAACATTGTCTAGAAAAGAATTAAACATTCTAATTCATTCTACATCTATACATTATATAGCTTTATGTCCAAATTTATTGCATGAAAGAAAAATACCATTAAAGTATAGGTACCTTTGAACATTTGGTTGTCTGATAGGAGGTATTCCTATATTGCTTCTTTGATTCTTGAACTGTCTACCATTGCCTTGAGTCTGCTTTTGATTTTTAGCCTTGTTAGGTGTCTGATTTGTCTTTGAACTTTTTCCTTCTTCAATTCCCAAACCACCTTTATCTTTAGAAGGTTTTTTGAATTGCAATCAATTCATCAAGCATTGTAGTACTTGTTTTGAATTTTTCCTCATGAGCTCTTGCTTTCTCTAGATCTAATCTTAGGGTTATCAATTCTTGTTCAAGATTTGTACATTCATTAGTATTGCTTTGTATCTTAGAATTCATAAAATCCTCAATTCTTTCCTTTTCTTCCACTTGCACTTTCATTTTGGTAATATCTTCATTTTCCTTCTTCAACTATTCATTAACTTCTCTATGTCTTTCTCTGAACTTCTTGATTTGTCCTCTCAGATTTTTGATGCATTCATTTGCTTCTCCTAGACTTTTCTTCAAACCTTTTTTCCCACTTTCAACTTTGTTAAGATCTTCAAGAGAAGCTTTAAGTTATCCTTTATCAAACATGCAGTCATCTTCTTCATATTCAATTGTAAAAATTACTTCCAAAGGAATAAGCACTTTTTTTTAGCCATGTGTTCAAACTCCAAGATCTTCCTCAAGTTGTTAGGATTTTTAAAAGGAACTAGGCTTTCATACCAATTTTTGAACACCCAGAATATTGAGAGGGGCAGTGAATCCTTATTCTATTAAATAATTTTGACATAATCTAACCAAGAATCAAAACGTATCTAACTAAGGCAATGAATTTGAAAACATGAAAGTGATCACAACACCACATAACACATGAACATAAGAATTTTTACGTAGAAAACCCAAAAAGGGAAAAACCATGGTGTGGATTAGCTCACAATGTGGTATAGATGGTTATAAGACATTATAGGGGCTCCCTACTAGGACTCACTATCCTTATAAGGCTCACCACTAGAAATTGATACAAACATGGATACACATCCAAAGCGTGCACTAATCTATGATTGGTGCAGGAGCACCCAAGCCCTTCAAGGAACACTTCAAATGCCACGAGGTTGCAAGGGTCAGGAAGACCTTTCAAGCATTCCAAAGCATCAACTATAACATCTTGAAGCCTATAATGTCTTTTGAAATGGATAAAAACATTAAAGAGGTCAAAAGTCCTAAGGGTCCTGATAAGTACCCTAGGACCAAATTGCAATGTAAATGGACAAATAGTGTCCTAAGAGTCTAGATAGGTGCTTTTTTTTGTTTTAATCATGTTAATTAAGGTTTAATAATGTCATGTAATAGGTTTTAAGGCTTCTTAGTTAGTAGGAGTTAATAAAATAAAAGTTGGAGAATTCAATTTTTCAAACTCCAACTTTAGGCGGGAAAGTGTGTTTTTGTTAATTTAGCACTAATAATGTAATGAAATAAATTCTAATCAGTTGGGACAGTTGTGGGAAGGGTTTTAAGATTGTAAAGTCATTTGTACGGGCTGTTGTCTGATATTGCAAGTGTTGTACGGACTGCTACAGAAAATGAATAAAAAACTTCAGTATTTTTGCATTTTCTTGAGTTTTTTTATGAATCTTTCATTCCTTTTGAAGTTATGCTCATTTGGATGGTTTAGGAACTTGTTTTTACATGTTTTGAAGCCATTTTTATGTCCTGATAAGTAATATCAATTAGTTCTTTGTACATTATTGCTGACTGTCCACAAAAAGTTTAGATTTCTCACTAGTTTTGAGAGTTTTTCTTGGATGTTTGATCCATTTCATGGTAGAATGCTGCTGTGACCTATGAAATGGATCATTCCTAACATGTATCATATATATTTGACAAACTAACATGATGGAAAGAGGAATATCAAGGTGTACACCGAGTTGTCAAAGGGAAAAGTGCATGAAAATGGGTGCTAAGGTATAGCAGCAGGAGATCTGCCTTAATGAGGGGTGTGTTTTTGAGTTTGTGTTGATTTATGATGTAAATATAATGGTGAAAAGTCAAAGAGAGGGTTCTAGAAGTGTTTGGAAGGTGAGTAACTAAAAAGCCCTAGTTTTGAGGCAAGTTTTGGAGGATTTTGTGTTTGAGCATGTTAAGGGTGTCATAGAAGACTAAAATCTTGAAAATCCTTGGTTTGGGAACATTTTAAGGGACTGTTGAAAGTTTCATAGTTAGGGGTTGAGTTTAGAGAGGGGTTGCTTTGAAAAAGAGGGCTAATTAGGCCTAGATTTTGAGGAAACAAGAGATTTTAGAGAATCTGATCCAAAACAAGTGCCAACAAGATTTGGGTATGTTGTGTAGCATCACAAAATACATCTTAATCAGTCATTTAGAAAATTTTGAGAGCAAAGTCAAAAATCCTTCGCTAGAGGCCTAGTTGGGCTAGAAGGCCTAGTTAAGGTGGAAAAGTGGATTTTGTTCAAGACAGATGTTTGGGGCTTTGAGTTCATTTAAGACAAGTGTAATTGTGTCTCTTAAGAGAATTCCTAGGGTTTGGTCCATAAGGAAGGAAAATAAGTCATTTGGTGCATTATTGAGACCTTATCTCCATACTAGTGCTTATTTGGAAGGTTAAGAGTGAATCATTATTAGCCTTAAAACTTTGTGTTTCTTTCAAAGTCCCTACCCTCTGCATTAGAGTGGTATCAGAGCAGTGAGTAGGCCCTTTAGGGATTGAATAATCAACAATGGAACCAAAAAATCAACTAGCAAGAGAGTTGGAAGAGTTAAAGGAAATCTTGAAAAGGGAGAGAAGGGAAAGAAGAGAACAAGAGGCAGCAAGAGAGCAGGCCAGAGCAAGGGAAGAAAGGCAGTGGAGAAGGGAGAGAGACCATGCAAGCAAGGATAAATAACCTTGAGAGGAGTAGGAGGAGAGAAGATCAAGAAGACCAAGAAGATGATGATGAAGAAGAGCATGTGAGGGTAAATCAGGAACAACCAGCAGATGAGACAAAGGACCCTGAGGAAAGGAGGTTATTGAGATTGTTGAAGGAAGTACAAGGTCATGGAGGAAAGGGTCACATATACTTGCCTATCTATCAGGGGAAGATGGATAGCGAGGAGGTTTTAGGATGGCTTGATGCCTTAGAGAACTATTTTGAGTTTCAAGAGATGGATGAACAGAGGAAGGTTAAGTTTGCCAAAACCAAGTTGAGAGGCACATCATTGACATGGTGGACTAGTTTTCAGAATGATAGGATGGCTAGGGGATTGGAAAAAGTCTCTACATGGGCTAGGATGAAGATTTTGGTCAAGGAACAATTCCTACCATCTGATTACACAATTCATGTGAAGAGGATGAGGCAGAATTTAAGACAAAAGGACATGGATGTGATGTCCTATACTAGGCAATTTTACAAGCTTAGTATTAGAGGAGGTTATGAGGAAGAAGATGAGAAAGTAGCCAGGTATATCAATGGCTTGAGGTACAATCTACAAGATGAGATTGGTTTGCAATTGCCAAAGACATTAGGAGAATGTTTTCAGTTGGCCATTAGAGCTGAGGAAAAGGTGAAGAGGAAGCAAGAAAGATCAAGCAATGGTGGAAGACGAGGTAGTTCAAATAGGGGCAGAGGTAATAGAGAACAAGGACAAGGCAGCAATGACAAGAGCAGCAATGACAAAGGCAAAGAGGTATTTTTTGATCAAAGAGGAGGATACACTCCTAGAGGAGGAGGCAAATTTGGACAAGGTAGAGGCCCATTCACAGGTAGGTGTTTCAATTGCAATGAACCATGGCATCCTTCCTTCAAGTGTCCTAAATGGGAACAAGCTGATAGGGGCAGAGAAAGGAGATCTAACTTGGTACAAGAAGAAGAAGACAAGAAGGAGGAATCAAAAACATTCATGGTAGACCCTATGACTGATGGTGAGTTTCTTATGATCAAGCAAGGAGAAAGACTTCATCAAGAGCCAAAGGTAACTATATTTAAAACCAATTGTCTTAGTCATGGTAAAATATGCAGATTGCTCATAGATTCAGGGTCACATAGCAATTTAGTTTCAGTTGATATGATAACCAAGCTAGGGATTGAAACATTTGATCATCCTACTCCCTACAAGGCCACTTGGGTAACTCAAGGACAACATGTAGAGATTTGTAAGAGGGCTTATGTAGATTTCTCAATTGGATCATATCATGATAGGGTGCTTTGTGATGTCATTCCAATGACTTTTGGTCATATCATCTTGGGGAGACCATGGCAGTATACTAGGCAGGCATTGCATGATGGATACCATATCACATATTTGGTTCACAAAGGAGATGTTAGATACAAATTGGTGCCTTTTCCTTTGGAGCAGTTAAATGAAAGTTTTATGATCTATTTTGAAAAGAGTTTTCAAGTGAATAAGGAGGGTAAGATAGGGGAAGATACTAGTTTGAAGAAGAGTGATGAGTTGCAGCAGGGTTGTGGAACATACAGTCCTAGAAATAAAAATTTGTGGGACTTAGATAGTGTCAAGGTTGGAGGCATTGAATGCCCTATAGTTGAGGGTGATAGTGATGGTATCTTTTCACAAGGAAATTAGGGGAATGAGGGTAGGAACAGGGCACAAAAACAGATTGAGTTCAAACAACCAAGAGGACAAACAAATCATTGTTTTGGTTCTCGCATGATGAATGTCAAGAGTGCAGATTGGTAGAAGAGGAAGACAGTGACTTTGGATGATTACATTCCCTATAATTTGAAGGTGAAAACATATAGGAATAAGGAGACATATGATGGCAGCAAGTTGGATGTTTCTTGGGGCAAGAACTCTTTCTTTCTTGGGGAGAATGGTGCAAGAGCACCCAAGCCCTTCAAGGAACACTTCAAGTGCCAGGAGGTTGCAGGGGTCAGGAAGACCTGTCAAGCATTCCAAAGCATCAACTATAACATCTTGAAGCCTATAATGCTTTTGAAATGGATAAAAACTTTAAAGAGGTCAAAAGTCTAAGGGTCCTAATAAGGACCTTAGGACCAAATTGCAATGTAAATGGCCAAATAGTGTCCTAGGAGTCTAGATAGGTGTTTTTTTTGTTTTAATCATGTTAATTAAGGTTGAATAATGTCATGTAATAGGTTTTAAGGCTTCTTAGTTAGGAGGAGTTAATAAAATAAAAGTTGGAGAATTCAATTTTTCAAACTCCAACTTTAGGCGGGAAAGTGTGTTTTTGTTGATTTAGCACTAATAATGTAATGAAATAAATTCTAATCAGTTGGGACAGTTGGGGGAAGGGTTTTTAAGGTTGTAAAAGTCATTTGTATGGGTTGATGGCTGATATTGCAAGTGTTGTACGGACTGCTAAAGAAAATGAATAAAAAACTTCAATATTTTTGTATTTTCTTGAGTTTTTTGATGAATCTTTGATTCCTTTTGAAGTTATGCTCATTTGGATGGTTTAGGAACTTGTTTTTACATGTTTTGAATCCATTTTTATTTCTTGATAAGTAATATCCATTAGTTCTTTGTACATTATTGTTGACTGTCCACAAAATGTTCATATTTCTCACTAGTTTTGAGAGTTTTTCTTGGATGTTTGATACATTTCATGGTAGAATGCTGCTGTGATCTATGAAATAGATCATTCCTAACATGTATCATATAGATTTGGAAAACTAACATGCAGGAAAGAGGAATATCAAGGTGTACACCGAGTTGTCAAAGGGAAAAGTGCATGAAAATGGGTGCTAAGGTATAGCAGCAGGAGATCTGCCTTAATGAGGGGTGTGTTTTTGAAGTTGTATTGATTTATGATGTTGATATAATGGTGAAAAGTCAAAGAGAGGGTTCTAGAAGTGTTTGGAAGGTGAGTAACTAAAAAGCCCTAGTTTTGAGGCAAGTTTTGGGGGGTTTTGTGTTTGAGCATGTTAAGGGTGTCATAGAAGACTAAAATCTTGAAAATCCTCGGTTTGGGAATATTTTAAGGGGCTGTTGAAAGTTTCATAGTCAGGGGTTGAGTTTAGAGAGGGGTTGCTTTGAAAAGGAGGGCTAATTAGGCCTAGATTTTGAGGAAACAAGAGATTTTGGAGAATCTGATCCAAAACAAGTGCCAACAAGATTTTGGTATGTTGTGTAGCATCACAAAATACATCTTAATCAGTCATTTAGAAAATTTTGAGAGCAAAGTCAAAAATCCTTCGCTAGAGGCCTAGTTGGGCTAGAAGGCCTAGTTAAGGTGGAAAAGTGGATTTTGTTCAAGATAGAGGTTTGGGGCTTTGAGTTCATTTAAGAAAAGTGTAATTGTGTCTCTTAAGAGCATTCCTAGGGTTTCGGTCCATAAGGAAGGCAAATAAGTCATTTGGTACATTATTGAGGCCTTATCTCCATACTGGTGCCTATTTGGAAGGTTGAGAGTGAATCATTATTAGCCTTAAAACTTTGTGTTTCTTTCAAAGTACCTAACCTCTACATCAGAGTGGTATCAGAGCAGTGAGTAGGTCCTTTAGGGATTGAATAATAAAAAATGGCACCAAAAAATCAACTAGCAAGAAAGTTGGAAGAGTTAAAGGAAATCTTAAAAAGGGAGAGAAGGGAAAGAAGAGAACAAGAAGCAGCAAGAGAGTAGGCTAGAGCAAGGGAAGAAAGGTAGTGGAGAAGGGAGAGAGACACCATGCAAGCAAGGATAAATAACCTTGAGAGGAGTAGGAGGAGAGAAGACCAAGAAGACCAAGAAGACAATGATGAAGAAGAAGAGCATGTGAGGGTAAATCAGGAACAACCAACAGATGAGACAGAGGACCCTAAGGAAAGGAGGTTATTGAGATTGTTGAAGGCAGTACAAGGATATGGAGGAAAGGGTCACATAGACTTTCCTATCTATCAGGGGAAGATGGATAGCGAGGAGGTGTTAAGATGGCTTGATGCCTTAGAGAACTATTTTGAGTTTGAAGAGATGGATGAAGACAGGATGGTTAAGTTTTCCAAAACCAAGTTAAGAGGCACAACATTGACATGGTGGACTATTTTTTAGAATTATAGGATGGCTAGGGGATTGGAAAAAGTCCCTACATGGGCTAGGATGAAGATTTTGGTCAAGGAACAATTCCTACCATCTGATTACACAATTAATGTGAAGAGGATGAGGCAAAATTTAAGACAAAAGTCTATGGATGTGATGTCCTATACTGAGCAATTTCACAAGCTTACTATTAGAGGAGGTTATGAGGAAGAAGATGAGAAAGTAGCCAGGTATATCAATGGCTTGAGGTACAATCTACAAGATGAGATTGGTTTGCAATTGCCAAATACATTAGGAGAATGTTTTCAGTTGGCCATTAGAGCTAAGGAAAAGGTGAAGAGGAAGCAAGAAAGATCAAGCAATGGTGGAAGAGGAGGTAGTTCAAACAGGGGCAGAGGTAATAGAGAACAAGGACAAGACAACAATTACAAGAGCAGCAATGACAAAGGCAAAGAGGTATTTTTTGATCAAAGAGGAGGATACACTCCTAGAGGAGGAGGTAGATTTGGACAAGGTAGAGGCCCATTCACAGGTAGGTGTTTCAATTGCAATGAACCAGGGAATCCTTCCTTCAAGTGTCCTAAATGGGAACAAGCTGATAGGGGCAGAGAAAGGAGATCTAACTTGGTACAAGAAGAAGAAGACAAGAAGGAGGAATCAAAAAAATTCATGGTAGACCCTATGACCGATGGTGAGTTTCTTATGATCAAGCAAGGAGAAAGACTTCATCAAGAGCCAAAGGTAACTATCTTTAAGACCAATTGTCTCAGTCATGGTAAAATATACAGATTGCTCATAGATTTAGGGTCACATAGCAATTTAGTTTTAGTTGATATGATAACCAAGCTAGGGATTGAAACATTTGATCATCCTACTCCCTACAAGGCCACTTGGGTAACTCAAGGACAACATGTAGAGATTTGTAAGAGGGCTTATGTAGATTCCTCAATTGGATCTTATCATGATAGGGTGCTTTTTGATGTCATTCCAATGACTTTTGGTCATATCATCTTGGGGAGACCATGGCAGTATACTAGGAAGACATTGCATGATGGATACCATAACACATATTTGGTTCACAAAGGAGATGTTAGATACAAATTGGTGCATTTTCCTTTGGAGCAGTCAAATGAAAGTTTTATGATCTATTTTGAGAAGAGTTTGCAAGTGAATAAGCAAGGTAAGATAGGTAAGACAGGGGAAGATACTGGTTTGAAGAAGAGTGATGAGTTGCAGTAGGGTTGTGGAACACACAATCCTACAAATCAAAATTTGTGGGACTTAGACAGTGTCAAGGTTGGAGGCATTGAATTCCCTATAGTTGAGGGTGATAGTGATGGTATCTTTTCACAAGGAAATCAGGGGAATGAGGGTAGGAACAGGGTACAAAAATAGATTGAGTTCAAACAACCAAGAGGACAAACAAATCACTATTTTGGTTCTCACATGATGAATGTCAAGAGTGTAGATTGGCAGAAGAGGAAGACAGTGACTTTGGAAGATTACATGACCTATAATTTGAAGGTGTAAACATATAGGAATAAGGAGACATATGATGGCAGCAAGTTGGATGTTTCCTGGGGCAAGAACTCTTTCTTTCTTGGGGAGAATGGTGCAGGAGCACCCAAGCCCTTCAAGGAACACTTCAAGTGCCAGGAGGTTGGAGGGGTTAGGAAGACCTGTCAAGCATTCCAAAGCATCAACTATAACATCTTGAAGCCTATAATGTCTTTTGAAATGGATAAAAACATTAAAGAGGTCAAAAGTCCTAAGGGTCCTTAGAAGGACCCTAGGACCAAATTACAATGTAAATGGACAAATAGTATCCTAAGAGTCTAGATAGGTGTTTTATTTTGTTTTAATCATGTTAATTAAGGTTGAATAATGTCATGTAATAGGTTTTAAGGCTTCTTTGTTAGTAGGAGTTAATAAAATAAAAGTTGGAGAATTCAATTTTTCAAACTCCAACTTTAGGCGGGAAAGTGTGTTTTTGCTGATTTAGCACTAATAATGTAATGAAATAAATTCTAATCAGTCAGGAAATTTGGGGTAAGGGTTTTTAAGGTTGTAAAAGTCATTTGTATAGGCTGTTGGCTGATATTGCAAGTGTTGTACGGATTGCTAAAGAAAATGAATAAAAAACTTCAATATTTTTGCTTTTTCTTGAGTTTTTTGATGAATCTTTGATTCCTTTTGAATTTATGCTCATTTGGATGGTTTAGGAACTTGTTTTTACATGTTTTGAAGCCATTTTTATGTCCTGATAAGTAATATCAATTAGTTCTTTGTACATTATTGTTGACTGTCCACAAAAAGTTTAGATTTCTCACTAGTTTTGAGAGTTTTTCTTGGATGTTTGATCCATTTCATGGTAGAATGCTGCTGTGACCTATGAAATGGATCATTCCTAACATGTATCATATAGATTTGACAAACTAACATGCAGGAAAGAGGAATATCAAGGTGTACACCGAGTTGTCAAAGGGAAAAGTGCATGAAAATTGGTGCTAAGGTATAGCAGTAGGAGATATGCCCTAATGAGGGGTGTGTTTTTTATTTTTTATTGATTTATGATGTTGATCTAATGGTGAAAAGTCAAAGAGAGGGTTCTAGAAGTGTTTGGAAGGTGAGTAACTAAAAAGCCCTAGTTTTGAGGCAAGTTTTGGAGGGTTTTGTGTTTGAGCATGTTAAGGGTGTCATAGAAGACTAAAATCTTGAAAATCCTTGGTTTTGGAACATTTTAAGGGATTGTTGAAAGTTTCATAGTTAGGGGTTGAGTTTAAAGAGGGGTTGCTTTGAAAAAGAGGGCTAATTAGGCCTAGATTTTGAGGAAACAATAGATTTTGGAGAATCTAATCCAAAACAAGTGCCAACAAGATTTGGTTATGTTTTGTAGCATCAAAAAATACATCTTAATCAGCCATTTATTTTGGGATTCATTTAGAAAAGTTTGAGAGCAAAGTCAAAAATCCTTCGCTACAGGCCTAGTTGGGCTAGAAGGCCTAGTTAAGGTGGAAAAGTGGATTTTGTTCAAGACAGAGGTTTGGGGATTTGAGTTCAATTAAGACAAGTGTAATTGTTTCTCTTAAGATCATTCCTAGGGTTTGGGTCCATAATAAAGGAAGATAAGTCATTTGGTGCATTATTGAGGCCTTATCTCCATACCGGTGCCTATTTGGAAGGTTGAGAGTGAATCATTATTAGCCTTAAAACTTTGTGTTTCTTTCAAAGTCCCTACCCTCTATATCAATGATGCACCTTCCTTGTGTAGAGTTTAGTTCCAATGAATCTTTGAATATAAAGTATTGCTCCGCTTAGTAGTCAATCAACATACAAAATGATTCTACTCTTAACTTGATCTCACACATATTGTTGGTGTAATTAAATGTGTTGTACCTTGTCCTAGGTCATAATTACACCTTATTTAAGTTTACTTAGGGACCACATAGGAGGTTGTTGGATATTTTCCAGTTTTGGTGAACTTGACATGTCATTACTTTATCACTTCCACCTTTTGTGGGTGATCCACCTTTTGTGGTGATTATCACATTATCATCTTTCCACTTTAGGTGGACTGATAACTTTTCCTTTTTGTCTCATGTCATAAGATTACAACACTTGTCATAATCTTATGCCCTTCTATGTTCTCACCTTGGCTATATAACCAAGGGTTCTCTCTCATTGTAAAAAATCATCTCATATTATTGGCATTGAATATAGTTTATTCTTGTCATATTTTATTCTCTCTCTTTTGTGCTTTCTATTAGGCCTCTAGATCTTGGGTGGCTACCTTCATAGCCAATTCTTACACATATAAATTCACAAGTTCACATAATATCAGATTTTGCACATATCACATTTTTTTTCTTTTTTCTTTTCTTTATCATTCAACTCAAAAACTATTCCACATATATATTTTGTTACATCTGCATATATCAATTAGGTTGGCCGAATTAGATGCATCCCTATTTTAATTCAAAAATACTTTATCGACTTTATACTTGAAAAAAAAACTTCTTTGCACTCAAAACAAGTGTGCAAAACCTAAATTTAGGTTGGCACATATCTAAAATAGATCCCCTTAACATCCACAATAAATATTAATCTTCATAGTACAATTTCAAGTATTAGGTCAGCCAAGGATTAGACCTAATCATAAAATAGTCCAATCTAACCAACATCAATCATCCATATGTTCGTATAAGCATGTGCCATTTAGAATATATGTATTATTGACACTTGTAAGCCATCTTCCAAAGTTGTAGAGTCTGAATCCAAACACTGGAGGAATGTGGACCAAATAACTCATATCATCTTGCACTATATAAGCCAGAATACTATTTTTGAACTTCTGTCATTTGTAACTTTTAGCTCCAAATCAACAAAAATCATTGAAATATTGAACATAGATGTATTAGCAGTCCTAAACAACATTACTATAACTACATAATTTGATTTTGTAACACAAGAAAATCTAAACCAAATTATCGGATCAAGGTATCACCAAAACTATTTACCAGATTAGACAAAACTAATAGCAAACAATGTTATCATCAATGACAACACATCAAATAGTTCCTTGTTCATTCTTTCAACATAAGCAAGTAAAATTCCATATGTAAATGTCAACTTAAATGCTTTTTCATGTATATCTAGTTTCATTGAAAGATAAGGAGAAGTAAAAGAAGAAAAAAAGAGAGGAAAATTTTCAATGTAGAATATAATGTGAGTGCATTATAATGTGCTCACATTATGTCAAATCATTCACATAACATGAGTGTGCCATAACATGCTCATATGTTGTGAATGCATTCAAATAATACAATTTTTTTATAATGTGCTCGTGTTTTATCAATACATTCAAATAATGTGAGTGCATTATAATGTGCTCATTTTTTATTTAGCTTTGGTAATTTTCAATCATTTGGCTTGTATTTTCCTTGAAATTCCAACTGAAAGGCTTGGAGTGACTTTCTAATATCCAAAGACATGTTTTTGTAGATTGTAAAAAAATTGACATAATCTCGATCATGCTCCCCACCAGGTTTGCACTTGTTTCAATGTCAAGCCAAAAAACACTTGGGTAATGTTAATATCTCTCTTAGCTATCTAACCATGTATTTTGATTTTCATTTTGAGTATGTTAAGGTTTTCATCTTTAATTTCTTTTGTTGGTGTATCTATTTTTTGTCAAAAACTAATGTTTGATATTTTTCACTTTATTTTTTAATAGTTTATTAAAATTTTAAATAAATTATATTCTTAGAAACTATACTCCATTCTACACATATTAAAAATAAATTTTTGATTTTTGATTAATTTTCAAAAAAAAAAGGGGGAAGCATGCTCAAATTTTTATTTTTTTAGGATATGTCTAGTTTGAAAATTAGTAAAAAAAAATATATTCATTAAAATATTAGCAAAAAAAAAGATAAACTACATGGTGGTAGCTAATTTCTCACTAAAGCGATTTTTGAAATACTAAGAAAATGTTAACATTTTTGGGGGGCCACACCAGACGCTATGTTATGTTTTTTTGGAAAAAAAAAAGACCAATTTTTGTGCCCCCCTTTTTGAACCTCTTAATCTCTACCATTTTAAAAAAATAGTAATTTAGAAGTATATTTATAGCACTATGACTTTTTTTGGTTACATCTTAAGATTTTGAATGTAACTTTCTTCAAGGTGATCCCACAATAGTGGTTTACAATTTTTGGCCAAACTAGACATTAAAATAATTTTTTTAAACTAAATCTTCACTTTCAGGCACCTATAGCAGCTAAACTGCGAGGAATTTGAAGATGATGCAAAATAGAGTTTCATGAAATTTTATCTTTAGATTCTAATTTATTTATTTTTTTAGAATTTTTGGAATCATATTGCACTTCTTTTTCCATCTCCCTCAAAAACTAGTTTTTTTTCATAAAACAACATTTTAAAAGTGATATTCACATAAGCATAATTTTTTTTCCATGAAGGATAAAATTCTAATTCTTTTGAATTTAGATTTATAACTCCGATATATAGTGCTTCCACTTAGTTAGATAGTTTTTTTATTAAATATTTTATCTTTAATCGAGTTCTGAAGTCAAACCAATTACAATTCAGACATAGTGTGATTGTATAGCATAACTTTTTATATGTATCAAAATTCTTTTTTTATTGTATCAAGGACTTCAATATCTGGTGCACTCATATTTTCAATTTTCCTTTTTATAATCTGCTATTTTTCCACATGTATAGAATAGAGAAGCTTGATTTTCGATGAAAAACCTACATTCACAAGAAATAAAAAATAAATATAATAATAAAATTAAATTTATTTAAAATTATACTTTTTGGGAAGCTTATAATAAGGACTACATACTTACAAAAATTAAAATTTAAATGAATTCATTTGATCCCCCAAAAGGTAAATCAAAAGTGGTTTTTTATCAGCATTTTGATAGGTGTAAAGGAGATTCCATTATAGGTATGGTTTAAAACTAGTAGGGTTCTATCCAAGGGGGTTTGATCTAAGGTAGTTTGATCAAACCATCTTCAATTATAATTGACTTATAATCAATTTGATTATCATCTCATACATTAAAGACTCAACACAAAATTTAAGTGAGCTATGACAAATTTATCATCTTAAAAGAATAAATAAATAAATGTATTTATACATCTCAACCCCCAAACTCTTGTCAAAATAACTCCAATGAATCCTTTTGATAATAAATATATCAATTATTTTACACATATCAATCTAAATTATAATAGAATGATTTTAGAGATACCAGGTGATTCTATTAGGTAGGGTCATCATATTACCAAAAGATTTCTAACCAAAAGATTTCTAATAATTATATTCAAAAATTTAGCTAGGATTGTATTAAACTTGCACAATTGTGGTGGGACCATTGTTTATTTTGTTTAGTCTATTAGAGTTATGATTGAGCAAGCGTCTCTAGAATTATAAGACTTTTGACACAATGCAAGACCATGTGGTGTAGAAAAAACATGACTTCATGATCTTAACAAGAACAACATATAGGATGGAATTTCTTCTAATTAACATGTGCCAATTGATCTTAAAAGTATTTGTAACATCAATTTTAAACAACTCACCTCAATTTTATACTTATTTCCCAAGTTCCAATACCTACATATATTACTTGCATTTGTTTCCCAAGCCCCAATACATATTTATCACATTGATTAAATTGTCCCCTTTTTCCAAATACTAAAGAGATATATTGGGTCACAGTTTAGATATTTAAAAATGTTCAATATGCATGCACAAGATAAGGTATTTCTTTAGAGGCAAATCCCTCAAGATCAAACTAGATTCTAAAGAATTTAGCATTCTATAGGACTTTAGTTGAAAAGGCTTGAAAGGGAACAAATTACTCTATATCTCCCAAACTCAATAAAATACTAATCTAATATTACCTTAGCTTTGTAATTATTTGCTTATGACCCCTATTTAAATCTAATGCTTAAGATTGTTAGATGATGTCCTTAAGTGCTATGTGCAATATTGATAATTGACTAGATGTTTGGTAACAATTTTTTATGTGTAACTACTAGATAAAAAATGCTTTTTAGACTGATGATTGAAAATTGATCAATTACAATTTGATTACCTAGTAAATTAACACACCAACCAAAATTCACCTAATCTTTAAAACATTTAAGAATTAAATTGGTAATGTTATATATAGAATAAACTAACAAAGATATTAGTTTGGTCTTTAAATTATTAAATGTGAAAGAAAATTGAATCTAATTTTTCATACTTTGTTTGGGATGTTAGAGTGAGATTAGCCTCGCTACCTAAAATGTATGTGCAATGAAACTAGTTATTTGATTATCCATTAACTTAGCATGTGCGTCAAGATAAAATAATTAGTGTTATCAATCAAATTCTCAACTATTCCATTCGAAACTTTATTTGTGGTCATTGTACGATTCAAACAAGGAATTTTTCTCAAAGAAATACAAGGACGATGGTGAAACTATGGAAAGTATTTATAAATAAAATATAAATTACAATGGACTATGCAAACATTAAACGGATTGCTAAAGAGAGAAAACATAGATGCCAGTATTCTAAATAGGTCTTTCTTATATCTCATATAAAATCATATGCTCTAAGATAGTTTTGGATGCTTGGGCAGTAATTAGCTATCAAATCATTTGAATATTGACTAGTAAATCACGTCGTGGGTGAATTTTCACAAACGTGTGATCTACGATGTAATTTTGATTCCAGTGAAGGATGATTCTTCACAGGCGGGAAGTGGTGCCAGAGGCGGGCGAGCGCTGAACAGAGTCAGAGGATTTGGGATGTTGTGCTCATCTCTGTCCAACATGTGAAGCACCCTCATCATTGACAGTCTATCCTTCAAATTGTACTGAATACACCACAACTCCACTTTTTTCAGACTCGTTGCCTTCGCCTCATCTGTTTCACTTAATTCTCTTTCTCTCAACCTTGTCCTCAGCTCCCCATTCTCGATCAATTTAAACGCCCACTCTAGAAAATAGAATTGGCTTGAACGGCTCACCTGTACATCAATGTTCTTTCTTCCTCCAACCATCTCCAATAACATCATGCCAAAACTGTAAACATCTGATTTGTCCATTACAGGCCCTAGATTTCTAGGCCACACCTCTGGCGCAACATATCCAGGCATCCCCCTCACTGCCGTCATTGATACGTGCTCGTTTCTCCTTCCACACAGTTTCACCAAGCCAAAATCACCAACTTTGGCTGTAAAGTCCTTGTCCAATAGTATATTGTGTGGTTTTATATCGAAGTGAATGATGCGGTTGTGATAGTCATTGTGAAGATATGCAATTCCTCGAGCCGCCCCCAAAGCAATTGAATACAATTGATTCCAATTCAGAGCTTGACCTTTCTCTTTTCCTCCAAGTATAAATTTTTCAAGAGATCCATTTGCCATGTACTTATACACGAGTGCACTTGTAAGTCCTTCAAAGCAATACCCCAGCAAGTGAACCAAATGAAAGTGGTGAATCCTTCCAATTGTCGCTACTTCGTTCATGAATTGAGTCTCGCTTTTCCTTGACTGATCAAGTATTTTAACTGCCACAAGAGTACCACTCAGAAGCTTTCCTTTATAAACCACACCAAACCCTCCTTCACCCAGCTTATGTGCAAAGTTATTGGTGATCTTCTTTAGGCCTGAATACGAATATCTGGTTTGCATTTCGTCAACATAACTGTTTAGAAATGTCTCTACCTTGGAAATAGGCCGTGGGTTATCACGTTCCATTCCAAGCACTTGATGGTTGAAGAAGAACCTCCTCTTTCGATAAGCAATTACCAGCAATAGCGCAACTAGTACGAGAATGTTGCCCACGGTAGCTATCACTGATTACAAGGTGAATACTGTCAACTGTAACGAAGCATAATAAAAGATGACAAAACAAAAACAAAGAAGAATTATAGGCTGAACATATTTAGCCTAGAAGGACAAATTCCCCAAAAATATTTATTACTGGTGTAAAACTTGTAGATAATATTGATACTTACCTATAGCAGTAACAGTATTATTAGCCGTCTTAGAGCCATCTGCAAGGTCTCAATTATAAATAATGGCAAGGATCCTTTTTAGACATAACAGTTAACCGATTTTCATTCGCCTGCCAATTACAAATTTCGTAACTGTGTCTACATCAAATTTCAAGAAAATCAGAACACCATATTAAATTTAACATTTCCATTCCGTTCATCTTTCAAAGAATAGCGTTTCACAATTTATGTTTCTTTGTAAGTTAATTTGGAGAAACGGGAAGCAATAATTTTACCTATGGGGCATCTGTCAGGATATAGGATGTGCCAGCACCCGCAATGAAACTGCATTGAACTGTTGTTATATCCACAATGTCCACCACTTGACTGGAAATCTCTGCAACATTTGCTGACATTCCATTCAATTGGGAAACCTCCATACATAATTTGATGGTCATCTACAGGTCCTCCTGAGTTATTGACTGGTAAAACGGCTTGTGCTTTACATACTTTAGGCCAACTAAAGCCTACTGTCAAATTGTAGTGCCAATCAGCGTTACATTCTAAGCTCGCCGTATGATCGGGCAAGTCTGTCCATCCTGTGCCGCACTGCCTCCCTAGGCTTATGTTTATGTGTGTATCAGCAATATGAAATTGAGAGCCAGCCCATAATTCCGTGTAATTATTGGAAGATGGATCGCAATTATCTTGTAGCTTCTTGACGATTATTGTCATGGTGCCTCCCATGACATGATCGAATCTTGAGTGATCATAGACTATGGGGTGCAGTATGTAGTATTTCTTACCACTGATATCAAGTACAGGCTTTGGCCATCCATGATCATAATCACAGTCGAGTTGAAGGCTTAAGTCACCGTGGCCGCTCACTGTCCATCTGAAAGGGTAATGGAAAAAATATTCACCACAATTGAAATTTCCAGAGAGAGGAGTGACCCGTGCTATGAATAGTGTGAATAATAGGAGGAGATAGCCTCGACATGCAAGGAAGGAAGGGGGAAAAAGTGGAGATTGATGCATAATCATAGCTGCGATTTCCAAACTAGTTTGGAGAAGTGGGAGTGGAATTGCAGTTTCAAATAATAGAAGCGAGAGATGAAAGGGCTTAGATGGAGGGAGCCATGGCAAATCATAGCCATACAATAGTTACTGCCCATTCATTTCCAATCTATAGTAAATGATTTTTTTATATTTTATTAGTTCCTGCCGATAGGCAGGAATACTAATGCATTTGCCTGGAATGCTTTTAACTGGGAGCATCGGCCAATCACATTTCGCCATTTAACATATTACTTAATTTTTTGTATAGTTTGAATTTGGAGACCTATTTTATATATTGGAAAATTAGCATTTATCTATTTTTCTATTCGTTCGAGTAGCTTTATAAATCATTATCATTTTAAAAATTCGAGAAAATGCGAACGCATAAATTGAGTGAATAAATTTAAGCAAAGGTATACTTTAGAAGTTGGCGACTGGAGGTATGTAATCCATGAATGCAGATTAAATGCATTAAAATATCAGGAAAATGCGAGTGCATAAATTGATTAAATAAATTTAAGCAAGGGCATAGTTTATAAAACTAGCAAATAGACGTACGTAATGCTTGGATACAAATTAAATACATTAAATGGCATCTGGCTCGAGGTGAAGGCGCTGGAATGGCTTGGTGGCCACGTGTGGCCAGGGTACTTTGGTCATTTAATATAGAGTTAAGCTACTTGTTATGCATCTCTATTACTTTGCGTCTGTTGTTTTTGTGTTCTGTAAGTGCGTGTTCTGAGGAAAAGCTTGTAGCGACTGAGCAAGAGATGTTATAGTTGCAAAGTCCAGAGCCAGAAATGAGTTACTTGAGGTGATAATTTCATAGTGCTCTATTGTGTGGCCGAGTAGGTGATTTTGTAGTTGCAAAGTTATACACTGGTCAGCGAGAGATGAATTGCTTGAGGTCACAAGAGGTAACTTTTCGTTGTTTTCGTCTACTCGATACGAGAAATGCAAGTAGGGTTTCATAGTGCTTTAAGGCATTTGTATACTTCGACTATAAATTCGTATTTTAAACTACTTTTAGTATTATCTATTTGAATTTCTTGTTGAAATGCGAAGGTTTCATTTGCGTTTGATAGGAATTATGTAGAAACCCTCTTGTCCATTTTACTTCATGCATGTGAGCCCTGTAAATTTTGAATATTTTTTGATTACTGCAAAGTGGTCCCATAAAGAGGGCTTTGGATCCAAAATTATGTCAGCATGAGCGATAGTGAGAGCTTTGGAACAATGAGTCGATAGTGTGTTGCTTTGAGCTTTTTTGTTGTCTTCAAAGCATAAAGGACAGAGGGATTTTGTTAAAAGTCGTGGTTATTGTCCTCGTAGGCATAAATGCAAACAATGGGAGCATACAGAAAACAAGTGAGCTATTTGACAAAATTGTGAAAGAAAAACTATTACATATGATTGGTTGTTTTTATATTGATGCATTTGTAGAAGAAAAAATATCTACATTTGATAGGAATTATGTAGGAAGCCTCTTGTCCATTTTAGTTCATGCATGTGAGCCCTATAAAGTTTGGATATTTTGGTTTACTGCAAAGCGGTCCCATAAAGAGTACTTTGGAATGAAAATTATGCCAATGTGTGCGATAATGAGAGCTTACGAGCAATGAGTCAACGGTGTGTTACTTTGAGCTTTTCGGTTTTCATCAAAGCATAAAGGATAGAGGTATTTTGTTAAAAGTCGTGGTTATAGTCCTCATAGGCATAAACACAAACAAACAGAGCATATAGAAAACAAGATATCTGTTTGACAAAACTCGTGAAAGAAAAACTATTATATATGATTAGTTGTATATATATTCATGCATATGTAGAAGAAAAAATGGGAAACTAATACAGCAGTAGGTAGTTATAACGCCCAAAAAGAATCAAACTTGGAACAAGAGCAACATCCAAAAAATTGAGTTTTAAAGTACCTAATGCACTAGAGAATTTACCATGGCAGAACACAAATTTTCATTTGCACAGAGATAGAGAAAAGAATGCTGTATAAACCTATTTTGTGCCAGCAAGCATTTAAATTCTGTTAGATGTCGTGGTTACTGTTCTCATAGGTAGACATGTAAAATACGAAAGCATTTAAAAGGAAAGTGAACTGATTTACAAAACTTCTCAGGAAAATGGGCTTCTAGGGAATGCAATGAGTATTAAATCTGGACACCTTGATATTCACATGTTAACTTTGGCATTTTTATGGAGTTGGTAGCTCTCATTTACTCTTTTGTTATCTGATATCTAATTAATTAGGTGGCTGTTAATTAGTCTTTAAATACATAATAATAAAAAGAAAGAAAAAATTATAAATATCCTTGTGGAGATTTTAATTATGGGTTGTGATATGTAGTTGCATGTAGATGGAGTAAGCACTCAAAAGTCACAATAAATGTAGCGTGGCAGCTAATAGGCTCATGTGACATTTCAGACATGTTAAAGTAGTGAATTCCATATTTGTCATTTATCCTTGTATCATTAGATAACTAATTAATTAGGTAACTATTAATTAGTCTTTGAATACATAGTAATTAAGAGAAAGAAAAAATTACAATTATCCTTGTGTACATTTTACCTGGTGACCAGATTCAAGGAACAAACATACGAAGAAAACAACAATTTGAGATTTTGTAATTGGAAAACTTAGACCGAATGCTTAGAAAGCTAGAAAATTGTATCTTGGGGTTATAAAAAACTATATCGGATATGTTTTACAATTCAAATTGCAATGTTGTCGTAGAGCAGTTAAGTAATATTGCTTGGTAAAATACTTCTAGACTTTGTGCAAAAGAGCAGTTAAATTCATTGGTAGAAGATTTGAGGTACAAGAACCTATGGTAACTAGTTTGTGTAGTTAATCTAATTTACATTTATACTTGTGTCTGTTGAATCTAAAAAATGCTTGCTAGTGTTTTAATGGATTTGGCTATTAGTATCCATCGCAGTAGGAGTATTATATGTCGCAATTGTAATTTTGGGAGTTGTTTGCATTTTGGTCATTTCCTTGAGCTTAATTGCTATTCTTTTAGAAAAACAAACAAATGGTCTTTGTTTACTAATCAAAGCTTATTACATGGTGCAATGGTTTTGATCGGAAGAAGAGAGGTGGTGTAGCGGTGCACCTGTAGCAAATTCTCTAAGAAAACAGTATATGGTGAGTTTCTAGAATAAACCTTCTCCTTTGTTTACAATTGTATAGAGTAGACAAAGAAAAGGGTTAATTCAAGATTCTCACTATATTGATTGTACTAGTAGTCATATCATTGCTTTTTGTTACAATGACAATGTTTACAAATGGGTATTGTGAGTGGCATATGCTATATGGTTCATAAAAATTAAGCAATTGGGGTTCAAAAGTAGATCTTTGTTGCAATAATATGACATCAGAAGTGCAATTAGTATCCAATCAATGTCTTTGGTGGCTAATCGCACTTTATAACTTAAACGTAGACTTTTCTATTTTGGGAGTTTGATTCTGAATCCATATGCATACTTTGATTAAAACTAGTGGCTGAAGGCACATAATTCATTGATGCAAAATACCCTTTTAAGTACATAGGAATTAAAAGAAAGATATAATTACAATTATCCTTGTGTACATTTGAACTATCAAACAAAGGCAATTAACAAACTAGCACTAGAAAACCATGTGCGTGTTAACGTGTTGGATAACATGTATTTGTGCATAGGTGTATATGGATGCTATGAGTTGTGATTCCTACCATTATGTGGCGCTCACTATTACTTGTACAACCAAGCCACATGCAAGTAGAATTCATAATTCATTGCATCCAGATACACTCAAGGACAAATACAAATCAAGGTTGTTGGTATCTTGATAAGAAAGATGATGAGATACATCCAATTAATGTATGTCACAACATCTTATTGAATGAAGATCATCTAGATAGAGAGGTTACAAATGAGAATCCTTATTGGTGTGTTTCTGATGCTCTTTTTGGAGACTTGTCTAGAAAATCGCATGCTAATACTATTAGAGAATAGGGGGAATCAGATTTATTGATTCACTATGATTGATGAGTCAAACGTGTATAAGGATAGTTAAATAATTAGGCAGCTACTAAGTAGTCTTTAAGTACATAATAATTAAAACAAAGAAATAATTACAATTATCCTTGTGTGCATTTGAACTGTTGATCAAAGGCAGTTAACAAACCAGCACTAGAAAATAATGTGTGTTAATATGTTGGATAACATGTACTTGTGCATAGGTGTATATGGATGTTATAAATTGTGATTTATGTTTGCATGTAGCTGGTTTAAACATTTGATAATTAGTGCTGGATAATGAAATGAAATGAACTTGAGAAAATGGAAATAGAATGACCCTATGAAATTGAAACATCAATGTTTACATGGCTTTAACATGATAGCAAATTTGCATCCATGAGACTTGTTTAAATCTCAAATGTCATGTTGTATGTGGCATATTAGCTAATTGGCTTAACATGATAGCTTCCAAAAAAGTTAATTCAATGATCAATCAAGCTAATTGGCTGATGAATTAATTGTGTTAAGTGGTTAGTCATAGTTAATTATTAGTCATCTTTATCCTTGAAATCAGTTAAATCAATCTTGCCTATTCACATTCATAGATACACAATCTTTGTGACCATTTTGCCTGTTTTTAATAAAATAGGAGCTTTAGAACAGGATATGTACATTCATCTAAGCATGATAAGTCATGTATTTGTGATATATAGTATGGTTTGAAATGCTATCATGAATATGCATACAAAATATGGAAGCACAAGAAAAAACATGTAAACTGTTTGGCAGAATTCCTCGAAGAAATGTTGGATCTTGGTGTGTAATGATTGCAAGTTATGCAGAGAATTATTTGTCAAAAAAGCTTTTTGCAAACTTTCAAGCAATTTAACTAAATAGCTGATCAAGTTAACTGTCAATCAAGTTACTTGACCAATCAATGAAACTAGTTCATTGATAGATCTGTTTTCTTAAATAGTTAATTATAGTTAATTATAAATCATCTTTATTCACCAAATCAATTAAACCAATCATGGCCATTCATATGCAAAAAAAAGAATTCCTTGAAAAAGCTTTATAGACATGGAGGCAAATGCAATTGCTAGATGCAAACTGAAATTGGAAAACCTTTGTCAACATCTTTCTTTGTGTTTCTTGTGCTACAAATATTCAACAAGCTATAGCTATCCATATTAATTGTATTCCTTTGTTTATGTTCAAGCTATCTATTTATTCTATTGCTTTTTCTATTATTTGATAAAAGTTCAAATGTCATAGTATATGTGGCATATCAACTAATAAGTCCATCTCACATTTCGCTCATGACAATTTAGTTTGTCTCATCTGTCTCTGATACATTAATCAAAGTCAATTAACAAATAAGTCAATCTTACACTTGACTCATGCAAATTAAGTCAATTCTATCTTTTAGTCATTAATGAAATTAACTAATCAGTTTAACAAGATAGCTTTCAAACAAGTTAGGTCAGTGAACAATCAAGTTGTTTGACTGCTAAGCCAATTGAGTTGAATAGTTAATCATAGTAATAGCAAAAAAATCCTTGCTAGCTGATGTCATAGTTGAATTTGGTTTTCTATGCTTGTTTTCACTTTTGCTATAGCTTGAAGCAATGGTGCTTTATGGTTCAAGTATTAAGTGTAATTGCAAACCTTTCTTGATTTAAATTGATTGACTAAAATCTGTTTGGAAACCATAGTTACAATGTTTCTTTAGGCTCGATGCAAAACAACAATATAGTTAAAATGCATAGCAAAATCCTGTAGAGAACCATGCACACACTTGTACATTTGGAATTCAAGTACCTATGATAAATAGTGTCGCTGGTTAATCTGTTTTCAATTAATACTCATTTCTGTTGAATCTAAAAAAATACTTACTGGTTTTTTCGGTGTTTTGAATATTAGTATCCATTATACTATCACTGTCATCCATTGCAATTATAATTTTGGGAGTTGTTTGCACAGATGTGTTTTGATGCATTGTGAAACCCAACTTGTGTTTCTGGGATAAAATGAAGCAAAATAAATAAAAGTAACAATTTGTTACCTTGAGTAACTCGTCCCTTGGTGTTCATTCAATGAGCATAGGAGCTTTTGCTCTGTCACTGTAAATGTCTCCTTTGTATTGATAAAAGCTGTCAGTTCTCAAATCTATGCCTTTGCTTAAATTTAGTTGTATATGAGGTAACATTGTTTTCAAATACATGACTGATAATAACACATATATTTGAAAACTTTAAATCAAAAAAACACAAATCACTAAAAAAACAATATTTCTCTCTTTGTCTTGTATTGCTACAGATAGAGCTTCTTTTCAATCATCATATGTATACCCCACATAGTCCTAGAGTAACTGTATTAACTTAGAGAGTCTTGACAAATTACCACAATAGCTCACCATTTTCAACTTTGCATAAGCCTGCACTGTACTCCACACTATATTATTGTTGTCCATGTTTCTACCATCAAAACTTGGCTACATATGGCAAATGACTAAAATTACACATTCTTTTGTTGGATTGCTTATCATGTTCTGCCACCTTAATAAGATTAGGTACAACCATAATGTATTAAAAACAAATTTATAAGTGTGCAATGCAATCAAGTCGTTGTTTTGCAAGTTATAGCAAAACAAACTATATGATTATACCACAAATGGAGATTCTTAGTCGAAACAAGAGGGAATTAAAACATAAGATGCAATTGTTAACCAGGTCCTTTATTGCTGCCTTACTATTGGTAGATATCACAAAAAAGTACAAACCTATTTGTAAGATGACAATGAATTTAAGGCACTTCAAATAAGTTTGTCTCTATAATATTGCCCACACTTATTTAGCCCCAGTAGCTATGTATTGGCTTATAGGTAGATATAACAGTTGAAAATGCCATCATAGACATATATACACAATGTGGAAATTTATATTGGAAAATTAGCATTTATCTATTCCCCTATTTGTCTGAGTAGCTTTATAAATCATTTTTGTTTTCAAAATTTGGGAAAATGCGAATGCATAAATTGATTAAATAAATTTAAGCAAAGGCATAGTTTGAAAACTGGTGGCTAGAGGTGCATAATCCATGAATGCAGATTAAATGCATTAAAATATCAGGAAAATGCAAGCGCATAAATTGATTAAATAAATATAAGCAAAGGCATAGTTTATAAAACTAGCGAGTAGACGTACATACTGCATGAATACAAATTAAATGCATTAAATGGCATCTGGCTCGAGGTGAATGCACTGGAATGGCTTGGTGGCCACACATGGCCAGGGTACTTTGGTCATTTAATATAGAGTTAAGCCACTTGCTATGCATCTCTATTACTTTGCGTGTGTTGTTTTTTTGTTTTGTAAGTGCATGTTCTGAGGAAGAGTTTGTAGCCAATGAGCATGAGATGTTATAGTTATAGAGTCCAGAACCAGAAATGAGTTACTTGAGGTGATAATTTGGTATTTTCCACAATTTGTTATTTTAAGTGCATAATGAAGCTGTGTTTCATACTGCTTTAGTTGGACTATCACTATCACTTTGTGTCTGATGTGTTGGTGCATGTATGTATGTATGCATGTCTCTATGTACATATGCATTTATCTATTTGTATATCTATGTAAACATTTGTAGATGCATATATGCATGTATGCATATGTCTCTGGATATATCTATGCATGTGTGTATTTATGCATATATGTATCTGTGTATAGTTGTGTCTATGTGTATATGCATGTATGCATATATGTTTACGTCCATACATGCATTTATGTGTGGCTACATGGATGTAGCTATACATATATATGCATATGTATGTGTATATGTGTGTGTCTATATGTCTTCTCTAGGAGAGAGTTTACAGTGACAGGGCAAAGGTTGTCATGGTTCCAAAAAGGACACTTGTAGACAAGTTACTTCAGAAAACAAATAGTTATTTACATCAATTTTATTTTATTTAAGAGTCCATAGGCAAATTGGGTTTCACAGTGGTCAGCCTATGCTAATTTTCATAGACTAGTTCCTCAGATGAACAATTGTCTTTTCTCCTATGTATAATATGCAAGCTTAACGATAACTTGGTGCTTATGAGTCCTCTAAAGATTACATATCTTCAATTACTGTATCATTGTTCCATAGTGCAAACTTTACAGCCACTGTATTGTTAGCATGTGCCATAATGGGGCCTTCTAAACAATATGTGGACAATGTGTTGAGAAGGCTTTGCAGGCTGTCAGGTAAATGCAGTTTACAGATATAGGCCTAAAGTCCACAATTGCTTTTAGTTTTCCCCATGTCATTAAAGCATAAAGGAAAGAGGATTTTTGCAAACTTCTAATCTATGTACTTTTACATGATAATTCACCTTATTAATTAATGAATCAAATTATCTTAATTAATTAATCTTCTTTCCCCTTTTATCATTTGATATCTAATTAATTAGGTAACTGTTAAATAGTATTTACATACATAGTAATAAAAAGAAAGAAATAATTATAACTATTCATGTCCACATTTGACCAATAAGGATTCTCATTTGTAACGTCCCTATCCAAATCATCTTCGTTGAATAAGATGTTGTGCCATACATTAATTGGATGTATGTCATCATCTTTCTTATCAGGATGTGAACAATCTTGGTTTGTATTTCTCCTTGAGTGTATCTAAATGCTAGGAGTTATGAATTGTACTTGCATGTGGCTTCATTGCACAATTAATAGTAAGTGCTACATAATGGTACAAAATAAACTTATGCAAATGGAAATGAAATGACCCCATGTAGTTAGAAAATCAATATTTATCTGGCTTTGACTATTAAGTGATAGTTGGTTTAGCATTAAACAGTAGCTAAAAATTGTTTTTATCATAACTTAACAGTAGTAGCATAGGTCTGTCTTGTTTTTTGGCTTAGTATTGACAGGTTTCCATGGCCAATTTACACTTCTTCAGACACTTATGTAAATATGGCATCTATTCCATTGATTTCTCTTAAAGAGCTCATGCCACCATTGCAATAACATAATTACACTAATGCATGCAAATGCAAAAAAAATTCTATATTATAGGGTACAAAAATAACAATAAGTATTTTAAAATTATAAAATGCAATTTGCATTATAAGAAACAAAAGTTTTTACTTAGGTTCTTTGTCGTCGAAATGAATCTACATGAGAATTCTGTTTTGTTTTTATGAATAACATAGTATATGTCACTCACTGTACTCATTTGTCTAAATTGTCCTTGTGACAGGGATCAGTGCTTTCAACTATATCTAAACAATCACACACAAACTGTAACGTGAGGTTAGCATAGTAACCTTCTTTTTTTTCTTGAAAAAAACAATGCAGAGTTTTGCAAATATGCTCTTCTAGGAAGATTTCCCATGGTTGTAGATGAAATAGTATATGTTTTTACAGTTTGCTCACTTTTGAATTTTGTCATTGTACTAGGAAAAATTACTTGTGCCTATAATAACAACCAGAATTTGTACATTGCTGCAAGTATACTTGATCATTCAATAGCAAATTGCAAGGTCAGCTCTCTAAATTGTCTTTCTACTTTTCTTGAAATGCAATTGAAATTCTTCAATATAATGACTACATAAAGTTCTTTTCCATGTTTTTATTTTGTCATCTTGTATTCCACATTTCTTTGAACACAAATGATTTAAAAGGCTGCTTGCACATATAGGAACAGGAAAATGCATTTTCCACAATTGCAATAGTAATTTGTCTTCAGAAAATAGAACAAGATTTGCTTATCTGTTAACTAGTTATACTTCCTCTATACAATATCCATAAAATAGAATGAACTGCTAGAATGCAATTTTTAAGCCCTTTTTATAGTTTCAAATAGCCTATAAAGTCATAAGTCTTTGTTTTATGTCAACTGGCTTTTACCTATATGCATTTAAGGTAATTTTGTTCATAAGACTACTCATGTCTATGGCAAGTTGCTATGCACTGTGCAAGTGAACGTGTGTTTAATCTTTCTGTATTGTAAACAAAGACCATAAAGTAAATTTCAAAAGCTGACATGGCTCATGAGTACAATGAATGATGTACTGCGTTACTCATAGACATGACACAATATTTTTCCATGGTCTTGTTTACATGCAAAATGACATTAACCACAATTTTTTTGCTCACATTGCCAATTTTGCTATGTGCTATAAACCTCTACAGTAAGAGAAAACTGACAAAAGAAACTATTTATTGCCTTAAGTAACTCGTTTCTGGTTCTAGACACTGTAACTATAACAAAGTTTGCTCAATCACTGTAAACTCTTCTAGAAAAAAGACTTGTAGAATAGAAAAACAATTTCTGCAAAGTAATAGTCATGCTTAAAAAGTGACTTAAGCTTATAACAAATGAACAAAGCAGCCTAGCTATACATGTCCACCAAGCCATTCCAGCATTTTCTCATGCACTCACATGCAATTTAATGCATTTACTTTGCATTTATGCACTGTGTGCCTGCATCTATGAGTTTTAATCTCTTTTTTTTATTATTTAATCGATCTATGCCTTCACTTTTGCTCAATGGATCTATGCCTTTGCATTTTCCCCAAATTTTTAAAACTCAAATGATTTTAAAAGCTATTGCCACAAATAAAAAAATCCATAGATCTTCTTTGATCAATCAATGCCTTTGCATTTCCTTGATTTTTTAAAAACAGAAATGATTTATGAAACTATTTGCTACATGCCACTTAATTCATGTTTATGTGAATAGCTTTTAAAATCATTTTCTCTTTGAGAAAACTAGTCACTTAGAAATACATAGGAACAAAGGAGTCCAATTACACAAAACATTTGAAGACCATAGCCTCAAATTGACAATGTGAACAAAAAAGATTCTTATCCACCATTTCTTGCATGTAAACAAAGCTACTTGAAAATATTGTTTTGTGTTTGTGGCATTGAAAGTATACATCATGCATTGTACTCATTTATCCAATTTGTTAATGTAACAAGAATAAGTACATACAATCCTGGTGGGGGACAGTGGATGACAATGTCAAGTTGAAGAATTAATACTATTTTCCCCTTGTGCTTCTAAAAAATTGTTTGTTGTATAATATATCACATAGGCTTCTGCTACTACTCAAGATCCATTTTCCAACATATATAGAGATTATTATCTTCCAAGATGCTTGACAACATGATTAATACTATAGAATACTATTGAGTAAAGGCACATAGGCAACATAGGATAAAACTATAGATTTTGTAATCTAGATGATAGCGTTTGATATTATTCATACATAACATCTGCTACTCTCAAACACATTAGGATACAAAAGAAACAAAGAAAATGATAGACGTTGAAACCTATGAATTGAAAAAGCACCCCCAAATATCAAACATTGAGTACGCGCTTAAGAGCGAGGGGCTTTATAGATTAAGTACTTTTGCATACAATGTTGGCGATTGTTTGTTTGACTCATTATAGCTACTGCTTAACAATCGTTACACATCAATTGAACTATGAAACGGAGCTATAGATTACTTCTTGAGTTTCTTTCAAAACAAGGACAAAGAAGCAATAAAATCATGCAACTATGAACAAGATCCTAATACTCTATATACATTGCACAAAGTACATGATCCACAAACATATTTGCGCAAAATGCGATTATCTGCAAAGCCACAAGCAAATTGCATTGAAAGTGGATTGTGGGGTGACTTATTCTACATTCATTGGATATCCAAATGGGTGAATATACAAATATGCCTTTGGTCAAGAACAACAGCAAGAAGGTACGTACAATTCAATACTTTTGACTACACAGAATCAGTCTCTATACTATTTCATGACATGAATTCTTTAAGTGGACACTTCAAACCATTGTTAAACATTGAAACACAAAATGTAATTTCAAAACAGCCCATAGGTTCTCATGAAATTAAAAATCTATGCACAAAGTATCCTCGGATATCAAACATTGACAATGCCCTTAGGGCTGAAGGCCTTTGTAGATTAAGCACATTTGCATACAATGCTGGCGATTGTTTGTTTGACTCGCTTCAAGTACTGCTTAACAATCAGTACACCTCAACCCAATTACGAAATGAAGCTATAGATCATTTCCTAACTTGTCTTCAAAATAAGGACAAAGAAGCAATTAAATCATATAACACTGAACTAAATCCTAATACTTTATATACATTGCACAAAGTACATGACCAAGAAACATACTTCCACAAAATGTGATTGTCTGCAAGACCATGGACAAACCATAGTGAATGTGGATTGTGGGGTGACTTGTTCTGCATTCACTGGATATCCAAATGGTTGAAAATACAAATAAGCCTTTGGTCATTGACAACATCAAGAAAGTACTTAGATTTCAATGGTTCTGGATATACAGAATCAGTCTCTATATTGTTCCATGATACAAACCCTTTGGCTGGACATTTTGAACCACTTGTAAGAATCGAATCCCAAAATCTAACTCACCAATGCTCAAGAAGCTTACTCCAACTTAAAAAGTTGATCAGAAGTCGTCCACAATACAAAATTACTTACTTGGACAAGACACATGCTTTGCCAAAAATCAAGAAGAATTTGATACCATTTGTCACAACAAACAATTTTAAACATAAATCAACAATAAAACTTAATCACCTGAAGAACTTGATTAGAAAAGAAAAACAAAAATAAAATATACCTACCAGTCCAAAGAAAACAAAAACATTGTCACCAATAGAAATTTATAAAATAGCAATACAAGATACACCAAAATACCCATGTGCAATTTGCCAAGTGCTCTGTTTCCACAAGGACATCAGGACATTCAAAGAAAAACAAAAAGAACTATATTGTAAGCTACTACAATCAGATTCCTTATCATTCATAGATTTCATATGCCATGTATGCTACTTTGCATTAAAACAGTCCACTATTCCAAAGTATGCTACCCCACAGAAAATAAGAACTAATAGACCATTGTGCTATGTGCAAAATTTAACTCAGCTAGAAGAATGACTTGTCTCACTTAGAATTGCATTTACACAAATTTGGGAACTAGGGTTCAAAAGGTCTCAAATAGGCCTAACAGGTTCTATTATAAATGTTCCTGTTGACATGAACATTGTACAAGCAGCATTACCACAATCAATTAACAACACACAAACAATTGTTGTTTCATTGAAAAGGCATCTACAATACAAAAATGCATTTCAAAAAGGCATGGTGCACTCAAATGTCATCATGTAAGCTTGACTCAATTAACAAGGACACCACTATACAAAATGAACAAAGTCCACATAAACCAAGGTTGGCAAGAAGTTCTCCAATGCACTCTAGAAAACGAAAACAATAGTGCACAAAATACAAGTGAAACAGAATCAGATAGTGAAATGGAAAATGAAAACCCATCAGAAAAATTGATACATGGATTTACTGAGTCTAGAAGTATCCATAACATGGAAGACAAGATTATTGAAATTGCACCTACAGAGGACAAGTATCCAATTGGAATATTTAAGGACATGTATGCTGAAGAAATGAATTTCCCAACTTTATTCTTTGGCAAACCACGTGATAATGACATTGTAAAAAACTTTACATATCAAAAAATAATACGCTGGGAGCTCTTACAGTCACAAAGACAATTTGCATATCATACAACAAACATTTTTTTCAAAGCTATTAAGGTACTAATACAACAAGTACTGTCCACAATGACAATAAGAATCCGAAAAGGCTAGTTAAAAGGAAGAAAGCTATTTGCAAAAGACGTTAAACACAAACCAAATCTAGAAAAAATCTTAAATCAGATATTGGATATGTTGATTTCAAAAGAATAAGAATCTCTCTAGACTATTCACAACAACTTAAGAAAAATGTATTTGCTATGATTCAACAACTAGGACCACCGACATTTTTCATCACTTTCACTAGTGCTTAGCAAATTTGGGATCCACTAATTCAAACATTACAAGAGCTGCACAATCTACACCAATTAGCACAAAACCATCAATAATCTAATGGCCCACCACACATTGACAAATTTGAACTAATCAAGAAAGACCCTATCACTTGTGCACGTTACTATAAACATAGAATAAATGCAATAAAAAAATTGATACTTACAGATGACTCTTTCTTTGGAAATGTCATTGATTACTTCTCAGTCGCTGAGTTCCAAAATTGAGGAAATGAACATGATCATTTCCTCATATGGGTTAAAAATGCACCAATCTACACAGAAGATAACAATGCGGACATCATAGCTTTTGTTGATAAGTATATTACTTGCAACACCAAAAATTTGGAACCTGCTTTAGCAATGCTACACAAACATCATCATACAAAGAAATGCAAGAGATCAAGAAAACGACTTTGTAGATACAATTTTCCTTTTCCACCAATGCAAAAGTCAACCATACTTTTACCAATACTCGAAAAGACTGAAGCGATAACTGCAAATGCCACTAACATCTTTGCAAAACTCCAAAAAGCAAACTATGACGAAACATTCACTTTTCAAATGTTCTTGAAAGAAATTAACTTAACTAACAATGAATACATTGAAGCTTTGAGCTCAACATTAAACAGTCCCACACTTTTTTTACAAAGAAAACCATCACAAATATGGAACAATAGTTTTTCAAGGAAAATTCCAGATCTTTGGAAGGCTAATACAGATGCACAGTTTGTCCTCATTGCATATGCTGCTACAATGTATTGTAGCTCATATATTGCAAAAGTATACAAGTCAATGACATATGCATTCAAAAGAATACGTATAGACCACAAGCAAGACAATATTGATGCAATACGAATGGTGAGTAAACTTGGAAATTCCATGCTTAACTTGCAACAAATGTCATCACAACAAGCTACACATATTGTTTTGTCATTGCCATTAAACTACAGTTCAAGAAATTGTATATTCATTGATACACGATCTGACAATGATCGCATATTTATACTAAAATCTGTTAAACAATTGAGCAATGATCCAGACAAATCAGAAAACGTTCTTGCAAAATCTATTATAAACTACTATTTGAAATGTCCTGAAACAATTGTGGACATATGTCTTGCAAAATTTGTTTCAAGATACAACAAATACGGTGCTACAATTGAACCAAAGGCCAAACCAAATGTGATACGGTTTATCAATTTTAACAAACACTTTGATATAGAGAATCATTTTAGAGAGCAATTGGTTCTCTATGTTCCATTTACCATTAATGAGCATACACTCAAACAAAACTTTGACTCTTGGGAACATGCATACATGTACCATGGACAAACCATTCAAACAAATAGTGCAAAGTTCATCCACAGCACAAACTCCGCATGGGGTGACATTGAGAAAGCTATAAATGATCTTAAGTCTCTTGAAGATGAAAAGCTCATTGAC